>CM051256.1:45151975-45241975 GCA_027921565.1 Artemia sinica | reverse complement strand
TGTAACTTGATAGTTTTTAGCAGTGGTTCCCATTCAGAATTGAGCCCTGCCTCACCTAGGCTTTTCTAAGACCTTGATGCCCCCTTCATGATTTTTTAAATTTTATTGTTCAAAGTTTACATTAATACACCTGAAGGAAGCTTAAAAGACTATTAATTTGGTAATTTTTCAGGTCGTCCTCTAAGCAAATTTTATGCTAATGAAAAATTAGTGCCCACCGGCGGGGTCTGCAACCCACTTTGGGAATCACGGGTTTATAGGGTCTAAACACGAGTCCTCAATTCGTAACCCAGTCTTACTCTTAGTAGACTTTTTTACTTCTATCCATACACTAATCTCGAAAAACTATACGTTTTTATATGTTTTCACTTTTTTTTACTTTCATAGTTAAAAACATATCAAAGCTTTAAGGAATACATATCAGTGTATGTCAATTAAACTGACAATCCACGTTCATTTTTTTTTCTTTCAGTAAAACGCAAATTATGTTCTGGTGTTGAGAAGTCGTTGGGATCATTAGCCCTACTCATGTTAATTTTTGCTCGTTTTGAGTTTGACTCGTCTATTTATTTGTAATTTTTGTTCATTTTGAGTTTCATTTATTTATTGATAGTAATTTGTGGTACTTTTACACTTGGAAGATTATTTCACTTTATTTTTGCTCATTTTTTGCTTAATGGAGCTTTTTACTTTTCTGTGAATAATTCGTTTTGTGGAAAAGTTTTTTTTTTTTTAATTAATTTCTGTTCGTTTTTTATTGACATAGTCTTTTTCATGGAAAAAAATTATTTTATATCTTTTCGGTCCTTTATTGTAAGAATCCATAGTTTTGGGTTGCTATTTGTATGTTGGAGAAACTTTTACAACCATTTTTAATCCTGTGACAGAAATAGTATTTTTTAATTTAATTTTATACCTCCTGAAGTTGACCTTAAAAATAAAACTTAATATCATTCTCCAAAGTTTTATCTATTCTCTTTGACAACCTAGATACACTAGCCAATCTTTTTATTATTTAAATTGTAAGAGCGGGAGTAGTAATAGTAGTAGCCCCAAAAGTTTCAACTTAATACCCCAGTCGTTCTCCATATATCGCTGAGGTGTCTTATTGGCAACCATAAACACAATGTCTTTTGATTTAGTTTAAAACAACATTTAATTCAAAGCATAATGGGCCAATTGTATAAATTTAGGGGACTGACATGACCAATATCCTTAAAGATATAGTGGTTAGACCGTTCTACTATGCTGAACAAAATAGCTGGCGTAAAAGTTCGACTGGGTGCGTTTGGAAAATGAATAGGCTTGAGAGAAGGGCTGTTTGCCCTCCAATCTCTTTTTACTCTTAAAAAGGACACCAACTTTTAATTTTGAATCAGATTAGATCTTTTAAAATTTTCAATGATATTTCTAGCTATTATAGAGTGGTGTTGCCTATGATATTGCTTATATACCCTTTTGAAAACCTACATGCATATAGTTTTTTTCCTTTAATTGAAACTCCTAAACTTCCCCTAAAAATAGCATTGATATCAGCGGGCCACACAAAGCCAAAATAAGAATAATAGGCGGCGCAATAGCGCTGTCTAAGCAAAGATACAGGATAAGTCAAAGTGTTACTACAGATTGTGTTACATTATATGTTGACATATTCATCACATTTAAAAAGCGACCATATTTCAAATTTGAAAGTATTTGAAACATAAAGTTAGAATTATTAACTTATCTGTTTGGGCACTGTTTGACAAAGAATATCCATAAAATCTGAACAATTCTTGGCATCATTGCCGCAGAAATTTTAAATTAATTAAAAATTGCCAGGGATGAAAAAATTGGGAGGGAAAATTGACTCCTAGAGTTTGACAATCACATTCCCCTTTGTATCATGGCAAAAAAAAAGCGAATTCTATAAAAATTACACAGAAGTTTTTCTTGTGTAAATCAGGGTACGGGGTATGCATTTGGGGACGGGGATTAGACTGAATATTATTTTAATGTCTATAATTCCCTTCACAAGCAAAGCTTGGTCTTATAGTGTTGCATGATAAAACTGATAACAATAGAAAAAGAGTGGTTTAGTACCGCTTATACGTGCTCACAAAATTTCAAGATTTGGTGAAAAATATAAATATTTTGTTTAAATTCACTTTATTTTATTCTCAGCAGACATTTCGTAAAGCATACTTTGCAGAGATAAAAGTCCCATAAGTACTGCTGGCGCTGTGTGAAATGCAACTAATTTCAGTCATACTTCTTATCGCATTTATGTCAATTTTTCTTTGGAGCTGGTTAAAAGAATTATTTAGAAAAGCGAAAATTGCAAGAAGTCAATATGAGTAGAGATGCCTTATTGACTCGTGTCACCCACCCGTGCTGCCACCTACAACTTTTTGCACCCCATATATAGGCATAGCTTCCCTAGGGAGAACACGTGGTTAATGGGGTCAATGACCTCTTTCACAATGGTCTCTTTCTCCAGGTGTGTTTTTGGCACGCTCTCAGCGAATGTTATGATCCGGAAATAGTATTTGTTGTTGTTTCCGAGGCAAATGTCAAGGTCAATGTTGTTGTTGTTTTTGGGCAAGTGCACGCTCTCAGCGAATGTTATGATCCAGAATTAGTATTTGTTGTTGTTGCTCGAGGCGAATGTTATGAGTTTCCAGGAAAAGTTAGATCACGTGTTTCCTTCTCAGCCAATCAGAGGGCTTGTTTACATAACAATTTGACCTTGGGATTTCGTATATAACGGACATGCAATGTGATTAAAATTATCAGAAAGTATTTTGACATAGTTGGTATAACAATGGACAAATTTGATGAATTAGAAGCCTTGGCAACTTCAATTTACCATGTAAGTGCATTTTTTATTTTCAAAATAAAATTATTTTCCGTGGTCATTCTCCAGTATATTCAGGTAACCCCCCCCCCCACCATACAATACAAACATCACTACAATCTTTATACTCGATGGAAAACGTAAAATATATTCTTTTACCCTCAAAACCTAACCCCACCCCATTGTTTTACAATCAAATTCTCGCAAATGGAATTAATTATCTTTTCGTTAAATTCCTGTTTTTTTATTTTCCTTGGTCACTCTCCAGTATATTCAGGTAAACCCCCCCCTCCCCCCCCCAAACAATACAAACATCACTATACAATCTTTATACTCGACGGAAAACGTAAATATATTCTTTTTACCCTCAAAACCTAACCCCCCCCCCCATTTTTTTTACAATCAAATTCTCGCAAATAGAATTAATTATCCTTTCGTTAAATTCCTGTTTTTTATTTTCAAATAAAATTATTTTCCTTGGTCACCCTCCAGTATATTCACGTAAATCCCCCCCCCCCAAACAATACAAACATCACTATACAATCTTTATACTCGATGGAAAACATAAAATATATTCTTTTTACCCTCGAAACCTAACCCCCCCCCCCCCCTCACTGTTTTACAACCAAATTCTCGCAAATGGAAATAATAATCTTTTCGTTAAATTTTAGCCTTTCTCTATTGTGATTTAAAGTGTCTACTGACTTCTGTCAATTTTTAATGAAAATGCCGCTCTGTTTTGACACAATCTCCAGTGCGAGGTTAAAATTAGCTATCACCCCTTTTCCCTCTGTGTTTACGAACGCAGCGGCCAAAGTCAAAGGAACTGTTCTTCCGTCAAAATTAAAACACTATGATGCAATAATTAAGCACAGACGTAATGCTCTATTTTGGAGAAGTGAAACAGATTATTTTCAAATTAAGGTCTAACAATATATTTAGGACATTATGTAAAAGGGGGGGGAGAGGGCAATGTCTCGCTTCTAACAGCTTCGTTGTAAGTAAATTTATGTAAAAGGGAGGGGGCAATGTCTCAATTCTACCGCCATCATTGTAAAATGAAAACAAACTGTGCAGGGCTAGAAAAGTCTTTGGGAGTTGCATGAAGCTTATATTATGTGTAAATTGAATAGCATTTTAACCTATGTTTGCATATTTAGGTCTATAGGCCCGCTGGGTTAACGATCTAATTTAAAGCCTATAGACTGGAACATTTAATATTTTTCTAAATGGTAAAAATAGAAACAATGATTCCTATCCTATGGCTATAGACTACTGATTGTCTAATAAAAACGTTTGATTTCTAAGCCTAACATATTTCTCGCGAAATTTTTACTTTTTGCTTTACTGAAAAGAGATAAATGCTTTTCTAAACAAAATTATATGGATGATGATACTAACTTTCTTTCTGTAAAAAAAAAAGGGCAAATTATTTTGATACTAATTTTTTTCTCTTCTCTTTTAAGGCAAATTATGAAGAATGCGTGCCCCCTCCTTCCAAGAGAACAAGAGAGGGTGAGGCAGCCCCAATACAGTCCGGTCAAAAACCGAAAAGACAATGGGCCATAAGGACGGTGAACCCTGCTGGCTCATCTATGCAATCCCATAACATCGCAGTCCAATCTGCGCAAGAACATAGCGACGCCGCCCCGTCCGCCCTCCAACACACACTACCTGGACCGTCCGGCACCCAAGTGCAGCCAGGATTTGCAAAATGTGAGTATTTTCTCCTCAAACTATCTTATATAAATATATATCTATTTCTTCCAATGTTTTTTTCTTTTCACTATTTTTCAACACTGTGTAAAAAGTGTATCTCAGCGGGATATTAACCCCTCACCCCCCAACCATTGTTTTCTCTTCTCCCCCCTCCTTCGGAGATATCTAAATATAATGTAATTTTTGCAAAGAAACCGCCCCTCTTTTTTCTAATCTTTACTATTTTCTCTGTTGCTATTGCTTCGATATCTCATAAGCGAATATTTTTAGGTACCTTTGAAACTCAAAATGCTATTCTTCACATAGTTTTAAGAGAGAGATTATTCCATTTTATCCATCTATTGCATATATCGGCGTTCTAATTTACACTGAATGTTTTTAAAATAGCTTTCAATCTTGCCAAGATTCTAGTGAGGGGAAATCAAGTTAACGGTTCTCGGCATTTTGCAGTTCAATCTTGGAAATTGGAACACTCGCGACGGCTCACAATAATTAAACTCATGAGTTCACTGAACCTGTGTGGAATTAGAGAAAAATATTTCAACTTTTAACGGGCATTATGTAAAGGGGGCTGGGAAGAGCTGTGGGAAGTGCTGCGGGGGTGTGCCGCAGGATGCGCTACGGGCCCGACAAGCGCCGCAGGATGCGCCGCAAGGATGCGAAGCGGGGCAAGGAAAGCGCCGCAGGATGTGCTACGGAACCGAGAAGCGCCGCAGGATGCGCCGCAAGGATGCGCCGCGGGCCAGGAAAGCGCCGCAGGATGCGGCGCGGGGCCGAAAAGTGCCGCGAAAAAAAACAAAAAAAACTAGCACGTAATTATTTTAGTTTTAGTAGTTTAAATATTTGACTATCTCTTTTTTTGAACACATTGCCGCCTTCTATGTAAAAGCGACGTTTTAGATTGTAAATATATTAAGTTGGAACTTTCAGTTGAATTAACCAAATGCTATTAAGCGTGTTTTAAGCAATAATAATCCAAATTTTAAAAACAGTAGGGCTGATTTGAACACTTTGAAAATAAGCTATTTTTCATTTATAGGTTGGAGCATTGGTCCCTTACTCACCATCGAGTGAAGAAGAGGAAGAACACGTTGAAGGGGCAATGAGTTTCAGGACAATGAAACATGGAACGAAATCATTAACTCTGGTGAAATACCTTTTAATATTGATGAGTTTCTATGTAATTATTTCAATGTAGAACCTAGCACAGTTGAGCAAGGTAATGTTCCTGAGGTGGACTTGCCTTTGCTAAGCCCAAACACTTTACAAATTTTAGAGGATTTTACAGGGAACCCTCCTCCCACTGATTACCTACTTCCACTTCAAACAACTGAAGTGGAGCACAGCCCAAATATTGTTGAACAACTTGGGGGAGGGGGTAATATACAAGAGGAGGTTACAACTTTTCCCGATTTTCTATTGTCCAATACAATTTTAAATAATATAGTTGTTTTCACTGCGACGTTTGGGAATCCCTTTAATACACTTATGGGGGGAAATTTTTTTTTGATCCTGTAGAAATTGTGCATGAATATGTAGATAAAATTCGTGCACTACTGGAGAAGCAAATTCAGTTGTGGGGAGGTAGGGATTCAATTAAGGTTTCTATTGTTTTAAAGGTTTTTTATTTGAATGAGGGGAAAAGTGAAGTTTATTATCATTATATACATTCCGAGATGCGCGTAATTTATCCGAATTTAGAAATTTTTGAGGGTGTTTTTTCCGAGTGGGTAGGGCAAATTATTGCGCATCTCGAGAACTATAACGAAAATGGGAGCGGGTCTGTAGTTTTATTTATTGAAAATTTAAGTGTAAATATTTGTAAATTTAAGAAAGATTTTATTTTAAGAGGGGGGCTAGGTCTGAGAGGGATACTATTTTAAATTATAATCCAGATCTAGAAGGTTGTAAAGGTGTCCAGAAGATTTGTTTTGAAACAGATCAAAAATGTTTCAAGTATGCTTTCCTCATATCAGCATACGAGCCTCTAGCACGTGACGCTACCAAGAAGAATTTAGATCACTGGGCTGTACATGGGAAGGAAGGGTCCAATTTCCCCATTGTAGATTTCTCTTGCTTAGAAGGAATATACCCAGTAACGCTACGATCTATTGACATGTTTGAAAGGGCTAATGCCCGTTTAAATATCGGCGTTACTGTGGTTCAGTATGAAACAGAATTTGAAGATGGGGTTCGTTCTAAAAAGAAGGGGGTGGTTTTCCCCGTAAGTGGCCCGTCAGTTGATAAGGTTAAACACTGGGTTTGGTTTTTATATACACCGCCTAGTGAACCGAATGCAATTGGCCATTTTAATCCGATTACCGACATTAGTAGAGTTCTGGGGGGTGGTAAGCATAGGGGGAATGTTTCTACTGTCCGACATGCCTGTCTCGATTCCGTAGTGATATAAAACTACGGGATCACATGAGACACTGTAGACGGCATGGATATCAGACAGTGGAAACGGTTTCAGGGGATAGGGCCATCCTACGCTTTAAAAATTTCCAAAACACCCTCCTCCAATGCAACAAAATATCTTTAGACTGTGAAGCTAAGCTAGTGGAGGTGAATGATCCCCAATATCCAAACCGAATCAAAGAACACCAGGCCATTGCAGTGTCCTATGCTCATGCGCAAAGAGACAGTTCTAACACCATGCGGTTGTTAGAAATAGTTGAGACATTGGATGAGAACGAGTGCATGGTCAAGGCACTGACTAAACTAATTGGCACGGCTAATGGCGCTATTTCTCGTTTGAGAAATACGCATTATCCAATGGTGCTGTCTGCAGAGGATCGTCTCGCGATTAAAAATCAAAAAATATGTTGGGTCTGTAAGGGGAGTTTGTAGAGGAGGATAAGGGGAATAAAGGGAAAAGAGGGGGGAGGGGGAAAGTCATAGACCATGATCACTTGTGGCAGGAAATATCATCTGGGGGTAGTAATTTTAGGGGGGTAGCGCATCAATCGTGTAATTTAAATGTTAGCCAACAGTTTTTTATCCCTTGTTTTTATTCACAACTCTAATTATGACTTAAAATTTATTTTACCGGCACTGGCACGTATGCACAGGGAGGGAGGGGGAGTAGACAGTCCATGGGTAAATAATTCATTTACCTATAACATTATTCCCAAATCGGCCGAGAAGTTGTTGCTTCTCGAACTGAAATGGCAGGTAGTGGATAATGGACGTATGTGCTGGAATAAAATCAGGTTTTTTAGATTCTTTTAGTTTTTTTCCCAAGGCATTGAGTCAATTGATTCAAGTGCAGAATAGCGACAATTTTGACAGCTTTCCCTTGCTTAAACAGCACTTTCCAGACAGTGAAATGTATGACTTATTAACCAGCAAAGGTGTATACGCATATGATTATTACTGTTCTGGCGCTCGCTTAAGCGAGGTGAAACTACCTCCAATTGAAGCTTTTTACAATTCACTGACCAACAGTGAATGCACAGCCGAGGAATATGAGTTTGCCAAGAAGGTTTGGGCTAAGGGGGGTCGTAAAAATGGGTGGGATTATTGTAGACTGTACTTGGCCAGTGACGTTTTAACTCTGTTGGATATAGTCTGTAAGAATACTGACCAAATCTATTCAGAGTTCGGGTTAGATATAGGCTACTATTTTTCCACACCCCATTTAGTGATGGATTTAATTTTAAAAATTAGTAGGGAGGAAATAGGCCTAATCACAGATGTAGATCAACACCTTTTTTGTAGAGCGTTCAATGAGGGGAGGGTATGTTTTTCACGGGGACCGCGTCTTATCAACCGATCCGAGCGGACAAAGCACCGGTGTAAAGTCAAATGCAGTGTTCTTGGACATGAACTCGTTATACCCCTCGGCAATGTCCCACTACTCTTTGCCATGTGGGAACTATCAATGGCTTGAGAAGAATCTTGTGAGTTCCCCGACATTACCACCGTCGAGGACAACGGGCCACAAGGATGGTTCTTTGAAATTGATGGTCACATTCCGCTGGCGCTTCACGACTCAGTCAAAGATTTTGTTTTTCCCTGTATCAATCGACCAGTGACCAGGGACTCGCTGAGCCCCTACAATCGATCATTGGTTGAGGATATGGGGATGCATTGGACTCCCTCTAAACAAAAACTGATTGCTGATTTGGACCCTAAGGAAAATATCGTTGTTCACCATGTGCTTTTGCACTGGATGGTGAACAATGGTTTCAAGATCACCAAAATGCATAGGGTCCTGCAGTTCAATCAGCGACCATATTTAAAAACGTTTATCGATACTTTTGTCGATAAACGCTCTAGGGCAAACTCCAAGGTAGAGAAGGAATTGTACAAGCTCATTCTAAATTCAGCGTTTGGCAAAATGTGTGAAAGCGTACGTAACAGATCTCGCTGCGACGTCGTGACTGACCCTCTAGAGTGTGCACGAATTATTGCCGACCCCAATTTTACATCATTCACGAGCATAGAGGCTGGCATGGTTCTTCTACACAGGAAAAAGTGAAATGTGGTACTGAACAAGAATATAGCAGGCGGTAGTTCAGTACTAGAAATTTCAAAAAAGCTCATGTTGTCGTTCTTTTACAATGTGTGCAAGGTGCAATGGCCACGGGAGGGGGAGGTTCAAGTTTACTATGGGGATACAGATTCTCTGCTGTTAAAGGTAAATGGGACTGAAGATTTATTGGGTGATTTAGAAAAGGGGGAACACATCAGCTCGCGGATGGATTTCACCAACTGGAATCCATCACTCTACCCCGAGCTGGTGAAACGTCAAGCCCCCAACCAACTATTAATGTTAAGATCAGAGACGGGGAGTGATTTGATATCCAGGGGGGGTGTTCCCGGGTCCCAAAGTTTATTGCGTTGAAACACATAGTGGGGATGAAAAGAAGACATGTAAAGGGGCGCCTACACACTTTGTAAAGAGCAATTTCAACATGAGCGTGTACAGAGACTGTGTAGAAAGTAGCCTAGTGCCAAGAGCACAAGTGCTTGCAATTCGCTCTCTACGGTATAGAAATTATACTGTGAGAGTGGAAAAAAAATGCAATGTCATGTATATCTGACAAAGTCTATGAGCTCGAGAATGGTGTGAGTGTCCTACCTCATGGCCACTATCGTATTTCAGACCGAGTTGAATGAATAGACTATCGCAATCAACTTGGTCTGGATAAAATTAACCTAATCTGACTAACCCACCCACTAACCCAAGCACTAACCAGCATCAACCTTTCATAAATTAACTAACCCAACCTCAAACTAACCTGTAGCAGTGACGACAACTATTGTTTTCACCTCCGCGGCCCCCGGGGGTGGGGGGGGGGGACCCGTCCCGCGGCCGGCTCCCGGGGGGGGTCCCGCCCGCGGCTGGCCTTCGGCACCGCGGCCCTGGGGGGGGACCCTATTTTTTAATTCATAATGTTCAACTGTGCTAGTTCATGTTCCAAGTGTATTTTTTGTTGTACAGAAAAGTGTTGATGTTTGCTACATAAAGTGCTGTAGATGGACAAAAGTGTTGTACAGAAAAGTGTTATTGCTATTGATGGACAAATGTGTTTATTTATAAAGTGTTATCATTGTTCATGTTGAACAAATAGAGTTTTCATGTTGACCATGAAGTTTTGTCAGGTTCTTGTTGAACAAGTGTTATCATTGTTCATGTTGAACAAATATTTGTTTTCATATTGCCGTAATAAATGCTGCCGTGAAATATTGTTTTTTGTTGTTCTTGAATAGATAGATCTATGGGGAAATTACTACTTATTCATTGGACACGTATGATTTACAGTTAGTCATAGTCCGACTGTTGTCAACAGCATGTATCAATTAAAACACCCTTCAGATCGTTTCTGTGTGGGCCCTCAATGTCGGGGAAAACAACACTTTTAGCTAAAATAATTCAAAATTGCGATAAAATGTTTTTGGAAAAACCGAAAAAAAATCTACTATTGCTATAGTATTTGGCAGGAGTTTTATGATAAATAAAAGCTATTGCCACAACCATACCAATACAATTCATACGAGGACTTGATGTTTTCAATAGTATTGAACCAAACTCGTGGCTGATTATTGATGATTTGGCTGAATCCATTGAACAGTTCTCACAGGAAATGCTACAACTATTCACTGTCCGATCTCATCATGAACACATTTCCATAACCCTAGTTCTACACAATCTGTTTCATCAGAGCAAATGTATGCGAACCCTTGCTTTGAATTGCACTATCTATATTATCTATCGAGTTGTTCGTGATTCTAGTTCACTCATAACTCTCAATAAACAGATATACCCCGGCGCCCCAAAATTTCTGTTGTCAGCGTACAATCAGGCGACTAGCAAGCCCTACGGTTACATTTTGCTGGATCTTAATCAGAGCACGCCCGAGGATCTACGTGTAGTCACCGACATTTTCGACAATGAAATTACAGTATATCTTCCGGTGAACAGTAGAAAAGGCTATTAGTTGCCATTATGACACTGAAGAAACTACACGAACAACGGCATTTATTTTCCGTTTTAAGCACTTCAAAAGCCTTGCTTAGAAAAGCCATACTCAAACATGGTGTTGACAATGATTTCATTAATCTAATATCTGAACTTTGTTTAAATTTAACTGAGGGCAATGTTCAACTGCCAGAAGGTGTTAGACAACAGACAAAGCAACATCGTTCCACTGTACGCGCCTTGGCTTGTAAAAACAAGGGAAACAAATTTAAAAGAAAACGGCTCCTTCAAGCAGGCGGTAGCTTTTTCACACTTTTACTGCCAATAATTGCAGGACTTGTAAACAGTTTTCTCTAGAGAATGGCAAAACCCTATAAATTGACACCATTTGAACTTGTCCTCTCGCCCGTCGAACATTTTGAAGACAATCTAAGCAAATTCATTAATGATGAGAATATTGCCGATGACAAAAAACTGCTTTTACTTCAAGATGCATTGCGACGTATGGACAAACGTAAACCTTATCGTGAGAGACCCGCCGCCGATCCCTCTAAACAGGAAACATCTCTTCAAGATTCTGCACAATCAAAGGAGAAGGAATTGAATTCAATTGTATTGAAAATTGGAAACCTATTGCCACTGACCTAACGAGAACAGAGTAAAAGAGTATTATCTTATCTCGTGTTGGAAACTGGTGATCAAGTTCAAGTCGACAGCACAGGGAAACGAATTATAATTCAGGGGAAAAATTTATAAGCTAGTTGATTTAATTTGTGATATGGTGACGAATCGTAAAGGACTCTTATCCTTTGACAATAATCTATACACCTTTCTAAGTGTATCAAACTTTCCCAAAAGTCTTATTGGCAATAAGCAAATTCTTAAGAAACTAAGAGAATATAGTCCACCAACAACGCCAACACCATTTAAAAAAGAAGAAGAAGATTCAATATTTGAAAATACTAGCACTACTGATTTTACAACACCTGTGGCTGCTAGTCAAAAGCGAAGACGAATTGATTCACCCTCCAGTGTGCAAAAGGGGAGTGGACATTACACTACGTGTTTGCGTTCAAAATGGATGAAGTTCTGAAAGGTGTCTATGAAAATATTGGTGAGGCGGGAAGTTTAAGTTCTCCCAAAACGCTTTCTAAAGCTGTCTCTGGCACCACCACATTGAAAAATGCAAAAGAGTATCTAGAAAATGAACCGAGTTACACACTACATCGGAATCATAGGCTTCGTGGCAAACAATATCGACAAACTAAAGCCTTTTTTTTTCCCTCTGCATATAATGCAAATGGATCTTTTAACTCTAGACACAGTTCAACGGCGTCACAATGCACCCTACAAATATATTCTGGTGGCAATCAGTGTCTTTAGTCGCTATGCCTATGCAATTCCACTGCGATCAAAGAGAGGTGTTGAAGTTGCTCGGGCCATTGAAAGTATTCTTGAACAGGATTCATATAGAAAAATTCAATCGGATCGTGGCAGTGAATTTGTTAATCCCCATGTGCAAAAGGTTCTATTGAAATATAATACAACACTTTATCATAGTCACAGCCCAATAAAGGCTGCATTGGCTGAACGATTAATAAGAACGATTCGTCTATTAATTTCAAGATATTGTACATTGACACCGGCTTTTATTCATGATTTAGATAAAATCATGCAGATATACAACCATCGACCACATCGATCTCTATCCAACTCTAGCCCTCGGGATGTTCATTACAGTGAAAATACGTTTGATGCTTTTCTAAAGCAATACTCCAATGACAATGAGAAGAAAAAGAAGAAGAAATTTAATGTTGGTGATACTGTTTGAATTAATAGAACCACCAATATTTTTGAAAAGGGGAATTATTTATGGAGCACCGAACTTTTTAAAGTGTCCAAAATCCTAGACACCGAGCCCACAACCTATCGACTGCGAGACACCAGAGATGATGAGATTCTCGGCGGTTTTTACGAATATGAACTGCAAAAAGTTAGAAACACTAGTGAAATTTATCAAATTGAAAAGATATTAAAGAGTCGTACTCGTAGGGGCAAGAAACAGTTGCTTGTTCGCTGGCTAGGATACAACTCGGATTTTGATTCTTGGGTCAGTGCTGAAGATATTAACAATGCCCAATGATTTCTATGTGACTTTCATGTCCAATGTTTCTGATCCTCTCTACAATGATCTGAATAAAACAAGTGATTTTTGGACAAAACTCTCCCCCACCATCAAATTCGACGGAAAGTATGAAGTGGCTCTTGTCGACTGTATTCTCAAAAATACCTACGACATCCTGAGAAAGGATCGTAAATATGAAATAAAAATTAGACCCTATGATTGGCCGCCACCACCAGGTGATCAAGAACAAATTCAAAAAATCAATTGGATGGATTATCCATATATTGAATTACCCTACGAGGAACTCACCTGTATGAATGATTTATGTCCTACTATTAATAAAAGAATTTCCGCTCGTAAAAAAGGAGCTTTTCATTTCAACTATTCAAAGGAGGAGGGCAAGATCTACATTAGTTCACCAATTGCCAACGAAAAGATTATTCTCATTGATAATCTAAAGGATGTTCTTGGCTTTAAGCTCAATATAATCAATGGTAAAAGTGCCGGAAACACTAATTTCATTTTTGCTGACTACCTGCCTGCCTTCTCCACAGACACTTGTATATTTCTCTACGCCTCATTTGTGGAAACATCTCGGGTCGGTAATTCAAATGTTCCCCTCCTACGAGTTCTTGAACGAAAAACCAATCAAGAGCATATTCACCACTACAATATAAAGCATCTTCAGTATATTCCCGTAAACACTTCCTATTTGGAACTCTGTCAGTTTAACACTAAGAACTGAATTAGGTGATCCCATAGGAATTTCAAAGGGTTTGGCTGTGATTACATGTCATTTTCGGCCCATCGTTCAACAGCAAGATGTCTAATAGAAAAGTGGTATTCACTTGTCCTGATATTGACTGCTATGTTAATACTCTTGGCCCAAGACAACAGGGCAATGGAATGGACTATTACAAGGGTCGCTCGTCAATGTCTGGCTATGGTCTTGGCAGTTGGTTTGCTAAGCTGTTTCGCTCTTCACTACCACTGGCTAGAAAATATCTTGTACCGGCTGCGACAGATTTTGCATCCTCTACACTATACGATTGGGGCTCTGGCAAGGATTTTAAAAAAAGTGCTACGGAAAATCTTAGGTCCAGTGCGCGAACTCTTGGCGACAAATTAAAACAAAATGGTAAAGGTTTAAAAAGGTCAAGAAACAATGCATCACTCATCAGTCTCTACTCAGGACGGAGACGAAAGACATCAACCCTTTTGTCAAAGAAAAGAAGGAAAAAGCCGACACGTAGTGTAAACAGAAGCCCCAGGAAGAAAATTGTTAGATCGAAACTAGATTTCTTTTCCTAAGATGTCCTACCTGCCGCATAAGGATTCTCAACCTTCAATCACCGCCTCATTGAATCTGTTCAATGCTGAAAATGTTAATGTCAGTGTCAAGCATGGATACTATGAACAATTTTATCCACTACAACCCCTCTCCGATAATATCCACTTTCAAATTTATTCCAATGAGACTACTTTATGGACATGTCTTCAACATTTATAGATTTACAAATGAAAGTCCGGAAATCCGATAATGCAATGCCAGTTCGAGCCGATGGGATATCCTATGAAAATTGTATACTACATAATTTATTTTGTCAAATTAGTGTCTGCATCAATGGCACGCTGGTTAGCACAAGCAACAATCTCTCAAACTATGCAAGCTATATGCAATTCATGTTGATGACACCCAAGTCATACAAGGAATTGAGAGGCGCCTCCAATGGATATGAATATATTACTAATACTGATAGTACGGATGCACTTAAAAATGCTACAACTAGTGAATTACATCTAGTTGGAAAAATATATCACGAAATATTTAATATACCCCAATGGTTGCCGCCCAATGTTAAAGTGGATATAAAATTGACGCTTGCACCATCCAATTTCATATTGAGAAAAGAACTTGCTGCCAATCCCGATGTAAGTCTCTCCCTCACCTCAGCAATACTTCATGTACGCAAACAACAGGTTATGAGTTCTGTTGCTTTGGCCGTGGAAAAACTGAGAGCCAATGGAAATAATATTAAACTACTTGTTCCTCATACAATCACCAATCAACGTCATATTGCCATGGGGTCACGCACCTTCACCGATTCATCCTTTATCAATGGCGAAATCCCCTCGAAACTTGCATTGGCATTTGTAAAAAGCGCCAGTGCAATAGGATCGTGGACTGAATGCCCACATAAATTCGAGATGTTTGGACTTTCATCTCTTGTGTGCAAAGTAAACGGCATCCCACTCTACAATCTATCCTTTGATAAATCCTATAGAACATTGTATGAGTTGACCATGCAAACCCTAGATCATGATTCGCAACTATTTGAAAATGGTATAACCGAAGAAATGTTTGCTAAAACACATGGTATCATTGTATTGGATTTGTCTGGCACACAGGATATGAGTATAGTACGTACGGGGACTGTGCGTTTAGAGTGTACATTTGCCGACCCATTGGCTGAGAGTATTGCACTAATCTCACTAAATCAATATGAAACCTATTGGGAAATCACTCTCCGAAGGCAGTGTTCTACTAGACTTGGCGCCATGAACACCTGTCAAATAATCGATGTATTTAATATGGACCCCTACATGTCCCAGTACAAAATCCTATTGTCTACCCTCAGACTATCTTGGAAAAATTCAAAGTGCGAACAATACCCTGATTATTGTTAATAGCAGTCCATCGACTGTGCCGACGGGTCATTGGCTGTGCATCTATCAAACAATGAAGACGCTTGAATTTTTTTGATCCTCTTGGTCTACCCTATATACATTCTACACACCCCACATCAGCAGCTATATTGAGAGCAGTGGGAAAACTATTATTCAAAATCGAAAGAGGGTGCAGGATCTGACGACTAAAAGCTGCGGCTTCCATGCACTACTATATTTTGTATTCCGATGTCGCGGCTATACTTACAAGCAGTTTCTCCACATTTATAGTGACAATCCCCGTCTGAACGACTTTCTAGTGGAAAATATCCTCTCAGACCTATACAGTATTGATTTCAGTGCCCTAAGAGTAAAGTGCTTTAAAAATGTTTGTGAATTTGTTTATTAATAAAATGTATATATACAACAATGTCTTTAAATCTTCACTTTTAGATTTCTTCATCGGTGTATAGGCAAGTGTCGTGAACCACTAATGCTGGTAAATCATTTGGATTCACTGTATATTGATCTTGATTGACTGCAAAGTCAGGGTCACATTTTCTGCAGTACAATGTAACTTCACTCTTGTCATATCTCTTTGTATAGTCAATGATGCTATTTGCATTCATATTATGAAATTCACGAGTTTCAATCTGTCTATTTGAAGCAATATCACATACAGTGTTTTCAAGTGGTGAATCACATTCGGTAACTGCCAAATAAAAATCACTTGGTTTATAGTCATAGTAGGCAGTGTCGTCACAGCGATGACGTAGAAACCAGATTGTCTTGTTACCCCAACAGTTGAATCGTAGACCAGATTCCTCTTCCCAGAATAATTTAAATCCGCGACGATACCAATCTCGTAGAAATAAACTAAAATCACGTTTAGGATTCTTTCCAATCATAGTGGGGTAAGTATTCTCCCACTGATCACATTTATCATAGTGACAATTGGAGCACAGGTGCCCTCTAGGGTGAGAGTCACACACCTCTTCAAGACATGAATTACATCCTTTAATTTGTACTGCATAGCCTCTATGTAATTTACAAGGATTACATAATTTACACTTTTCACTATAGTCATCAATAATTGTTCAATTCTCACATTGAGTCCAACTGCCAAGAGTGTACAAGCACAATGGACATATATAGAACATTTTTTGGTTTCCGATGTCAACTCTCTCACAGCTAAAACGAAACTGATCGTCCTCGCTCGATAAATTCAAAGTGGAGGAAAGGGGAGAGGAGTAACTCTGTAACGTTACCTCTTTCGAATGACGGAGGAGCCATCTACATTGAATCCATTGGCAATGTTTTCAAAAGTATATCCACAATATGATTCTGCCTTGTTCCAATTAATATATCAATAAATTGAGTATAAGCATTTGAATCACATTTTAAAAGTTTCATACAATAGTCCAATGGGGGAGAATCAGTTTTCATTATATTGTCAAGTGTTCCCTGAGAGAATATCCTGCGTTGAAGAGATAATTCGAGAAAATCATCATCCAAAATCAAATGTTTTTTCCATAAACACTAGATTTGATCTAATTCTCTCTTTCTCAAATTTATTCATTTTTCAGTCCTTTCACTCTGACTGCTGACTCTAGACTGACCCTGATTCGTTAGCCCTAACCAGAAAAGAAAGGGAACATTTTCGATTTCGAAACAATTTTATTGAATAATTACAACAACATCAATAATACTATGCATGTACAATTAGCGATAGAGTTTATTGTCTTCGATATGTTTCACTAATGCACTTAAAGCACATTGAAGTCTATTCACATGTGCTATATCAACTTTTGCGGCGAAACATAATTGATCTTCCATTTTAAATTTGCTCAAGGATATCACATATCTTGCATATACTGCATCCCATTCCAGACATAGCCGCGATCCTTTCGTGATTTCCACCGCAATGTTTGGTGCTCTTGTATTATTACCATCAACTCCACTATCAACTTCTAATAGTGTAAACATTCCACTCATTATTACAAATATATATCCAAATGAATAAAGTCAAAACTGTTCTTCTCACTCCTTTGAATTCTATCCACAGACTAATAAAACTATAGCAAAAATCCTTTCCTTATATTCCCTCCGCCGCTAATATGTAAACAAGCCCTCTGATTGGCTGAGAAGGAAACACGTGATCTAACTGTTTCCTGGAAACTCATAACATTCGCCTCGAGCAACAACAACAAATACTATTTCTGGATCATAACATTCGCTGAGAGCGTGCACTTGCCCAAAAACGACAACAACATTGACCTTGACATTTGCCTCGGAAACAACAACAAATACTATTTCCGGATCATAACATTCGCTGAGAGCGTGCCAAAAACACACCTGGAGAAAGAGACCATGGTGAAAGAGGTCATTGACCCCATTAACCACGTGTTCTCCCTAGGGAAGCTATGCCCATATATGGGGTGCAAAAAAGTTGTAGGTGGCAGCACGGGTGGGTGACACGAGTCAATAAGGCATCTCTACTAATATGGTAGGCTATATGAATCCAAAACGTAAGGAATAGGACATTATCAGCGCTTATTAGGTATTTCAATGACAAATAAGAGAATCGGAGTTTCAATTAAATACTGGAAATAAAAATTAAAACAATTAAATGATTACTGGAGCGGATCCCCCTCTCCCAAATTCTATGACCAAACTACAACCGATTTGACTAGTCTTGTTATAGTACGAATATCATTATAAAAAGCACTAAGACTTATTTTCTTTTTCATTCAGGAAATTATATTCACTGTATATCTACTTTCTCATTCTTCAATACATCCATTTCTGTCCTATTTGTAGATGTAATGGTTATATTCATTTCCACTTTTGGGAATTTTAAAACATGATAATCTAATCTTGAACTGATAGAACTGGAAGTAAAATCACCTTAAATATCAGGGGAAAAATTTACCTAAGCAAATATGTTGAAACAAGAAGCATAGACCATTTTTCAATTTTGCCATTAACTAGCCTAGTTTCACATTTTTACTTGATGATTATTAAAAAAAAAATTTCCGAAAAATAAGTTTTTCAAAGAAAAGTAAAGGCTGATTTTAAACTTAAGATCAGCAGATGTTAAAATTCAAACTAAAAACGACCAGAAATTACTATTAAAGAAAAAATGAAACCCAAAACCTACAGAAATTAAATAAACAATCATAGCAAAAAACATACAAAAAGTAATAATATAAAATAAATAAATAGATCTTAAAGAGAGTAATGCTTAGATTGAATATGAAAATCAAGCTTAAAACGAAAAAAAAATTTGTTATTGAAGTATAAATGAACTGAAAACAAACAGAAATCAAATAAACAATCAATACAAACAGACATAAAATAGATAGTAATGTAAATGAATGAATAAATCTTTTAAAACGAGTGAAACTTAAATTAAATGTGCAAATCAAGCTTGAAACGAACAAAAAATCACTACAAACAAGAGTTTGGGTATCGTCTCCTTCTATCTCTGTAACAGTCTAAAACCTACTGCGTCATTTGCGCTTTACTGAAAACCAATTTTATTACAGATATTTTCTTTTGTACTTAATATTGAAAATAAACATTAAAATTATAGTAAAATTTTTGAACTAATGATCTTTCAGCTATTAATATCATTACACATCAAATATTCAGTTTAATTCATTAGTTCTTTCTAAAGCTGTTCAAGACGAATATAGTTTCACTACAAACAAGAGTTTGGGTACAGCTCCCTTCCTTAACTGTAAATAAAAACCAAAAGCCTACTGCGTCACTGGCGCTTAACTGAAAACGAATTATATTATAAATATTTTCTTTTCCAGTTTTTACAGCATTGAAAATAAAAATGAAATTAAAGTGAAATAAATTCTTGAACTGATGAATCTTTCAACAATTAATATCAGTAAACATCATATATTCAATTTGATGTTGTTCATACTTTTCAAGACTGTTCAAGACGCATATAGTTTTCAGTAAAGCGCCAATGACGCAGTAGGTTTTAGACTTTTACAGTGAGAGAAGGAGGCGATACCCAAACTCTTGTTTGTAGTGATTTTTGATCGTTTCAAGTTTGATTTACATATTCAAAGTTTCACTCGTTCTAGTATTTATTTATTCATTTACATTAATATCTATTTTATGTTTGTTTGCATTGATTGTTTATTTAATTTCTGTTCGTTTTACGTTTCATTTATACTTCAATAGGAAAATAAGTTTTTTTCGTTTTAAGCTTGATTTTCATATTCGATCCAAGCATTACTCGCTTTAAGATCTATTTTATTCATTTATATTATTACTTGTTGTATGTTTTTTGCTATGATTGTTTGTTTAATTTCTGTTCGTTTTGGGTTTCATTTATTCTTTAATAGTTATTTCTGGTCATGTTGAGTTTGAATTTTAACTGATATTTGTATCTGCTGAGCTTAAGTTTAAAATGGCCTTTACTTTCCTTTGAAAAACTTATTTTTCGGATTTTTTTTTTAAATTAACTATTGTTCGTTTTTTATTGCAAAAAGTTTCAAGTTTTTAAAAATTCCTTATTTCAAAATAAAACTTAAAAAGAAACTCAAATGTTCATCAGAGTATCAATACTGGTATCAAAGTAACAATATCAAAGTGATAAAATGGGTTTGTGTCAACCTCGGAGTTTTTATTATCTGTTGTTTGAACTATTTTAAACAAAATGGCCATCTCAATATTTTATCGTATGGGTTCGGGGAAAAAGGGCGTGGGGGGGATTGCCCTTCGGTCTCTTTTGCTCTTTAAAAGTAAACTAGAACTTTCAATTTCCAATGAAATGAGCCCTCTCTGAAGCTTATATGAGCATCCCTTCTACAAGAACCATATATGCCCCCAGAGTATAACTTACAACGCAGGTCCAAGGCCCTGGGGGGTTGTGTCGACCCCGGTGTTTTAATACCTGATGTTTGAAATGTTTTTTAACAAAACGGTCACCTCAAATTTTTATCGGGTGGGTTTATCCATCCAATAAACCCAAAGGCATGGAGGGCGGGAGGGGCTAGTTGCCCTCCGATCTTTTTTTACTCTGAGAGAATGAACTAGAACTTTTAATTTCCATTCAAATGAGCCCTCTCTGAAGTTTATATGAGCAGCCCTTTCATAAGAACCATATACGGCCCAGGTTATAGCTTACATTGCCTGCCCCCCCCCCGGGCCCTGGGGGTTGTGTCGACACCGCAGTTTTTGTTATCTGACCTTTAAACTAGTTAAAAAAAAATGGCTGGCAGCCCCCCGATAGCTTTTTACTCTTAAAAATTGAACTAGAACTTTCAATTTCCATTCAGATGAGCCCTCTCTGAAGTTTATACGAGCATCCCTTCCATAAGAACCATATATGCCCCCAGGGTATACATTGCAACGCCTACCCCCGGGCCCTTGGTGGTTTTGTCGACACCAGAGTTTTTTTTTTTTGACCTTTGAACTGTTTTTAACAAAATGACCTTTGTACTTAATATTGAAAATAAACATTAAAATCATAGTAAAATTTTGAACTGATGATCTTTCAGCAATTAATGTCATTATACATCAAATATTCAGTTTAATTTATTAGTTCTTTCTAAAGTTGTTCAAGACGAATATAGTTTCACTACAAACAAGAGTTTGGATACTGCTCCCTTCCTTAACTGTAAATAAAAACCAAAAGCCTACTGCGTCACTGGCGCTTAACTGAAAACGAATTATATTTTAAATATTTTGTTTTCCAGTTCTTACAGCATTGAAAATAAAATTAAAGTCGGGTGGGTTTGGGGAATAAAAAAGGGCATGGGGAGGGGGGGGGCTAGCAGCCCCCGATCTCTTTTGACTCTTAAAAATTGAACTAGAACTTTCAGTTTCTATTCAAATGAGCCCTCTCTGAAGTTTATGCGAGCATCCCTTCCATAAGAAACCATATATGCCCCCAGGGCATAACTTGCAACGCCTGCCCCGGGCCCTGGTTGGTTTTGTCGACACCGGAGTTTTTTTTTTTTCTGACCTTTGAAGTATTTTGAACAAAATGGCTATCTCAAAATTTTTATCGGATGTATTTGGGGAAAAGGGGCGTGGGTGATAGTTGCCCTCTGATCTCTTTTGACTCTTGAAAACTGAACTAGAACTTTCAATTTCCAATCAAACGAGCCTTCTCTGAAGTTTATACGAGCATCCCTTCCACAACAGCTGCATATGTCCCCCAGGCATAACTTACAACGCCTACCCCGGGCCCTGAAGGATTGTGTCGACCCTGAAGTTTTCGTTATGTGATAAGTGAAAGAAAAATTTCGATTTACAATAATATGAGCCCTCTCCGAAGTTTATACGAGCATCCCTTCCATAATTACTTACAACGCCTGCCTCCGGGCCCTGGGGGTTGTGTTGGTCCCGGAGTTTCCATTATATGATCTTTGAACTATTTAAAAAAATGGCTATCTCAAAGTTCTTATCGGACGGGTTTAAGGAAAAAAGGGTTGGGAGGGAGGGGGGCTAGTTACCCTCCGATATCGTTTGACTCTTTAAAGGTTAACTAGAACTTCCAGTTTCCAATCAAATGAGCCCTCTCCGAAGTTTATACGAGCATACCCTCCATAAGAACCATATATGCCCCCAGAGCAATACTTACAACGCCTGCGCCGGGCCCTTGGGGTTGCATCGACACAGGAGTTTTTCTTATCTGACCTTTGAACTATTTTTAACGAAATGGCCATACATAAAGGAGTTTCTGTTATATGATCTTTGAACTATTTTTAATAAAATGGCTACCTCAAATTTTTTATCAGATTTATTTGGGGAAAGAGTGCTTGGGAGGGGAGGGGGCTAGTTGCCGTCCGATCACCTTTGACTCTTAAAAAGGGCGCTATAACTCTCAATTTCCAATCGAATGAGCCCCCTTTCAAGTTTATGCGACGACCCCTTCTATATGAAGTGCCTCTGGGAAAAAATAAATGGAGTGCGGGGGGGGGGGGCTAGCTCCCCCTCTGATCACTTTTGAGTCTTTAAAAAGTGAATTACAACTTCCAATTTTGAATCAAATGAGCCCTCTATGAAGTTTTTATACGAGCATCCGTTCCATAACAACCATATTAGCCCCCAGGGCAGAAATTACAACGCCTACCCCCGGGCCCTGGGGGGGATGTTTCGACACCGGAGTTTTTGTTATCTGAACTTCGAACTATTTTTAACAAATATCTATCTCAAAATTTTTATCTGATGCATTTGGGGCGTGGAGGGGGGGGGGCTTGTTGCCTCCGATCTCTTTTGACTCCTAAAGTGAACAAGAACTTTCAATTTCAAATCAAATGAGCCCTATCCGAAGTTCATACGGGCATCCCTTCCATAAGAACTATGTATTACTCTGTATTACAGAGCATTACTTACAACACCTGCCTCCGGGCCCTGGGGGGGGATGCGTCGACACAGGAGTTTTTCTTATCTGACCTTTGAACTATTTTAATGAAATGGCTATTTCAAAAACTTTATTGGATGGGCTTTGGAAAAAAGGGTGTGTGGGGGGGGGGGGTAGTTGCCCTTGGATATCTTCACTCTTAAAAAGGGAACTAGAACTTTTAATTTCCCATCAAATGAGCCCTCTTTGATGTTTATACGAGCTTACCTTTCATAAGAACCATATACGCCCCCAGGACAACACTTACAACGCCTACCCTCCGGGCCATGGGGGGTTGTGTTGACACCGGAGTTTTGTTATCTAATTTTTGAATAATTTTCAAAAAACTGGCTATCTAAAAATTTGTAGCGGATGGGTTTGGGGGAAAATGGACGTGGGGGGGGGGGCTAGTTGCCCTTAAATCTCTTGACTCTTAAAAAGTGAACTAGAACTTTCAATTTCCAATCAAATGAGCTCTCTATGAAGTTTATACGAGCATCCCTTTCATAAGAAGCATACATGCCTTTAGGGCATAACTTAAAACGCCTTCACCCGGGCCCTGGGGGGTTGTATTGACACCGGAGTTTTTCTTATCCGATCTTTGAGCTATTTTTTAACAAAATGTCTATCTAAAAATTTTCATCAGATGGCTTTGGAAAAAGAAGGCGTGGGGGTGCTAGTTTCCCTCGGATCTCTTTTAGCTATTAAAAAGTGAGCTCGAACTTTCAATTTCCACTCAAATGAGCCCTCTCTGAAGTTTATACGAGCATCCCTTTCATAACAACCATGTATGCCCCAGGGCATAACTTACAACGCCTGCCCCCGGACCCTGGGGGGTTGTGTCGATACCTAAGTTTTTGTTATCTGACTTTTGAACGATTTTTAACTTAATGGCCATCTCCAAATTTTTATCGGATTTATTTGGGGGATAAAGTGACTTGGGGGTGCTACTTACCCTTCAATCTCTTTTGACTCTCAAAAACTGAACTAGAACTTTCAATTTCCAATGAAATGAGCCATCTCTGAAGTTTTTACGAGCATTCCTTCCATAGAACCATATATTCCCCCAGGCATTACTTACAACGCCTGTCCTCGGGCCCTGGGGGGTGTGTCGACCCCGGAGTTTTCGTGATATGGTCTTTGAACTATTAAAAAAATGGCTATCTCAAAGTTCTTATCGGATGGGTTTGAAGAAAAACGGCGTGGAGGGGAGGGGGGGGTGGGCTAGGTGCCCTTCAATCTCTTTTGACTCTTAAAAAGGGAACTAGAACTTTCAATTTCCAATAAAATGAGCCCTCTTTGAAGTTTATACGAGTATCCCTTCTATAAGAACCATATATACCCCAGGGCATAACTTACAACTTCTGCCCCCGGGCCGTGGGGGTTGTGTCGACACCGGAGTTTTGTTATATGATTTTTGAACTATTTAGGGGCGGATCCAGGATTTTTTGTTTTAGGGGGGGGATGCAAAATAGGTTGATCCGATAAATAACGCAAACTTGCGTTAATTAAGTAAATTACACTACTTTAGACGACGTTAGGGGGCGCCCCCTCGCCCTCCCCCTGGATCTGCCACTGGAACTATTTTTAACAAAATAGCTATCTCAAAATTTTTATCTGATGCATTTTGGAAACAAGGGTGTGGGGGAGGGGGGCTGGTTATCCTCCGATATCGTTTGACGCTTAAAAAGTGAGCTAGAACTTTCAATTCCCAATCAAATGAGCCTTCTCTGAAGTTTATACGAGCATTCCTTCCATAAGAACCGTAAATGCACCCAGGCTATTACTTATAACCCTTACCCTGAAGACTGTGGGGAGAGTCTCCTGCTCAAAGATATAATTTCCAGAACTTTCAACTACGTTGAACAAAATGGCTATCTTAAAACATTGATTGGATGTGTTTGGGGAAATGATGGGCTTGGGGGGGATAGTTGCCTTCCAATCACTTTGAACTATTAAAAAGGGCACTAGCCATTTAAATTTCCAATCGAATGAGCCCTTTTTGAAGTTTCCATGACAACGCTTTCTATAAAAACCTTATATGCCCCCAAGGCATAACTTACAACCCTTGCCCTGAAGGTTGTGGGGGGTTGTCATCCTCAAAGACCTAATTTCCAGAATTTTCAAATGCGTTGCAAAAAATGGCTATTTCAAAATTTTTATTGCATGTGTTTGGGGAAAAGGTGGGTGTGAGAGGGGGGTTTGTTGCCCTCCAATCACTTTCGACTATTAAAAAGAGCACTAGCCCTTTGAATTTCCAATCGAATGAGTCCTTTTTGAAGTTTCTACGACAAAGCTTTCTATAAAAACCTTATATGTCCCCAGGGCATAACTTACAACCCGTGCCCTGAGGGCTGTGGGGGGGAGTGTCCTCCTCAAAAACATAATTTATATCTGGAAATCAACTACCTAGAACAAAATGGCTATCTCCAATTTTGATTGGATGTTTTTGGGAAACTGGTGGGCGTGGAAGGGGTGTTAGTTGCCTTCCAATCAGTTTTGACCCTTAAAAAATGCACTAGAACTCTCGATTTCCAATCGAATGAGCCACCTTCGAAGTTTACTCGACGACCTCTTTCATATGAAGTGCCTCTGGAAAAAAAAAAAATAATAATAAATAATAAAACATTAGAGCCGTATGGCCTTTACTATAGGCAACGCTATAGCGTTGCCCCTGATAAGGTTTCAAAGGTAGTATATTTGGAAAAATATTAATATAGAACGTATCATAAAGTGTAATGGACCCCTATTTTTCTCGTTTTCGTTAGGTTCAAAACGAGCATGGATTAATTAAGAAAAAAAAATATATCTGCTCAAAGTAAAGAGAGCAAATTTGACACTTAAAACGAGTTTTTAAACAGTTTTAAAGCTACTTAATAAATTGTAATTTTTTTTCAAAATTACTGGGGGAAAAATGCCCCCCCCCCTTGCTCTCCCCCCTCAACGACGCCACTGTTAATATCCTTACTTTTAATAGGAGTAGTAGTCTTAGTAGCAGTAGAATTAATTGTAGCAGCCTAAGCTTTAGTGACAGCAGTAGTAATAGAAGTAGTAATAATAATAACAATAATTGTAGTATGATTAGAAGCACTAGCATTATATGTAAATATTTTCTTGGGGTTAGTTGAACATCCCTCACAACAAGCCCTGTTAGTTTCAACTTCACACAACAGACTGATCCTAAGATATTGCTGTTACACCCCTTTTGACAACCTACATACAGACGGCGTGTCGTGATTCAGTTCACCTTCCCCCCTCAAAATTCCTTGAAAATTTCACCTTCATACCCTTAGGCATAGTTGTAATCGTAGTCACAGTAGTAATATTGATATTACTAGTAATAGTATTGAATAGCGGTAGTACTACTGGCAGCATTAGTATTAAGATGTTGCCTTTTGGTCAGTAGAACATCTCTCTCGTCAAGTCCTAGAAGTTTTAACTTAATACAATTAGCTGTTGCTATGACATTGTTAATGCGTCCTTTTGATAACCTGTATGCTCGTATACTTCTTGAAATTTTGATTTCAATGGTCTTAGCCCTACAAGTAGTTGCAATAGAAGTAGTAATAGAATTAGTAGTATTAGTATTAGTAGTAAATGTAGCAGTAAACAATCTCCCAAGTCTCTTGTGGTCTAGTGAGTTTGAACTATCACACTTAAAAGAAGGATCAAAGAGACATTTCAGAGATACAATCAGTTATCGACAAGCGTCACTGAAGTTAAAGCTTGTATGTAGAGAAACAAAGAGGAGAATATGACCAAAATGTGCTTACCATTACCAGAATCTAGCAAGATTGACATTTTGTGAAGCTGAATGGCAGCAATAAATAAAAAAGGATGATTTAAACTGGATGATTATAAACGGAAACTGGCTTACCTCACATACATCACAGCAATTCTAAATAATTTTTGCCCTATAATCTATTGCGAGCTTCATTCCCCAAAAAATTATTTATTATTCCTATTTCATATTTCATGACAAACTTTTATTGTCTTGTTATAAAAGCCACGGTGCCCAACTTTCATCACAATAAAACAAGGCGACACTATAACAAAATTATACATGTCGGTTATGCGATTCTGGGGCAGTGATCCCCTCTATATATGCGTATTATGTACTCTTTATTTCTTTGAGTGTGTTCTTGAATCTGTTCTGAATTGTATTGAATTGTCTTGAAATTTAGCTTCTTGAATTTTGAGACAATCAAAGTGAGAATTTCAGACCAGTTATTTTTTTTATGATTTTAGGATAGATAAGAAAACATATTTTATGTAAAAGGACAAATAAAAGAATCGACAAAAATCTGGAAGACAGTACATACCCAAGATTATAACAAAATGAAAATATGGAAAAAGCACAAGATTTGTTAATAGGACAGTTTAAAAGAAGTTGTACCTACAATCAAAGACTAATATTTCTACTTCACAACTGAAAGGCCTTATCAATGGGAGGGGGGGCTTGGCTTGAACCAAACTTATAAAAAGGCGAGAAAAACATGAAAAAAACAACAAACGAGAGACTTACCAATTGGTGTCAATTCAAGAAAATTTTGGATGGGGGGGGGGGGGGTTGAATTTACTGTTTGACATTCAGAAGGGGGGGGGGAGTTTGTTGTTTTTCGATTTTTCTATGATAATATCAAGCTAGTATCATGAGCAGCTACATCCAGGCATGCAAGCTGGCATTAAAGTAGTTGCACCGAATGCAATTTACATTCACCGCCGTGCTCATACACTCAACCTTGTATTGAGTGATTGTATTTAGAACTTGAGAACGAATGGCATCTTTCTTCTCCATTCTTCTAGAGCTGTATTGTTTTATCGCGAATAGCAATATACACTACCAACTGTTTGTTAATGCTCAGAAAGCTATTGGCATAACTGTTCCTCAGTTGGAGAAATCATCTACTACAAGATTGGTATACTGATTTATATCAGTGAACAAAGTGCTGAATAGATACAACTGTGTCTTGACTTTTCATCAATTACCCAAACATTCTTCAGACGTGGGCTCAGGCCCAAGGACTCGTAACCAGTCTTCAGACATTGGAATTTATGTTTACACTCCATCTAGCGGAATTTCTTTTTCGCACAATATCTCTGTTTGAGAAGCTGCATGTGGTAGACCTAGTTTTCTCTAGAGCTACTGGTCTTACTGCAGTTACGCAAGATAAAATTATAGATATGCAAACTGAAAAGGCTTTTGATGTAATGTTTCATAAAGCAAAAGAATTTTCTCGTGATTGTGGCCTCCCTGAAGACCTTTTGCAAAATTTTCAGAATTCTGGTTCCTCATGAAAAAGACCAAAGCGTGCACAGTAAGTAGCTTCCAGCTTACTTGATTTTTTAACCGTTTCGACTTTGGGAAAAGTGACCATGCTGAAGTGAAAGAATCAACAAAAGATGCTTTCAGAAGCGATTATTTTCTTGTGATAGACAGATTGTGCTGTGAGTTTGAAAGCCGCTTCATGAATGCTCTTTCACTGTTAGCCTCTGCATTAGATCTTAATCCACCGCACTTTCTCAAAACGAGCTGACTAGCAAGGTATGGCAGCGCATTACAAAGAAGTTTGCATTGACACAACCCTGTTTGCCTTGCAAACAGATCTTGTGAGAAGATATATCGACTCTTTAGGCAATAGGCCAAAAGATCTCTTAGAACTTCACAATTTAGTGAAGGCAATCTTGATAGCATATTCTGAAGTTTTAAAAATTTTACAAATCTTCATTACTCTGCCTATCACAACGGCTTTTAATGGGATTCTTTTCTAAATTAAGCCTGATTGAAACCTCTTTAAGATCAACAATGGGTGACGAAAGGCTCAGTGATCTGATGTTGGTGTTTAGTGAAATTAATTAATAAAAAATTTTCCACAAAATAAGTTTTTCAAAGAAAAGTAAAGAACTCCATCAAACAAAAAATGAGCAAAAATAAAATCAAATAATCTACCAAGCGTGAAACTACCACAAATCAGCATCGATAAATAAATGAAATTCAAAAACGAACAGAAATTACAATAAATAACCGAGTCAAACTCAAAACGAGCAGAAATTAACATAAGTTGGGCTCAAAACCCCTATGCCTTCCCAAGGCCAGAACATAATTTGCACTTTACTGAAAAAAATATAAATGTTTTTACTTTTATAACTTTAATAAATCAAATAATATTAAGATTTTGATTACTAAATATCAGTGTATGAATATTAAACTGACAATGTACATTCATTTGTATTTTTTTCAGTAAAGTGCAAATTATGTTCTGGCCTTGGGAAGGCATAGGGGTTTTTAGCCCAACTTATGTTAATTTCTGCTCATTTTGAGTTTGACTCGGTTATTTATTGTAATTTCTGTTCGTTTTTGAGTTTCATTTATTTATCGATGCTGATTTGTGGTAGTTTCACGCTTGGTAGATTATTTGATTATATTTTTGCTCATTTTTTGTTTAATGGAGTTCTTTACTTTTCTTTGAAAAACTTATTTTGCGGAAAAAGTTTTTTTTAATTAATTTCTGTTCGTTTTATATTCACATAGTCTTTTCAGAGAAAAAGAAAATAATACTTTAAATCTTTTTTTTTTTTTTTTAAAGATTTATAGTTTGGCCTGCTATTTATATTCTGGAGAAAAAATTTCAGCAATTTTTAACAACATACACCCTCTTAAAAATCTGGACACAAATAGAAGTGTTTAATTTAGTCTCATACCTCGTCTAGTTGACCTGAAATGGAAAACTTGATACCATTCGCAAAAAATCTGTTTACTTTCTTTGATAGCTTGGATACACTTACGCTATTTTGATTTGGTTAAATTTTAAGAGCAGAAGTAGCCCCAAAAGATTGAACATAAAACCCTCAGTCGTTCTTGGGATATTGCTGAGATGCCTTATTGGGAATTAGCATTAACACAGTGCATTTTGATTTAATCTTATGGCAACATTTAGTTTTTAAACATAACGTCAAATGAGAGGGTGGGCGTGGGAGGGGGATTAGTTTTCCTCCAATCACTTTCGACTATTAAAAAGGGCATCAGCAATTTCTATTTTCAATCGAATGAGCCCTTTTCGAAGTTCCTACGACAACTCCTTCGATACAAAGTGCCCTGGTCTAAACAACAACAACAACAAAAAATAATACATTATACCCACATCGATCTTTACTATAAAAATGACAGGCCTTCCAATCACTTTCGACTATTAAAAAGGGTACTAGGCCTTTCGATTTCCAGTCAAATGAGCCCTTTTTGAGTTTCTACGACAACACTTCCTATAAACACCTTATTTGCCCCCAGGGCATAAATTACAACTCTTACCCTAAGGGCTGTGAGGGTGGTTTTCATCCTCTAAGACCTAATTTCCAGAAATTTCAACTACGTTAAACAAAATGGCTATCTCATGGGAAAATGGTGGGCGTGAGAGGGGCGTTAGTCTTTCTCCAATCAGTTTCAACTATTAAAAAGGCACTAGCCCTTTCAATTTCCAATCAAATGAGCCCTTTTGAAGTTTCTACGACAAAGCTTTCAATAAAAACCTTATATGCCCCCAGGGATAACTTACAACCCTCTCTCCTGAGGGCTGAGGGAAGGGGTTGTCATCCTCACAGACCTCATTTCCGGAACTTTCTACTACGTTGAACAAAATGGCTATCTGAAAATTTTGATTGGATGTGTTTGGGGGAATGGTGGGCGTGAGAAAGGGTTAGTTACCGTCCAATCACTTTCAACTATCAAAAAGGGCACTAGCCCTCTCAATTTCCAATTGAATGAGACCCTTTTGAAGTTTTTATCATAGAGTCTCTATCATTTAAAAACCTTATATGCCCCCAGGCCATAACTTACAACCTTCGCCCTGGGGACTCTGGGGGGGGGGGGGTTGTCATCCTTAAATACATAATTTCCAGAACTTTGAACTACGTTGAACAAAATGGCTATCTCTAAACTTTGATTGAATGTGTATGGGGAAATGGAGGGTGTAGAGGGGGGGGGGGTTAATTACTCTCCACTCACTTTCGACTATTCAAAAGGACAATTTCAATTTCCAATTAAATGAGCCCATTTTGGAATTTGTACAACAACTTTCTATATAAACCTTATATGCCCCCAGGGCATAACTTACAACCCTTGCACTGAAAGCTCTGATGGGGTTATCATCCTAAAAGACCTAATTTCCAGAACTTTCGAATACGTTGAACAAAATGGATATCTCAAAATTTTGATTGGATGTGTTTGGGGAAGTGGTGAGCGTGAGAGGGGGTTTGTTGCCCTTCAATCAGTTTTTCGACTATTAAAAGGGCAGTAGCCCTTTCAATTTTCAATTGAATGAGCCCTTTTGAATGTTTTTACAAGATCAATTTTTAATAAAAAACTTACATGCTCCCAGGGCATAACTTAAAAACCCTTGCCCTGAGGGTTGTGGGGGGGGATGGGTTGTCATCATTAAAGACCTAATTTCCCAAACTTTCAACTGCGTTGAATAGAATGGTTATCTAAAAATTTTGATTGGCTGTGTTTGGGGAAAAGGTGGGCGTGAGAGGGGGTTAGTTGCCCTCAAATCACTTTCGACTATTAAAAAGGGCACTAGCCCTTTGAATTTCAAATCGAATGAGCCCTTTTTGAAGTTTCTACGACAAACATTTCAATAAAAACCTTATATGCCCCCAGGGAATAACTTATAACCCTTGCCCTGAAGACTGTGGTGGGAGTGTCTTGCTCAAAGGTAGAATTTCATGAACTTTAAACTGCGTGGGTCAAAATGACTATCTAAAAATTTTGATTGGATATGTTTGGGGAAATGGTGGGCGTGGAAGGGGTGTTAGTTGCCTTCCAATCACTTTTGACTATTAAAAAGGGCACTAGCCATTTCAATTTCCAATCGAATGAGCCCTTTTTGAAGTTTCTACGACGACGCGTTCAGTAAAAAACCTTATATGCCCCCAGGGCATAACTTACAACCCTCGCCCCGAGCGCTGTGGTTGAGTGTCCTCCTCAAAAACATAATTTCTATCTGAAATCCACAACACTGAACGAAATGGCTATCTAAAAATTTTGATTGGATTTGTTTGAGAAAAATCGAATGAGCCTTTCTTGAAGTTTCTACGACAAAAATTTCAATAAAAACTTATATGCCCCCAGGGCATAACTTATAACCCTTGCTCTGAAGACTGTGAGGGGAGTGTCCTGCTCAAAGGCATAATTTCCTGAACTTTAACTGCGTGGAACAAAATCGCTATTTCAAAATTTTGATTGGATGTGTTTGGGGAAATGGTGGGCGTGGAAGAGGTGTTAGTTGCCTTCCAATTACTTTCGACTATTGAAAAGGACACAAGCCATTTCAATTTCTAATCGAATGAGCCCTTTTTGAAGTTTCTACGACAACGCTTTCTATATAAAAAACATTATATGCCCCAGGGTATAACTTACAATCCTTGTCCTGAGGCTGTGAGGGGGTTGTCATCCTCAAAGACCTAATTTCCAGAACTTTAAACTACGTTGAACAAAATGGCTGTCTCAAAATTTTGATTGGATGTGTTTGGGGAAAAGGTGGGCGTGAGAGGGAGGTTAGTTACCGTCCAATCACTTTCAACTATTAAAAAGGGCACTAGCCCTTTGAATTTCCAATCAAATGAGCCTTTTTTGAAGTTTCTATGACAACGCCTTCTATAAAAACCTTATATGCCCCCAGGGCATAGCTGGGTCAATCCACGCCAAATCATCCAATCGTGACTGCGCGTGAAATTCTAATTTTGCTGAAAAAATTCTCAGCTGTTCTCTTCATTGATAGTACACACAGGATTTTTTTTTTTTTTTTGAAAGCTAGTTTTTCGGGAAAAAATTTCCAAAGTTTCAAAATTCGCAAAAAACGAGGTTTTTTGAAAAAAAAAAAAAAATCCAAAAAGTTGGTATTTTTTTTCCACTTATTTATCCAATTATCTACATAGCCAGGAGAGGTTGGATAGAAAAAATTGAGGCAATCCGATAACGACGGAAGAACTGACGGCCAACCGAAGTTTTTGAACCCTTGTGCGAAAAAGCAGAACTTCAAAAATCTGCAAATTCTTAACGGTAAGAGCTAGGATACCATTTTTTTTTATTCTTGTCCTCTTGTCACCAGGTACAAAGGGAAGTTTTGCATTTTGTCCTATCGCTTTTAGTTTCGGAGATATTTTCATAGAATTTTGACAAATTGTGAAAATTGTCACTTTTCATCCCCAAAAAAGCTCTGTAGGCAACGCGATCCAGGAAAACTACTTATTAGGTCCTAAACTACCAAACATGACCTACCTGAAACCGTAAAAACCTCGATGGCAAAATTCGATCCTGATTTTTAAAAGAAGATTGAAGTTCGACTGTTTTTCAAGTTTCCTGTTATCATAAAATGCAGATTATTCTATCGCCAATTATTGCATTTTTATTTGGTTAGCGAACATATCTTTTAATATGGCCACTCATGCTGTATCTCGTGTAACCAATCTCAAACTTTTCTAGTCTGAATGTAATTCATCAATTCAGGCACCTGGTATTCTTAGTATGTAGCATAGTATACTAAAGTTTTTTAGCCTACCCTTCATGTGAACTTGTCCGGAAATGGCTGATTTTATATTTCTTGAAACAAATAGACGCTTCTTCAAAAACTACTTAGATCAATTAAGTTAGAAAAAAATGAAATAATGGAAATAAAACAATTAATGGTTGCTTTCTCTGCTTTTCTTCTTGTAAGTTTTGAATGTTTCTGTAACAACGGCTACTACATCTGGCTCTAAACAAAGTTTCTTGCGGAGCGACTACGAGACTCAGGAATAGGCAGCTTTTGTAGTAAGTTAGCAGCTGGTACTATGCACGTGTCGTCAGGCCGAGGCCAACGAAAACTTGAGCATGGTCCATTTGGGTGCATAAACTTAGCTTCAACTTCGCCACTCTCCTCATCAATGCGTACAACACACCCCACCCACCAATCAGAGCCATACACACAGGCTACGTAGTCTCCCGAGTCCAGATCGGTTAAAAGGACGTTCTCGAAATCTAACCGCAACACAATAAATTCTTCTCTTGGCAAGATAGTACCCAAATCCGATTAAAACGCAAGCACTGATATTATTTTTGCTTTGGGCCTCAAACTGTGAAATGACTGAGTTCCAGGAATAGTAATAGCTTTCTCAAAGCGGTCTTCGAGGCAACTTTCAAAGTTTTCATTAACGTTATTTGACGAAACCCAAAATACTGTAATGTTGGGTAGGGACTTATCTGCCCACTCATAAAGATCGTGTGCCGTAAGTATCTGATTGTCAAATGGCCTTTGCAAGCTGGCGCGAGCTGCTAGTCTTTTCACAGTACCGCCAATCCCATCACACGCATTCTTTCCATGACACGAAGCAAAGAAATTCCACTCAGCATCTAACCCAAAGTCACTGAAATGGCAGCTCAAGTTTGCAAAGTTTTTTCTGTTTTTGTACTGGATCCTGCACCGTCGCTGAAATAATAGATTTTGCAAAGGCCGGGAATCATAGCCTTAACGTGAAGCAATACGACTTTCAAAAAAGCGTGAACTGCAGCAGTGTTATGGTCCATGTGGTCGCTGATAACACACAAACTGTTGCTGAACAGGCTATCACCCCTACGCCAATATACCACAAACGGATGTAATGTTGCCTGAGAATTTTCCCAGTGAAAACCCTGAACTGCGTCTTGGACCAAAAAGGAAAAATTTTCTGCAAAGTCTAAAAGCAGGAGGACCTCATTGGAGCAGAGATTCTGCTTTAGTTGGTCTATGTAATTTTGCTGACGGACTGAAATGAAATGGTGTACTGTAAGGTTCCGGATTGACTCGACGAAATTCGGTATGAACACATCTATCGTTTCTTCTACTTGTCTAAGAACTGTTCGGTCCACATGTACCCACTCTTTATAGGTCACTGAATCAGATTCAGCTAGTTCCTCCCAGAGAAAACTCTCCAAGTCGTTTTGTTTATCAACACAGACAGTGCACTTGTGTAGCATGCACATTTCATTTCTGATAGAGCAATCCTCGAGCGAAATCCTTATATCAGCGCCTAATGATTTAAGCTTAGCATTTTGGTGGTACAGACAAACACATACCGAATGAACCCCACTTGAGCCAGCTGTAACACACCAGGGTGGCTTAAGCTCAGCAAATTTGCTGCGTCCGATTTTGAAATCCGGCTTGTCCTCATTGTCCTTCTTAAATAACTCGTAAAGTTCAGAAATATTGGCCAGCAGTAATTTCTTTTGTTTTTGTTCCCTTTTGCCATCGATTTTTACGGAGACGAAATCTTTTCTTGCCTGGAAGCTGGCGGCTGTTGACGTCAGATTCATGAAAGTCCAGAACAGCCTGAACTACATGTGGCTTAAGAATATTAGGTGGCTTTTTTGAGGTCAAAAGAGGCAATATTCCTCCCTCCTTTCTGGTATTCCTAGCTTTTCTAACAAGGTATTCCGATACTTGGAAAAAATCAGATACTTTTTGCCGGGGCCATGTCGGAGGCACTAGAGTGAGAAGACTAAGTTTCCTAGATAATGTATCCGAGGTTTCAAGTTTGGTTTTCAGGGAAATACAGAAATCCTTTGTTTCTGTGTCGTTCATCAGAAAGGGGACAGATTCTTCAGCAGACTCCATAGAATTCTGAACCAATGACGAAGCTATGCATTTGCGCTTCAGCACAGGAGAGGCAGTAGCACTGGTTGGAACACTCAAAGCGACATTAATGATTTTGGAAACGGATTCTGCAACCGTTTCGGATTTCCGTTTAACGTAGTCTTTTTTTTTTGTCCAACAGAGAGTTTTAAGGAATAAGGCTTGAGCGGCGAGGTCCCAATATTTTCAAATAAACTTGAAACAACATGTAGCTGCGTTCGCTGCAGATTGTCTTGAGGAACAATCAGGCTGGGAATTGTATGAGAAAGATCCGTCGTTAGAAACTTGGGGGATATTAACAATGTCATCATCGGACTCTTCGTAGGCACGATCGTCAATTTCGGTGCGGCATTCAGCACACACCTTGTAACCGGGAATAAGTTTGAAACGAGACAAGGTTCTAGCGTTTTCTAGTGTTATAGCTCTTGTTCCTTTCCGAGGACAAGAGGTGTGCAACTCAAATGGATCACAGCAGATTCTCGGAACAGCCTTAGCAAACTGATGAAGGTAGAATTGCTCATGATGAAAGCAAATACGCTCTATGGAGCTAATAAATGTTCTCAATAAAATTGTCTCGCGACTCTGATCTGAAAGTTCGGTAAATTGTCCTTCTTTGCGAAAAAATGTTTTCTTGTGACACTCGCTATTTAAATGAAGTCCAACACAACATTTTTCAAGAGCTATTTTTTCTAATTCCGACATCTAACAATCCTCACAGTACGGTATGAATTATACTTCATTCACGGTCAATAGCAATTATTCGACTGTGAGTGAAATATCTGAACTTCAAATAATTCGATGACGCATCCCACTAACTTACTCTGGAGAAAGGAATCGGTCAATTTGTGTGATTTCGATATTTGAATAAACTGCTTGGCAACAAAGAATTTAAACTTGCAGCAGTTCATTCCGCATGCATTTTGTTAACTTGAAAAACGGTCCAACTTCAATCTTCTTTTAAAATCAGTATCGAATTTTGCCATCGAGGTTTTTTACGGTTTCAGGTAGGTCATGTTTGGTAGTTTAGGACCTAATAAGTAGTTTTCCTGGATCGCGTTGCCTACAGAGCTTTTTTTGGGGATAAAAAGTGACAATTTTCACAATTTGTCAAAATTCTATGAAAATATCTCCGAAACTAAAAGCGATAGGACAAAATGCAAAACTTCCCTTTGTACCTGGTGACAAGAGGACAAGAATAAAAAAAAAAAAAAATGGTATCCTAGCTCTTACCGTTAAGAATTTACAGATTTTTGAAGTTCTGCTTTTTCGCAAAAGGGTTCAAAAACTTCGGTTGGCCGTCAGTTCTTCCGTCGTTATCGGATTGCCTCAATTTTTTCTATCCAACCTCTCCTGGCTATGTAGATAATTGGATAAATAAGTGGGAAAAAAATACCAACTTTTTGGATTTTTTTTTCAAAAAACCTCGTTTTTTTGCGAATTTTGAAACTTTGGAAATTTTTTTCCCGAAAAACTAGCTTTCAAAAAAAAAAAAAAATCCTGTGTGCACTATCAATGAAGAGAACAGCTGAGAATTTTTTCAGCAAAATTGGAATTTCACGCGCAGTCACGATTGGATGATTTGGCGTGGATTGACCCAGCTTACAACCCTTGCCCCGAGGGTTGTGTTGGGGAGTGTCTCCTCAAAAACATATTTTCTATCTGGAAATCAACTACGGTGAACAAAATGGCTATCTCATAATTTTGATTGGATGTGTTGGGGGAATGATGGGCGTGGGGGGGGGGGGGCTAGTTGCCCTCCAATCACTTTCGACTATTAAAAAGGGCACTAGCCCTTTCAATTTCCAATCGAATGAGCCTTTCTTGAAGTTTCTACGACAACGCCTTCTATAAAAACCGTATATGCCCCCAGGGCATAACTTAAAACCCTTGCCCCGAGGGTTGTAGGGGAGTGTCCTCCTCAAAAATATATTTTCTATCTGGAAATCAACTACGCTGAACAAAATGGCTATCTCAAAATTTTGATTGGATGTGTTTAGGGGAAAGATGGGCGTGGGGGGGGGCTAGTTGCCCTCCAATCACTTTCGACTATTAAAAGGGCACTAGCCCTTTGAATTTCCAATCGAATGAGCCTTTTTTGAAGTTTCTACGAAAACGTCCTCTATAAAAAACCTTATATGCCTTCAGGGCATAACTTAAAACCCTTGCCCCGAGGGTTGTGGGGGAGTGTCCTTCTCAAAAGATATTTTTTATCTGGAAATCAACTACGCTGAACACAATGGCTATCTCAAAATTTTGATTGGATGTGTTTGGGGGAATGATGGGCGTGGGAGAGGGCTAGTTGCCCTCCAATCACTTTCGACTATTAAAAAGGGCACTAGCCACTCCATTTCTAATCGAATGAGCCCTTGTCGAACTTTCTACGACAACTCCCTCGATACGAAGTGCCCGGGTATGGAGAACCAAAAATCAACACATTGTGCCCACATCGTTCTTTTCTTAGACAGGGCTAGCGCTTTGCCTATGAAAAAAAAATTATGTAAAATCATTGAATTTTGTGGTTATGGTTGGTATTTTGGAAAAATGAGAGCTCGTTGGTTCCCAGTTTTGCAATAAAACTGTGAATTACTTTCCAACTTAAGTTCTCTGCATTTATTAAAAACTTTTAAATTGCTTCTTACTATTATTATTCGATTTTGGGAGAGACCTGTGCTAACCACTGTGAAGGACTGTGAGGAACGCTTTTCTTAAACAACTGTGAGCCGGCCTCTGTGGGGGACTCACAGACGTTGCTTAGCACCCCCCTTAATTCAGATTGAAATGACGCCGCTGCTACCATCCCTTCACAAGCTTTGCTTTAGTTTATTAACGATCGGGTTTTGAATTACAAGTATTTGAAAACTTTCCCTCCAGAAAATTCTCCCTGTGAGCGACCCCGCCCATTCGGATTTCCTCTGCGGAAAAATCCCCTCCCCCTTCCGACAGTTCGCCTTCAATGAAGAATCGAGTCCATAAATCGATAAAGATGATAATGCATTGAATAGTAAACACGAACATCAATTTTTTTTTTCTTACGAGCTTGGGAAAATTGGCCTGACTTTTTAAATAGGGGGAACCCCCTAAATTAAAGGATTCGTAACGAAAATCACACCACCAGATTCAGCGTACCAGAGAACCCTACTGCAGAAGTTTCAGGCTCCTATCTGCAAATATGTGGAATTTCGCTATTTTTACCAGAAGACAGATCAGGGATGTGTGTTTATTTGCTTGTTTATTTTTTGTTTTTTCCCCAGGGGTGTTCGTATCGAAATAACTGTCCTATAAGATCAGGAGAGGGTGCATTCTAACGGAAATTAAAAGTTCTAATTCCTCTTTTTCCCAAAAAGTATCTGATAAAAATTTTGAGATAGCTATTTTGTTCAGTAGGCTATAGTTGAAAGATCAAACAATTATGTCTTTAGGTGTAAAATGACCCCAACAGTCCGTAGGGAGAGGCCTGCAAGTTATGGAATTCACCCATTATTTACGTATAGAATTTGTAACTGGGAAGACCACATACTTTTTTTTGGGGGGGGGGGATTGTGTGTGCTTGGGATGGATTTCTATAGGGAGAATCTTCCTCGGGGAAGGAAATTTTAGCGGGGGGTGGATATTCCAGGAGAAATGTTACACTGGGGGATCTGACAGAATCAATATACGAAATTCTTTTTAATCGTCTTACATTATATTTGCCAAATTTCTCACGTGGAAATGTTCCGGGAGAATTATACAGGGTTTTTTTTCCGCGTGTTTGGTTTCCTGGAAATAATTTCCATGAAAGGGGGCATTTGTGGAGTGGACAAGAAATTGATTCGAGATTAAAGTATTATTCAAATGAAATAATACTAAAGAGAATTTTTCAGACTGAATCGTCCGCAAGTAATTTTAAGGGAGAAGGATTCTCAGCGATGATGAAACTGTCTGGAGGGAATTTGGCGGGGGGGGGGGTGCACTTTACGCTGGATGAAATTTCCACGGAGGAATTTTTCGTGATGGAGAGGTGTATATTTCATAGAGGATGAGCCAGATTTACTGGCATTATTTGAAAAACGAACAGAAACTATTCCAAATGTGAAGGGTTGTCCCCTCCTCAATACCTTGTTCTTTACGCTAAAGTTTGACTGTTTGTCCCAATTTTTTAAAGCGTCTACTGAAACACAGGGGCTGTTTAATTAGAATAGGAATTTTTTTAAAGTGCTAACAGCTTTAGCGTAAAGAGCACGCTATTGAGGAAGGGGCAACCCTTCATATACGGAATAATATCTGCCAAAATTAATATGCAAATTTTGTTTTAATTTTTCATGTACGGTGAGCCAAATTCGAACTTCCATTAGTTCAAAAACGTTCAGAAATTACATAAAATAAACAAGTTTTTTCAACTGAAAGTAAGGAGCGACATTAAAACTTAAAACGAACAAAAATCATTCCGTATATGAAACGGGCTGACCCCTCCTCAACGCCTCGCTCTTTACGCTAAAGTTTTATTGCTTTAAGAAGTGGAGATGTGACAAAGAGCCAAACTTTAGCGTAGAGAGTGAGGCATTGAGGAGGGGACAGCCCCTTTTATATACCGAATTATTTCTGTTCGTTTTAAGTTTTAATGTCGCTCCTTACTTTCAGTTAAAAAAAATGTTTTTTTTTTTTAAATTTAATTCTTAATAAAAACATTATATAAGAACACTTGCCAACTTGCATAGTTTACATCTCTTGCCCCGGGGGCTCGAAGGGAGGTTGTCAACCCCCTGAGGAATGGTTATTTGACCTTTGAACTATTTTGAACAAAATGTATCTCTCAAAATTTCGATCGGTTGATTTTGGGAAAAAGCTGATTTGGGGGACTGGTTGTCCTCCAATCACTTTGACTCTTCAAGAGGCACTAGAACTTTAAACTTACAATCGAATGAGCCCCCTCCAAAGTTTATAAGGCCACCACTTCCATACGCAGTCTCCCTGGGAAAAAATAATAAATAATGATACATTGAAGCCTTATGGCTCTTTACTATAGGTAACGTTATAGCATTGCCTCTCACTTAAACATGTGAGTAAAACTTTCAGTTTCCCTTATAATGAGCATCTGAAATTATCCCGGGGGAATATGGGTGGGAATTTTTCCGCAAGGGGGGGAGGGATTTTCCGTCAGAGAAATGTTCTGGGGGATTTTTCCCATAATTTATTGGATTCAGTATTTTAAAGTGTCCCACTGGAATATATTTCCGTTATCTATCCCAAGTCTAAAGATTTAGGAAAAATATTGCTTCTGTCACTGATTCATTTTTTAAGGTTTAATGACCGATGTAAAAATTGCAAGTATTCTCACTGCTTTATTTTGACGCATCTGTAAGGGTTTTACATGCATTAAAAAAGTATCTAAATGCGTGATTTTACAGTAACTTAAATAAGGTGCAAAGAAACAATGAGCGAATACTTTTAACTGAAAATAGAATAATGTGTTCTAAGATGCATGGTATAACATGTTGTCGAAGTTTTACTCGTAAATGGATGCCTCAGAATGGATGCCTCAGTATTTTTATTAAAAGCTTTTAAATTGCTTCTTACTATTATTAGTTGATTTTGGGAGAGGCCTGTGCTAAACACTGTGAAGGAACGCTGCTCTTAAACAACTGTGAACCGGTCTCTGTGGGGGCTCACAGACGTTGCTTAAGCCCCCCCCCTTAATTCAGAAGGAAATGACGCCGCTGCTACCATCCCTTCACAAACTTTGCTTTAGTTTATTAACGATTGTGTTTTTGAATTACAAGTATTTGAAAACTTCCCTCCAGAAAATTCTCCCTGTGAGCTACCCCGCCCATGTGGATTTCCTCCGCCGAAAAATCCCCTCCCCCTTCCGACAGTTCGCCTTCATTGAAGAATCGAGTCCATAAATCGATAAAGATGATAATGCACTGAATAATAAACACGAACATCAATTTTTTTCAAAAGTCATGCTTTCTACAATAGAGTTAATCATAGACTGAATAAAGTTTTTCGTTTACCCTATATTAATGTAAATTATATTACCTGATCGATTTGTTTTGATTGCATGTACAAAGAGTCGGAAAAACATATATGAAAAATCATTTTTTTTTTTTTTAAATATGGAAAATTTAATATGGGATTTTCTAGAAGAATATATGAAAGTCCTGGAGCCATTAGCTGTTGCTCTGGATGTCCTTCAAGGGAAAGAAAAGTGCTACTTTGATACAATTTACCCTACAATTCTACCTTTTGAAGAGAAGCTTAAAACCTGAAAGATTTAGTGAGGTTTTACCAGCCACTGGTATATGAGTAGGGGGGGGGGGGGGGGGGGGGGGGGGTTTGAATACAGGGGGGACAAGACCACACGTCCTATTTCTACTAATTTCAGGGGGGACAAGATCAAAGCCAATCAGAGGGCTAGAATACTGCCAGTACAAGATTACTCGCCTCTTTCTAGACCAATCAGAGAGCTAGAAATACTGACGGGAGTGACGCAACTAATATAAGAAAGGATTGTCAGTATAGTTGATATTAGTGTGAGAATACAATTCAAGGAGTGAGAAAAGTTTGACTATACTCGTTTATTTATTTGGCAAGATATATATTTGCAATAATGAGTAGAATGTTTACACTATTAGAAGTTGATAGTGGAGCTGGTAGCAGCAGCAATGATACAAGAGCACCAAACATTGCGGTAGAAATCCCGAGAGGATCTCGACTTTATCTCCTTGAGTGGGAAGAAGTAGATGCAAGATACGTGTTATCATTGAGCAAATTTAAATTGGAGGACCAATTATGCTTCGCTGCAAAAGTCGATATAGTATATATACATAGACTTCAAAGTGCTTTAAATGCAATAGTGAAGTATCTTGAGGACAATAAGTTATATCGGTAATTGTATATGTGCAATATATTATTATTGTAATTATGCTCACACACACAATAAAATTGTTTCGAAATCGAAAAATGTTCCATTTCTTTTTGTTAGATTTTTTAAAGTAGGCTATCGAATATTCTTGAAGTAGAACGAATCGTGGTTAGTCTAGAGTCAGCAGTGAGAGTGTTAGGATTAAAAAATTAATGAATTTGAGAAAGAGAGAATTAAGTCGAATCTTGTGATTATGGAAAAACTTTTATTCTAGATGACGATTTTCTCGAGTTATGTCTTCAAAGGAAGATATTTTTCTCAAAGAACACTTGACAATTCAATGGGGAATTATTCTCCACCATTGGACTATTGTGTGAAACTTTTACGACGTGAATTCATTGATATATTAATTGAAACAAAGCTGAATAATATCGTGGATATACTTTTGAAAACATTGCCGTAGATTCTTTGTAGATGACTCCCTTCAAAACAGGTTATGTAACGTCACAACGTTACTCCTCTCTCTTCCCCCTATGAATTTATCGAACGTGGATAAGTTTATTTTTAGCTGTGAGAGAGTTGACATCGGAAACCAAAAAAAAAAATTATTCTATACATGTCTACTATGTATGTATACTCTTGGCAGTTGGTCATCATGTGAGAATTGTAGAATTATTGATCAGTGTAATGAAAAGTGTAAATTATGCAATCCGTGTAAATTACACAGAGGATATGCATTACAAATTAAAGACTGTAATTCATGTCTTGAAGAGACTTGTGACTCTCACCCTAGAGGGCAACTATGCTCCAATTGTCACTATGACAAATTTGATCAGTGGGAGAATAATTATCCTGGTATGATTGGAAAGAACCCTAAACGAGTTTTTAGTTTATTTCTACGAGATTGGTATCGTCGTGGTTTTAAATTATTTTGGGAGGAAGAATCAGGTTTACGATTCAACTATTGGGGCAACAAGACAATTTGGTTTCTACTTCATCGTTGTAACCAAACTGCCTATTATGACTATAAACGTATTGATTTTTATTTGGCTGTTACAGAATGTGATTCACCACTTGAAAACACTGTATGTGATATTGCTTCAAATAGACAAATTAAAACACGTGAATTTCACAATATGAATGCAAATAGTATCATTGACTATACAAAGAGATATGATAAGAGTGAAGTTACATTGTACTGTAGAAAATGTGACCCTGACTTTGCAGCCATCAAGATCAATATACAATGATTTCAAATGATCTACCAGCATTAGTGGTTCTCGACAGTTATCTATACACCGAAGAAGAAGAAATCTAAAGTGTAGAATAAAGATATTGTTGTTGTGTATGTACATTTTTTTATTAATAAACAAATTTATATACATTTTTAAAACACTTTACTCGTAGGGCACTAAATCATTATTATGCAGGTCTGAGAGGATATTTTCCACCATAAAGTCGTTCAGACGTGGATTGTCTACGTAAATTCTGAGAAACTACTTGTAAGTATAACCGCGACATCTGAAGACGAAACATAGTAGCGCATGAAAACTGCAACTTTTAGTCGTCAGATCCTGCACTCTCTTCTGGTTTTGAATAATAGTTTTCCCACTGCTTTCAATATAGTTGATGATGTGTGGAGTGTAGAATGTATAGAGTAGGTCGAGCGGATCAAAAAATTCAATAATCTTCATTGTTTGAAAGATGCACAGCCAATGGCCGGTATTCACAGTCGACGGACTGCTATTAACAATGATTAAGGTATTGTTTGCACTTTGAATTTTCCAAGGAAGTCCGATGGTAGACAATAGGACCTTTATTTGGACATGTAGGGGTCCATATTAAATACATTGATTATTTGACTAGTGTTCATGGTGCAAGGTCTAGTAGAACACTGCCTTCGGGAGTGATTTCCCAGTAGGTTTCAAATTGATTTAACGAGATTAGTGCGATACTCTCAGGTAATGGATAGGCAAATGTAAACTCTAGAAGCACACTCCTTGTTCGTACTATACTCATATCTTGAGTGCCAGACAAGTCTGGTACAATGATACTATGTGTTTTAGCGAACATTTCTTCGGTTATATCATTTTCAAATAGTTGTGAATCATGATCTAGGGTTTGCATTGTCAACTCATACAATATCCTATAGGATTTATCAAAAGATAGATTATATTGTGGGATTCCATTTACTTTGCAGACAAGAGATGAAAGCCCAAACATCTCAAATTTATGTGGGCAGCCAATCCACGATCCTATGTTGCTAGCACTTTTTACAGATGTGCTAATTTTGATGGAATTTTGCCATTGATAAAGGATGAGTCGGTGAAGGCGCGCGAGCCTGTGACAATACGACGTTGATTGGGGATTGTATGAAGAACAAGTAGTTTAATATTATTTCCACTGGCTCTCAGTTTTTTCCACTGCCAAAGCAACAGAACTCATAACCTGCTTCTTTCGTACATGTAGTATTGCAGAGGTGACAAAATTTTGAGATAGCCATTTTGTTCAACGTAGTTTAAAGTTCTGGAAATAAGGTCTTTGAGGATGACAACCCCCTCACAGACCTCAGGACAAGGATTGTAAGTTAAACCCTGGGGTCATATAAAGTTTTTATAGAAAGCGTTGTCGTAGAAACTTCAAAAAGGGCTCATTCGATTAGAAATTGAAATGGCCTGTGTCCTTTTTAATAGTCGAAAGTAATTGGAAGGCAACTAACACCTCTTCCACGCCCACCATTTCCCCAAACACATCCAATCAAAATTCTGAAATAGCGATTTTGTTCCACGCAGTTAAAGTTCAGGAAATTATACCTTTGAGCAGGACACTCCCCTCACAGTCTTCAGAGCAAGGGTTATAAGTTATACCCTGGGGGCATATAAGATTTTATTGAAATTTTTGTCATAGAAACTTCAAGAAAGGTTCATTCGATTTTTCTCAAACACATCCAATCAAAATTTTTAGATAGCCATTTTGTTCAGTGTTGTGGATTTCCAGATAGAAATTATGTTTTTGAGGAGGACACTCCCCCACAGCCCTCGGGGCGAGGGTTGTAAGTTATGCCCTGGGGGCATATAAGGTTTTTTACTGAACGCGTCGTCGTAGAAACTTCAAAAAGGGCTCATTCGATTGGAAATTGAAATGGCTAGTGCCCTTTTTAATAGTCAAAAGGGATTGGAAGGCAACTAACACCCCTTCCACGCCCACCATTTCCCCAAACATATCCAATCAAAATTTTTAGATAGTCATTTTGACCCACGCAGTTTAAAGTTCATGAAATTATACCTTTGAGCAGGACACTCCCCCGCAGTCTTCAGGGCAAGGGTTATAAGTTATGCCCTGGGGACATATAAGGTTATTATTGAAATGTTTGTCGTAGAAACTTGAAAAAGGACTCATTCGATTTGAAATTCAAAGGGCTAAAGCCCTTTTTAATAGTCGAAAGTGATTTGAGGGCAACTAAACCGCCCTCTCACGCCCACCTTTTCCCCAAACACATCCAATCAAAATTTTTAGATAACCATTTTATTCAACGCAGTTGAAAGTTTTGGAAATTAGGTCTTTAATGATGACAACCCATCCCCCCCACAACCCTCAGGGCAAGGGTTTTAAGTTATGCCCTGGGAGCATGTAAGGTTTTTATTAAAATTGATCTTGTAAAAATATCCAAAGGGCTCATTCAATTGGAAATTGAAAGGGCTACTGCCCTTTTAATAGTCGAAAGTGATTGAAGGGCAACAAACACCCCTCTCACGCCACTACTTCCCCAAACACATCCAATGAAAATTTTAAGATATCCATTTTGTTCAACGTATTCGAAAGTTCTGGAAATTAGGTCTTTTAGGATGATAACCCCATCAGAGCTTTCAGTGCAAGGGTTGTAAGTTAAGCCCTGGGGGCATATAAGGTTTATATAGAAAGTTGTTGTAGAAATTCCAAAATGGCTCATTTAATTGGAAATTGAAATTGTCCTTTTTAATAGTCGAAAATGAATGGAGAGTAATTAACCCCCTCCCCCCCTCTTACACCCTCCATTTCCCCAAACACATTCAATCAAAGTTTAGAGATAGCCATTTTGTTCAACGTAGTTGAAAGTTCTGGAAATTATGTATTTAAGGATGACAACCCCCCCAGAGTCCCCTGGGTGAGGTTGTAAGTTATGGCCTGGGGGCATATAAGGTTTTTAATGATAGAGACTCTATGATAAAAACTTCAAAAGGGGCTCATTCAATTGGAAATTGAGAGGGCTAGCGCCCTTTTTGATAGTTGAAAGTGATTGGACGGTAACTAACCCCTCTCTCACGCCCACCATTCCCCCAAACACATCCAATCAAAATTTTCAGATAACCATTTTGTTCAACGTAGTAGAAAGTTCCGGAAATGAGGTCTGTGAGGATGACAACCCCCTCCCCCAGCCCTCAGGAGAGAGGGTTGTAAGTTATCCCCTGGGGGCATATAAGGTTTTTATTGAAAGCTTTGTCGTAGAAACTTTAAAAGGGTTCATTTGATTGGAAATTGAAAGGGCTAGTGCCTTTTTTAATAGTTGAAACTGATTGGAGAAAGACTAACGCCCCTCTCACGCCCACCATTTTCCCACACACATCCAATCAAAATTTTGAGACTGCCATTTTGTTTAACGTAGTTGAAATTTCTGGAAATTAGGTCTTAGAGGATGAAAACCACCCTCACAGCCCTTGGGATAAGAGTTGTAATTTATGCCCTGGGGGCAAATAAGGTGTTTATAGGAAGTGTTGTCGTAGAAACTCAAAAGATAAAAGGGTTCATTTGATTGGAAATCGAAAGGCCTAGTGCCCTTTTCAATAGTCAAAAGTGATTGGAAGGCTTGTCATTTTTATAGTAAAGATCGATGTGGGTATAATGTATTATTTTTGTTGTTGTTGTTGTTTAGACCAGGGCACTTTGTATCGAAGGAGTTGTCGTAGGAACTTCGAAAAGGGCTCATTCGATTGAAAATAGAAATTGCTGAAGCCCTTTTTAATAGTCGAAAGTGATTGGAGGAAAACTAATCCCCCTCCCACGCCCACCCTCTCATTTGACGTTATGTTTAAAAACTAAATGTTGCAATAAGATTAAATGAAAATGCACTGTGTTAATGCTAATTCCCAATAAGGCATCTCAGCAATATCCCGAGAACGACTGAAGGTTTTATGTTCAAACTTTTGGGCTACTTCTGCTCTTAAAATTTAACCAAATCAAAATAGCGTAAGTGTATCAAAGCTATCAAAGAAAGTAAACAGATTTTTTTGCGAATGGTATCAAGTTTTCCATTTCAGGTCAACTAGACGAGGTATGAGACTAAATTAAACACTTCTATTTGTGTCCAGATTTTTAAGAGGGTGTATGTTGTTAAAAATTGTTGAAATTGTTTCTCCAGAATACAAATAGCAGGCCAAACTATAAATCTTTGAAAAAAAAAGAAAAGATTTAAAGTATTATTTTCTTTTTTCTCTGAAAAGACTATGTGAATATAAAAGTTTGAGTTTGACTCGGTTATTTATTGTAATTTCTGTTAAGATAAGATAAGATAAGGGTTTTATTCCAAAAACAACACAACGCAAAAAAACAAATGACCTTCCATAAGCTAACGCTTGTTCGGAAGTATTTACCCTCTTAAAATTAACAATTATAATAACATAATAAAGAGAAAGAAGAGAAAAAAAAGAGAAAAAGAAGAAAGAAAGAAAAAAAGAAGAAAAAATGAAAATCCTACACTCACTCGGCTCCTGGTCGCAAAAACCAAAAATCAATACTTCACATTCTCCAAAACTTCCCGCCGCCATCCCATAAATAATAAATAAACGAAACGAAAAAAAATAAAAATATATAGGAAAAACGGGAAAAACGGGTTCCGGGCAAACCTGAGAGTGACTCAACTATACCACCCTTTAAACATATTTATACAAATTCATACCTATGGAGACAAAGGGTTTTAAGGTCCCGACGGAATTCACATAGATTCGCTGAACTTTTTAAAGAAACAGGCAAATTATTCCAGACAACTGGCCCCACATGACGTATTGAAAATAGCGATCTAGTTACTAGTAACTTGAGGTGTCCGTATATCTCTAGCATGACGAGTAGGATAATTGTGTACATCATCACCACAGAAATAAATAAATTTAAAAAACACTTGGAACCAAATTAGAAAAATACTTAAACATAAATAACCCATGTAAAATTTCCCAAGACCTGACACAGGGATAATATTTAACTGTACATATTGGGATCTCACCGAGGTTCTCCGATTATCTCCGGACAACACTCGCAGTGCCATATTTTGTATCACACGTAACTGCTGCAAATGCACTGAAAATGTGCTAGACCATATACTCACGCAATATACTAAATACGGGTGAACTAACGAAAAATAAATCAATCTCAAAACAGAATCATGGAAAATATTTTTTAACTTTCTCATCATTCCAACATTTCTTGCAATCTTACTACTAATAAAAGAAACATGACTTTTAAAACTAAGGCATTCATCCACAATAACACCAAGGTATCGTATAGTATTTGTACGCTTAATTACATAATTCTCCATTTGCAAATCCAGAACCCAAGGGTAAAAATTTGATGATCTACCATATATAATAAAACCTGATTTACTATGATTTAACAAAAGCTTATTCACTCTCATCCACTTATCTATACCTAACATACCTCTTCTCATTATCTCTATTAAATCAGATTCAGTATTTGCTGCGGCAGTAAAATGGGTATCATCTGCAAAACTAGGAATAATCACCCTACAATTAGAATGTGCACTATCTAACAAATCCAAAACAGAAAATCGTAAGTCATTGATATAAACCAAGAATAAAAGCGGACCTAAAACAGAACCCTGTGGAACACCATAATCAACCATTCTTTCACCAGACCTCACATTAGAAATTTCAACGCACTGGGTCCTACCTCTCAAAATAGTTTCAAATAACTTCAACGCATTTCCTCTAATTCCACAATTTTCTAGCTTCATAATTAAAATTTCATGGTCAACTGAATCGAACGCTTTAACAATATCTAAAAAAAATAGACGCCACCTTAAACCCTTGGTCCAAAGCATCATGCACAAACGTCGTCAAAAATAAAAATGCCTGTTCGGTAGACATCCCCTTACGAAAACCGAACTGATTAGAATGGAAAAAGGAAATATTCTCCAAAAACTCAGATACTCTAGAATTAATAAGTTTTTCTACTAGCCTAGAAATAACAGAAAGGAGGGATATCGGTCGATAATGATTCACATTTTTCCTATCACCCCCTTTAAATAAAGGTATTACTCTGGCACTTTTAAGACACTCTGGATACATACCACATTTAAAACTAGCATTAACCAGGTACAAAATTTGTTGCGATATCACAGGAAAAATTGACTTTCAAAAACCTTTGTTGTAATAAAGTCTGACCCGGATGCACTGTTTCGCATACCTTTTACCACATCACAACAATTCTTTTTCAGTAACCGGTCGCAAGTACATAGAAACGTCACTACTTTCAGGCGAAAACTGAGTAAAATCACCATCACTTGCATGCTGCTCAACAGACGACGCTAACCGGCCCCCTACACTAGAAAAGTGCTCACACATACGTTCAGTAGTTTGGCGAATATTTTCACCATCAACAAGACTACTAACAATTTCAGGCTTATTCGGTTTAATAACAGAATTTATAACATTCCAAGTCTTTCTCGGGTTACCCTCCGCATTTTTAAATCTATCACTCACTCAGGTAATTTCTCCAACTGAGGAACAGTTATGCCAGTAGCTTTCTGAGCATTAACAAACAGTTGGTAGTGTATATTGCTATTCGCGATAAAACAATACAGCTCTAGAAGAATGGAGAAGAAAGATGCCATTCGTCTCAAGTTCTAAGTACAATCACTCAATACAAGGTTGAGTGTATGAGCACGGCGGTGAATGTAAATTGCATTCGGTGCAACTACTTTAATGCCAGCTTGCATACCTGGAAGTAGCTGCTCATGACACTGGCTTGATATTATCATAGAAAAATCGAAAAACAACAAACTCCCCCCCCCCCCTTCTGAATGTCAACACTAAATTCAACCCCCCCCCATCCAAATTTTTCTTGAATTGACACCAATTGGTAAGTCTCTCGTTTGTTGTTTTTTTCATGTTTTTCTCTCGCCTTTTTTTATAAGTTGGTTCAAGCCAAACCCCCCCCCTCCCATTGATAAGGCCTTTCAGTTGTGAATTTAGAAATATTAGTCTTTGATTGTAGGTACAACTTCTTTTAAACTGTCCTATTAACAAATCTTGTGCTTTTTCCATATTTTCATTTTGTTATAATCTTGGGTATGTAAGATTAGGTACTGTCTTCAAGATTTTTATCGATTCTTTTATTTGTCCTTTTTACATAAAATATGTTTTCTTATCTATCCTAAAATCATAAAAAAAATAACTGGTCTGAAATTCTCACTTTGATTGTCTCAAAATTCAAGAAGCTAAATTTCAAGACAATTCAATACAATTCAGAACAGATTCAAGAACACACTCAAAGAAATAAAGAGTACATAATACGCATATATAGAGGGGATCACTGCCCAGAATCGCATAACCGACATGTATAATTTTGTTATAGTGTCGCCTTGTTTTATTGTGATGAAAGTTGGGCACCGTGGCTTTTTATAACAAGACAATAAAAGTTTGTCATGTAGAAATCACGAGAGGATCTCAACTTTGTCTCGAGTAGGAAGAAGTATATGCAAGATACGTGTTATCATTGAGCAAGTTTAAATTGGAGGATCAATTATGCTTCGCTGCAAAAATCAATATAGTATATATACATAGACTTTAAAGTGCTTTAAATGCAATAGTGAAGTATATTGAGGACAATAAGTTATATCGGTAATTGTGTATGTGTAATATATTATTGTTGTAATTATGCCCACACACACACAATAAAATTGCTTCGAAATCGAAAATGTTCCATTTCTTTTTGTTAGATTTTTTAAAGCAGGTTATCGAATATTCTTGAAGTAGAACGAATCGTGATTAGTCTAGAGTCAGCAGTGAGAGTGTTAGGATTGAAAAATGAATGAATCTGAGAAAGAGAGAATTAAGTCGAATCTTGTGATTATGGAAAAACGTTTGATTCTAGATGACGATTTTTCTCCAGTTATCTCTTCAACGGAACATACTTTCTCAAAAAAACTTGACAATATAACGGGAATGATTCTCCACCATTGGACTATTGTATGAAACTTTTACAACGTGACTCAAATGCTTTTACTCAATTTATTGATATATTAAATGAAACAAAGCAGAATAATATCGTGGAAAAACTTTTGAAAACATTGCGGTACACTCTTTGTAGATGACTCTCCCTTCAAAACAGGTTATGTAACGTCTCAAAGCTACTCCTCTCTCTTCCCCCTCTGAATTTATCGAACGTAGATCAGTTTCGTTTTAGCTCTGAGAGAGTTGACATCGGAAACAAAAAAAAGATGTTCTATACATGTCCACTATGTATTTATACTCTTTTCAGTTGGTCATCATGTGAGAATTGTACAATTATTGATGAGCATAATGAAAAGTGTAAATTATGAAATCCGTGTAAATTACATAGAGGATAAGCAGTACAAATTAAAGGCTGTAATTCATGTCTTGTATCAGTATCTGTAACATATTCATATCCATTGGAGGTGCCTCTCAATCCTTGCATGACTTGGGTGTCACCAACATGTACTGCATATAGCTTGTATAATTTGAGAGATTTTTGCTTGTGCTCTCCCCAATGTGCCATTTATGTAGACACTGATTTGACGATATAAATTATGTAATATACAATTTTCATAGGATATTCCATCAGCACGAATTGGCATTCCATTGTCGGATTTCTTGACTATCACATATAAATCTATAAATGTCGAAGAAATGTCCATAAAGTAGTCCTCATTGGAATAAATTTGAAAGTGGATATTATCGGAGAGCGCCGGTTGTTGTGGATAGAACTGCTCATAGTATCCATGTTTTACACTCAGATCGACATTTTCTGCATTGAATAGATTTAAAGATGAAGTAATTAAAGGATGGGAATCCTTATGCGGTAGATATTCCGTTGTTCAGTCTATGAAAAGAAGTCCAGTTTCGATTTAAAAATTCTCTTCCTTGGGCTTCTACTTCTACTGCTTATTGTACTTGTCTTTTTTCCTTCTTTTCTTTGACAGGAGTTTATGTCTTTCGTTTCTGACCCGAGTAGAGACTGATGAGTGGTGCACTGTTTCTCGACCTTTTTAAACCTTTTCCATTTTGTCGAGATTTCATTGCTCGCCAAGGGTTCGCGCACTGGACCTAAGATTGTCCGAAGCACTTTTTTTTGAAATCCCTAACAGAGCCCCAATCGTATAGTGTAGAGGATGCAAATCTGTCGCAGCCGGTACAATATATTTTTTAGCCAGAGGTAGTGCAGAGCGAAACAGCTTAGGTAGTGCAGAGCGAAACAGCTTAGCAAACCAACTGCCAAGACCATAGCCAAACATTGATGAACGACCTTTTTAATAGTCCATATCAGGACAAATGAATACCATTTTTCTATTAGACATCTTGTAATTTTTTGAACACCGACAACGATGGGTCGAAAATGGCATGTAATCACAGCCAAACCTTTTGATATTGCTAGAAGAAGATCACCTAATTCAGTTCTTAGTGTTAACTGACGGAGTTCCAAATAGGAAGTGTTTACGGGATATACTGAAGATGCTTTATATTGTAATGATGAATATGATCTTGATTAGTTTTTCGTTCAAGAACTCGTAGGAGGGGATTATTGCTATTGCCAACTCTGGATGTTTCAACAAATGAAGCATAAAGAAATACACAAGTGTCCGTGGAGAAGGCTGGCGGGTAGTCAGCAAAAATAACATTCGTGTTTCGGCACTTTTACCATTAATTATATTAAGTTTAAAGCCAAGAACATCTTTTAGATTATCATTGAAAAAACCTTTTGACTGGCAATGGTGAACTAATGTAGATCTTGCCCCCTTTTCTTTGAATAGTTGAAATGAAAGGCTCCTTTTTTACGAGCGGAAATTCTTCTATTGATAGGACGAAATAAATCATTCATTTAAGTGAGTTCCTCGTATGGTAATTCAACATATGGATAATCCAACCAATTGATCTTTTGAATTTTATGTTGTTCACTAACGGCTGGTGGCAAATCATAGGGCCTAATTTTATATCATATTTGCGATCTTTCCTCAGGATATCATAGTAGTATTTTTGAGAATACAGTCGACAAGGGCCATTTCATACGCACCATCGAATTTGATAGTGGGAGAGAGTTTCGTCTAAATATCCCTTATTTTATTCAAATCATTATAGAGGGTCGGAGACATTGGACATAAATGTCAAATAGAAATCATTGGGCATTGTTAATGTCTTCAACTGCAACCCAAGTATCAAAATCAGAGTTTTATCCTAGCCAACGAACAAGCAACTGTCTCTTGCCCCTGCGAGTGCGGCTCTTTAATATCTTTTCAATTTGATAAATTTCACTACTGTTTCTAACTTTTTTGTAGTTCGTATTCATAAAACCGCCGAGAATCTCATCATCTTTGGTGTCTCGCAGACGATATGTCGTGGGTTCGGTGTCTAGGATTTTTGACACTTTAAAAAGTTCAGTGGACCATAAATAATTCCCCTTTTCAAAAGTGTTGCTGGTTCTATTAATTCGAACAGTATCGCCAACATTGAATTTTTTCTTCACAATTTTTTTTTTCGCTGGAATATTGTGTAAGAAAAGTGTCAAATGTATTTTCACTACAATGAGCTTCCTGAGGGCTAACATAGGACAGAGATCGATGAGGTCGTTGGTTATATATTTGCATGATTTTATCTAAATCATGAATAAAAGCAACAGCATTTTTCAGTGTACAATATCTCGAAATTAATAGACGAATCGTTCTTATCAATCGTTCAGCCAATGTAGCTTTTATCGGACTGTGACTATGATAGAGCTTTGTATTATATTTCAACAGAACCTTTTGCACATGTGGATTAACAAATTCGCTACAGCGATTACTTTGAATTTTTTTCTATAGCAATCTTGTTCAAGATTACTTTCCAAAGCCTGAGCAACTTAAACACCTCTCTTTGTTCGCAATGGAATAGCATGTGCATAGCGACTAAAGACACTGATTGTCAGTAGAATATGTTTGTAGGGTGTATTGTGACGTCTTTGAATCTCATCTAGAGTTAAAAGATCTGTTTGCATTATATGCAGTGGGAAAAAGGCTTTAGTTTGTAGATATTGTTTTGCCACAAAGCCTGCGATTTCGATTTAGAGTGTAACTCGGTTCATTTTCTAGATACTCTTTTGTATTTTTTAAAGTGCTGCTGCTGCTGTTGCCACCGACGTCAGAGGCAACTTTAGAAAGTGTTGTGGGGGAACTTAGACTTCCACTTCACCAATATTTTCATAGACATGTTTTTAAAACTTACATCCACTTTGAACGCAAACACGTAGTGTAATGCCCACTACCCTTTTGCACACTGGAGGGTGGTGCTTGTGACGATGAGTTGATACCAATAAGTCTTCGCTTTTGTCTAGCCATCATCATCGTCTCCGTCGGTGTTATAAAATCATTGCCGCTGCTGGTGCTGCTAGGAGTGCTAGTATTTTCCAAGATTGATTTAAAATCTTCTTCTTCTTCTTCTTTTTTTAATTTTTGTTGGCGTTGTTAGAGGGCTGACACCTCTACTATATTCCCTTAATTTCTTTAGAATTTGCTTATTGCCAATATGGCTTTTGGGGAAGTTTGATGTATTTAGAGGGCTGTATAGATTATCGTCAAATGACAAAAGTCCTTTACGATTTGTAACCATATAACAAATTAAATCAAGTAGATTATAACTTTTTCCCTGAATTATAATTCGTTTTCCTGTGCTATTGACTTGAACTTGATAATCATCACCACTTTCCAACATGATATATGTTAATACTCTTTTACTCTGTTCACGATAGGTGTGTGGCAATAGGTTTCCAATTGATGTCACTATTGAATTCAATTACTTCTCCTTTGATTGGGCTGTTGTTGTTGCTGCAGAATCTTGAGGAGATGTTTCCTTTTTGGGGGACTGGGGATCCATAACATTGACGGTGGGTCTCTCACGATACGCTCTATGTTTGTCCACAGGACGTAGTGCATCTTGAAGTAAAACTAGCTTTTTATCATCGGCAGTATTTTCATCATTAATGAATTTGCTTAGATTGTCCTCAAAGTGTTCAATTGGTGAAAGGACAAGTTCTATTGGAGTCAATTTGTAGGGTTTAGCCATCTAGAGAAAACTGTTTACAAGTCGGTGTTAAAAAAAGATGTCTAATAGAAAAGTTGTATTCATTTGTCCTGATATTGACTGCTATGTTAATACTCTTGGCCCAAGACAACTGGGCAATGGAATGGACTATTACAAAGGTCGTTCATCAATGTCTGGCTATGGTCTTGACAGTTGGTTTGCTAAGCTGTTTTGCTCTGCACTACCTCTGGCTAAAAACTATATTGTACAGGCTGCGACAGATTTTGCATCCTCTACACTATACGATTGGGCTCTGGAAAGGATTTAAAGAAAAAGTGCTTCGGACAATCTTAGGTCCAGTGCGCAAACCCATGGCGAGCAATTCAAATCTCAACAAAATAGAAAAGGTTTAAAAAGGTCGAGAAACAGTGCACCACTCATCAGTCTCTACTCTGGTCAGAAACGAAAGACATCACTCCTGTCAAAGAAAAGAAGGAACAAAACGTCGAGTACAATAAGCAGTAGAAGAAGAAGAAGAAGCCCTAGGAAAAGAATTGTTAAATCAAAACTGGATTTCATTTTATAGACTGAACAATGGAATATCAACCTCATAAGGATTCCCATCCTTCAATCACTTCATCTTTAAATCTATTCAATGCAGAAAATATCAATGTCAGTGTAAAACATGGATACTATGAACAGTTATATCCACAATAAATGCTCTCCGATAACATCCACTTTCAAATTTATTCCAATGAGGACTACTTTATGGACATGTCTTCGACATTTGTAGATTTACATGTGACAGTCAAGAAATCCTACAATGGAATGCCAATTCGTGCTGATGGAATTTCCTATGAAAATTGTATGTTACATAATTTATTTCGTCAAATCAGTGTCTATATAAATGGCACATTGGTGGGCACAAGCAACAATCTCTCTCAAATTATACAAGCTATATGCAGTTCCTGTTGATGACACCCAAGTCATACAAGGAATTGAGAGGCACCTCCAAGTGATATGAATATAAAACAGATACTGATAGTACAGATGCACTTAAAAATGCTACAACTAGTGAATTACATCTAGTTGGAAAAATATATCATGAGATATTTAATATAGCCAAATGGCTATCACCAAATATTAAAGTGGATATAAAATTGACGCTTGCTCCATCCAATTTCATTTTACGAAAGGAACTTCCTGCCAATCCTGATGTAACTTTCTCCCTCACCTCGGCAATACTACATGTACGAAAGAAGCAGGTTATGAGTTCTGTTGCTTTGGCAGTGGAAAAACTGAGAGCCAGTGGAAATAATATTAAACTACTTGTTCCTCATACAATCCCCAATCAACGTCGTATTGTCACAGGCTCGCGCGCCTTCATCGACTCATCCTTTATCAATGGCAAAACTCCATCAAAATTAGCACATCTGTAAAAAGTGCTAGCAACATAGGATCGTGGATTGGCTGCCCACATAAATTTGAGATGTTTGGGCTTTCATCTCTTGTCTGCAAAGTAAATGGAATCCACAATATAATATATCTTTTGATAAATCCTATAGGATATTGTATGATTTGACAATGCAAACCCTAGATCATGATTCACAACTATTTGAAAATGATATAACCGAAGAAATGTTCGCTAAAACACATAGTATCATTGTACCAGACTTGTCTGGCATTCAAGATATGAGTATAGTACGAACAGGGAGTGTGCGTCTAGAGTTTACATTTGCCTATCCATTAGCTGAGAGTATCGCACTAATCTCGTTAAATCAATTTGAAACGTACTGGGAAATCACTCCCGAAGGCAGTGTTCTACTAGACCTTGCACCATGAACACTAGTCAAATAATCAATGTATTTAATATGGACCCCTACATGTCCAAATACAGGTCCTATTGTCTACCATCGGACTTCCTTGGAAAATTCAAAGTGCAAAAAAATACCTTAATCATTGTTAATAGCAGTCCGTCGACTGTGAATACCGGCCATTGGCTGTGCATCTTTCAAACAATGAAGATTATTGAATTTTTTGATCCTCTCGACCTACTCTATACATTCTACACTCCACACATCATCAACTATATTGAAAGCAGTGGGAAAACTATTATTCAAAACAGAAGAGAGTGCAGGATCTGACGACTAAAAGTTGCGGTTTTCATGCGCTACTATATTTCGTCTTCAGATGTCGCGGTTATACTCACAAGTAGTTTCTCAGCATTTACGTAGACAATCCACGTCTGAACGACTTTATGGTGGAAAATATCCTCTCAGACCTGCATAATAATGATTTTAGTGCCCTACGAGTAAAGTGTTTTAAAAATGTATATAAATTTGTTTATTAATAAAAAATGTACATACACAACAACAATATCTTTATTCTACACTTTAGATTTCTTCTTCTTCGGTGTATAGATAACTGTCGAGAACCACTAATGCTGGTAGATCATTTGAATTCATTGTATATTGATCTTGATGGCTGCAAAGTCAGGGTCACATTTTCTACAGTACAATGTAACTTCACTCTTATCATATCTCTTTGTATAGTCAATGATACTATTTGCATTCATATTGTGAAATTCACGTGTTTTAATTTGTCTATTTGAAGCAATATCACATACAGTGTTTTCAAGTGGTGAATCACATTCTGTAACAGCCAAATAAAAATCAATAGGTTTATAGTCATAATAGGCAGTTTGGTCACAACGATGAAGTAGAAACCAAATTGTCTTGTTGCCCCAATAGTTGAATCGTAAACCTGATTCTTCCTCCCAAAATAATTTAAAACCACGACGATACCAATCTCGTAGAAATAAGCTAAAAACTCGTTTAGGGTTCTTTCCAATCATACCAGGATAATTATTCTCCCACTGATCACATTTGTCATAGTGACAATTGGAGCATAGTTGCCCTCTAGGGTGAGAGTCACAAGTCTCTTCAAGACCTGAATTGCAGTCTTTAATTTGTAATGCATATCCTCTGTGTAATTTACACGGATTGCATAATTTACACTTTTCATTATACTGATCAATAATTCTACAATTCTCACATGATGACCAACTGCCAAGAGTATACATACATAGTAGACATGTATAGAATAATTTTTTTTTTTTTGGTTTCCGATGTCAACTCTCTCACAGCTAAAAATAAACTTATCCACGTTCGATAAATTCAGAGGGGAAGAGAGAGGAGTAACGTTGTGACGTTACATAACCTGTTTTGAAGGGAGTCATCTACAAAGAATCTACGGCAATGTTTTCAAAAGTATATCCACGATATTATTCGGCTTTGTTTCAATTAATATATCAATAAATTCACGTCGTAAAAGTTTCACACAATAGTCCAATGGTGGAGAATAATTCCCCATTAAATTGTCAAGTGTTCTTTGAGAAAATATCTTCCGTTGAAGACGTAACTCGAGAAAATCGTCATCTAGAATAAAAGTTTTTCCATAATCACAAGATTCGACGTAATTCTCTCTTTCTCAAATTCATTAATTTTTCAATCCTAACACTCTCACTGCTGACTCTAGACTAACCACGATTCGTTCTACTTCAAGAATATTCGATAGCCTACTTTAAAAAATCTAACAAAAATAAATGGAACATTTTCGATTTCGAAACAATTTTATTGTGTGTGTGAGCATAATTACAATAATAATATATTGCACATATACAATTACCGATATAACTTATTGTCCTCAAGATACTTCACTATTGCACAAGCTAAATTAGGCCCTATGATTTGCCACCAGCCGTTAGTGAACAACATAAAATTCAAAAGATCAATGGTTGGATTATCCATATGTTGAATTACCATACGAGGAACTCACTTATATGAATGATTTATGTCGTTCTATCAATAGAAGAATTTCCGCTCGTAAAAAAGGAGCCATTCATTTCAACTATTCAACGAAAAAGGGCAAGATCTACATTATTTCACCCATTGCCAGTGAAAAGGTTTTTCTCAATGATAATCTAAAAGATGTTCTTGGCTTTAAACTTAATATAATCAATGGTAAAAGTGCCGGAAACACGAATGTATTTTTGCTGACTACCCGCCAGCCTTCTCCACGGACACTTGTATATTTCTTTATGCTTCATTTGTTGAAACATCCAGAGTTGGCAATAGCAATAATCCCCTCCTACGAGTTCTTGAACGAAAAACTAATCAAGATCATATTCATCATTACAATATAAAGCATCTTCAGTATATCCCCGTAAACACTTCCTATTTGGAACTCTGTCAATTAACATTAAGAACTGAATTAGGTGATCTTCTAGCAATATCAAAAGGTTTGGCTGTGATTACATGCCATTTTCAACCCATCGTTGTCGGTGTTCAAAAAATACAAGATGTCTAATAGAAAAATGGTATTCATTTGTCCTGATATTGACTGCTATGTTAATACTCTTGGCCCAAGACAACAGGGCAATGGAATGGACTATTAAAAAAGGTCGTTCGTCAATGTTTGGCTATGGTCTTTGCAGTTGGTTTGCTAAGCTGTTTCGCTCTGCACTACCTAAGCTGTTTCGCTCTGCACTACCTCTGGCTAAAAAACATATTGTACCGGCTGCGACAGATTTTGCATCCTCTACACTATACGATTGGGGCTCTGGCAGGGATTTAAAAAAAAGTGCTTCGGACAATCTTAGGTCCAGTGCGCGAACCCTTGGCGAGCAATTGAAATCTCGACAAAATGGGAAAAGTTTAAAAAGGTCGAGAAACACTGCACCACTCATCAGTCTCTACTCAGGTCAGAAACGAAAGACATAACTCCTGTCAAAGAAAAGAAGGGAAAAAAACAAGTACAATAAGCAGTAGAAGTAGAAGCCCAAGGAAGAGAATTTTTAAATCGAAACTGGATTTCTTTTCATAGTTTGAACAATGGCATATCTACCGCATAAGGATTCCCATCCTTCAATCACTTTCATCTTTAAATCTATTCAATGCAGAAAATGTCGATGTGAGTGTAAAACATGGATACTATGAGCAGTTCTATCCACAACAACTGCTCTCCGATAATATCCACTTTCAAATTTATTCCAATGAGGACTACTTTATGGACATGTCTTCGACATTTATAGATTTACATGTGAGAGTCAAGAAATCCGACAATGGAATGCCAATTCGTGCTGATGGAATATCCTATGAAAATTGTATATTACATAATTTATATCGTCAAATCAGTGTCTACATAAATGGCACATTGGTGAGCACAAGCAACAATCTCTCAAATTATACAAGCTATATGCAGTACATGTTGGTGATACCCAAGTCATGCAAGGAATTGAGAGGCACCTCCAATGGATATGAATATGTTACAGATACTGATACAAGACATGAATTACAGCCTTTAATTTGAACTGCTTATCCTCTATGTAATTTACACGGATTTCATAATTTACACTTTTCATTATGCTCATCAATAATTGTACAATTCTCACATGATGACCAACTGACAAGAGTATACATACATAGTGGACATGTATAGAACATCTTTTTTTTGTTTTCCGATGTCAACTCTCTCAGAGCTAAAAAGAAACTGATCTACGTTCGATAAATTCAGAGGGGGAAGAGAGAGGAGTAACTTTGAGACGTTACATAACCTGTTTTGAAGGGAGAGTCATCTACAAAGAGTCTACGGCAATGTTTTCAAAAGTTTTTCCACCATATTATTCTGCTTTGTTTCATTTAATATATCAATAAATTGAGTAAAAGCATTTGAGTCACGTTGTAAAAGTTTCATACAATAGTCCAATGGTGGAGAATCATTCCCCATTATATTGTCAATTTTTTTGAGAAAGTATGTTCCGTTGAAGAGATAACTGGAGAAAATCGTCATCTAGAATCAAACGTTTTTTCCATAATCACAAGATTCGACTTAATTCTCTCTTTCTCAAATTCATTCATTTTTCAATCCTAACACTCTCACTGCTGACTCTAGACTAACCACGATTCGTTCTACTTCAAGAATATTCGATAACCTGCTTTAAAAAATCTAATAAAAAGAAATGGAACATTTTCGATTTCGAAACAATTTTATTGTGTGTGTGAGCATAATTACAACAATAATATATTACACATATACAATTACCGATATAACTTATTGTCCTCAATATACTTCACTATTGCATTTAAAGCACTTTAAAGTCTATGTATATATACTATATTGATTTTTGCAGCGAAGCATAATTGATCCTCCAATTTAAACTTGCTCAATGATAACACGTATCTTGCATATACTTCTTCCTACTCGAGACAAAGTTGAGATCCTCTCGTGATTTCTACCGCAATGTTTGGTGCTTTTTGTATCATTGCTGATGCTACCAGCTCCACTATCAACTTCTAATAGTTTAAACATTCCACTCATTATTGCAAAATATATATCTTGCCAAATAAATAAACGAGTATAGTCAAACTGTTCTCACTCCTTGAATTCTATTCTCACACTAATATCAACTATACTGACAATCCTTTCTTATATTAGCTCCGTCACTCCCGTCAGTATTTCTAGCTCTGTGATTGGTCTAGAAAGAGGCGTGTAATCTTGTACTGGCAGTATTCTAGCCCTCTGATTGGCTGTGATCTTGTCCCCCCTGAAATTAGTAGAAATAGGACGTGTGGTCTTGTCCCCCCCTGTATTCAAGCCCCCTTCCTCTACTTATATGCTCTTCTTGGGGCTCTGGGGGAAAGAATTCCTAATATTCTGGACGAAGGGTTTTTTTCATGCCAAAGATTAGGTTATTGCCACTTCAAGTCACCCTTATTTCAAACTTAAGTGGTTCCCTAGTGAAAGTAGGGATGTAGTTATTGAATTATTGATAGAAGAAGCAAGAAAGGTTGAAAATACCAAAGGAGCTACCGAGGCTGACATAACTGACAGAGGTAGCTACTTTTCTTATGATGAAATACTTTGACAATAGTGGCGAGGAAACTACAACAAATAATTCAGAGACTCTTGGACGGGATGAAAATACTGTGAAATTGGAGGTTCTATCTTATGTGGCTCGTAGGCGAAAAGACTAACCATGCTTAAAGACTACCCAAGAGTAATGAAAGTCTGTGTGAAATATAACTGCATAATACTTTTGTCTGCACCCGCGAAGCGACTGTTTCTGGCCGACGGAGGAAGTTTTACCCCTAAATGGAACATGGAACTATCAATACTTCTGAATGGATCAAGCAAGAAATCCATTTAAATTGTTATGTAGCATTAAGTGATGAATAGCGAATTTAATATTGTTTTTACTATCTAGCATTCTGATATTTTAAAGGAATTGCATTTTCGTTATCTCAGAGTTCCTGTATCTTATAATCGAAGTAAAAAACAGTTTTTATTGTCTGTGCTAGGTAACTTTTCGATAGGGCTCAAGATATCCGAGGACAGGCATTTTACTTGTGAAAACTAGAACATAGCCTGATCACAGTCTATATGGAACTATTGTCATAGGAGTTCTTCTAACGAATGTCAGCATGGAACCTTTCTGGTAGTCAACTCGGGTGAGATAACTGCAGGTGGTATTCCTTACATTTTGCCTGGCTCGTTTTGGTCTTTTGTCAGTACCTATCGCGAACCAAGTAGATACTACAATGGTGACTTTATGGATTATAAGTTAACCTCAGTACTTCAATACTTAAGTACTCAAGTAATTTGAAAAACACTTAAGTAGAATTTCGGAAGAATACTTGATATGTATACTTAAGTAAAAATTTTCCTGGAGTACTTGGTACTTGTACTGAAGTAAAAAGCAGAAGTACTTGGCAAAACACTGCACCCATGCATGTAGGTAACTATATTTTAAAGAATACGTCTATCTTCATTATGTAATATGCAATTAATTTTTATCAGTGCTTTCTTATTTTTAAATGTGCCCCTGTCTAATGTATGCAAAATCAATTGTGAAACATTTATTGATTTGCTAATCCAAAATATAAGTTCAGCTAACTAAATAGATTCCTTAACAAACTGCCAACTGTCATTTACGAAGCTTTATTTCGGCACCAATTCACCTATACATCTGAGGGAATGGAATCTTTGAGGCGTTCTCAGAAAATAATAAAAGTAAATTGAAAGTGATAAATGTATTTATTCCAAGAGATTGTTTTTGTTTTCCTTTTTTGTATATTTTGTTTGTTATAATGATTGTGTTGTTGTTGTTGATGTCAAAGCTAGCAAATACCATAATGTTCGAAAAATGTGCCGTTTTCAAAAAGACGCAAACGACAGTGTACCCTTTTGGGGGATTGGAGGAGGCGGTAGTCTTGCACATATTTGTGGTGATTTTTGTTGGTTTTAAGTTCACCTAATTCATAATAATTTCTATCCGTGTTCACTTGATCATTCACAATAATATATGTTATTTTAAGTTCGACTTAGTTATTCATGTTAATTTTTCCCCGAGAGTATCATATTATGTACACGCAAATTTACAAAAAAACAAAAGCCAGAGAACCTTTCGGTTCGTTGTGCCAACTCACATCCAAAACATACATTTATAAAAATAAACAACATTTCTGTTCGCTTTAGGTTTAACTTACTACAGCATATTACTTTAATCCTTCTCGTTTTAGCTTTTAATACCCGGTTTGCTTTTTCTCAACTTTTTTTCGGGGAAAATATTTTAAAAACGTAATATCTATTAATTTCTAATGGACCTATTTATATTCTGTGTTAAACGTCGACATATTTGTAAAGTTTTTTTCAGTTTTTGTGCTTGAGGACTAAATGCTGGATTGCAAATTAAACTTTACCTAGTTTAAGGTATTACGTCGAAAATTTAAACTTTAGGGAAAACTTGAATATTCAGTCAAAATTTTTGACCAGCTCTGGTTTTTTGTAATGATTTTTGTATCAAATTTACCAAGAAAATGAGGATTAATGGGGGAAAAGATTTTAAATCATATTATTTAAAAATCTGTATAATATTTAGTATTTTTATTGGGCCAAAGCCAAATCGGCCCGCAGGTTTCGGAAATTGATATAAACGTGTCTTGTTTCATCCTTTTATTCAAATAATCTATACTTATGCATTATAACTAAACCAGCGCTATACATGAAAGAAGTCAAGTTTGGTTTATGCTAACGAAATAAAATAAAATAGGAATAAATATATAATGGTTTAGAAACAAATTTCGGCTATATATTTGCACATTAGGGGGGGGGGGGGGGTAAGCATAGCATATATTAAATAAGTAACCTAACCTAGGTACCTCTCCCCCCCCCCCCTAAACACCAAAGAACAATCGTTTAAGTATTATAAACTCAACGAGAAAACCATGCTTTGCCATCAATTTATCTAGCAAATACCCGTTTGTCTGGTTTTCCTTGTACAGTCTATAGCGCTGGTTTAGTTATAATGCATAAGTACTAAATAATCTTTACATGTTCTGTTTTGTTGTAACTGACTTTTAATGCAAAGGACACGTCTACGTTGACTCAAAATTTGATGATAGTTACATGTTTGGTTAATTAATGGTTTGTCTCTATTTATTTAGTACCAAATTCTGCGAAATTTATTTTAGAGTTCCAATCACTCAAAACATGTCAGTCAAAATATTTCATCCAGGATCTAAAAGTTTGTCAGCATGAGATATGAAGGAGAAATGTAGAAATCTCCATATAATACTAACAAAACAAAACTGAAGTCACTGAAATCTTCACATAGTAACTAACAAAACTGCATATAATATTAACAATATCAAAATAGGTCCCGACACATATTAGCGTGTTTTGGGACGATCCCGAAAAAGGGACACTTCAACTACTAATACACTTCCTCGAAAAAAAAAAACTCTGACTCCTCCTCCCCTCCCATATCCCTACTGAAAAATTTATCAACATTCTAAAGATAAATATATTTTATAGGGAACTTAAGGAATCGCAAACTCATAAAAAAAAGCGCCATCTGTATTAAAGTAAGATAAAAAAACTAAGATACTAAGATAAAAAAGCTAAGTAAACTAAGCAAACTAAAGATAAAAAAGACTAAAGATTAAAGCAAACTAAGATAAAAAAGCGCCATCTGTATTATTTCCAGAGTGTATGTGCCTGAGTTTGCTTGTTTGCTGTTAATGGGATAAAGTTATTGCACTACTTTGAGGTTGTTTTCATATTGATTTGTACCCTTTAATAGACAATTTTACAGTTAAGTTAAATTGAGTGATTCTCCAATCCCTAGAATAGGTCTTTCTTTTCGGACATCCTCACCAGCGCCATCTTTTTTCTTAAGTTGATTGGGGCGCCATCTATAAAGACAATTTCTCCCATATCATTAAGGTGCTGATTTCTACTGGGAGCAAGCAGAAGAGGGGAAGGAACCCCCCGCAAGCGCCGTACTGTACCCGCTGGTATTCAGTTACCCGAAAATTGCGGGGAAAAGGTGAGGGGGTACTTACGCTTCCCTTGTTCCTGGGTGATTTCAGTGGGTGATTTCAGTAGGCGTTCATTCAGCGCTCGACGCGTGAAAGTGTGTATTGTGTGCGAAAGAAAATAAAACGTTCAAGATTCTGGACTACTTTCAGCTCTCGAGCAGTGAAGTTCGTTGGTATGACACAGGAGACTATTTACGAATATATATACGCGCCTGTCCTGAATTTCGCTCAGACAAGTTTGCGATATGCCGATATTTCCGTGACGCGGTGGTTGCTACGGGAAGTAAATTTTACGGAAAAGACATTCTGTACGCTGCGCATTGCAAACTGAATGATATTTTGCGGCAACTTGGAGATGAATATGTAATGAAGGACCGCCGAGCTGGTTTGCAGAGTGATGTTTTCATGGGTGATTTATACGATGCTATCAAGAATGCAGAAACTCAGCCAATTTCACCTATAGATTTACTATCTGGAAAAATTGGCGAAGTGCCTAGAATACCGCAAGATGTGCTGACTTCTCTTTCAATTAGAGTTAACGAGTGCACAGAGAAAATAGAGGGACTAATCGATCAGTGTAAGATCTACCTTCCGTCAGGCCCTACTGTCTGGCCCCCGCACCGAATCCAGAAAGACTTGAGAATCCTGTAGTGATAGCGAATGTGCCGGCGGAAAGCCTTGAATCATGTGCCAAACAGAAGGAATTTATCGAAAAGAACGGTGGAAAAGGACATATTCGCCAGATCACTCAACGAAAAGGTGGGTTAGTTGCCTTTCTCGATACGGCGGATTCAGCTCAAATCCTCGCAGACTTGTTGAAAGAAAATGTCCGTGATGTCAAGGTTTCTTACCGGAAACCAAAGTTTTTAGCGGTGGCAAGATTCGTTCCTCCGGCAACCACAGAGGAAGAAATTATTGCTGCGAACTCCGAAGTTACGGAAGTCCACCGGTTCGGCACCTCTGGCACAGTGAAACTTGTATTTAAAGACTCGTTCGCGCGAGATCAGACAATTAAACGCGGAATATTTGTAGACTACACCCACTTCCGGGTTGAGGCCTATAAAGAGCTCCCCAAGAGATGTTTTAACTGTCAATCTTTCGAGCACCTCTCTAGTGGCCTGCAGCAACGCTCCGAAGTGCTCTAAGTGCGCCGGTGCCCACGTCGCATCACGGACGTCCCCATGCACGTCCACCACAGTTAAATGTGCTCTATGCCCAGAAGGCCACAACACCCACCCCTCATACAGCATGAGATGCCCACTAGTTAGAAATGCTATGAAAAAGCCTACTACAACGAAATGACTTTCTCTCTCCATCATTTGCCGAAATATCTATGGGCACAATTCAGTCAAACTAGACTACGTTAAAGAACTATGCCGTCAATTTAATGTTGTGTGCTTACAAGAACATTTACTCACCTCCGAAAATTTTGGTCTTTTCGAACAGTTGAATCAAAAAACTGTGTTCATGCATGAAGCAAAAAGGTCCTCAGTCCGCGGTCGACCTAGTGGGGGCACTGCTATCATAACGGACAGTTCGCTTGAATGTCAAAAGCTGGAATCGTGAGTTCTTCCTCGCTGTAGATTTTCCTGGCCCCGGGGGTTTTGTTCTGATCACGGTTTATCTACCAACAAACCTAAAACACCCCTCTCTTCCGAAAAACGGTTCTCGGAAGCTTGTGGCCGCCTCTCGCGCTTACTTATTAGGCTGGGCAATCGAAGAGTGCTAGTCTGCGGTGACTTTCAGTGCGACTTAACGAACCCATCAAATAAGCTCTCCGAAATCTTCTTCTCGGTAATCCCAGCTGGGTATGATCTCTGTGAAAAGACTGACACATATACGTACATCCATAATTCCGGTTCAACGACAAACATTGACCATGTGCTATGTAACTTCTCTCTAGGTGCTCCAGTCACCGTGGACTCTGAGCACACAGTAAGTGATCACCTTGGCTTGTGCTTTAAGGCTAACTTCTTCCCGTGTAGGCCGAATAAGCCCCAAATTTATGCTACCAAGACTGAGTGGAATAAAATAAACGCCGACCAGTATAAACAGACATGTGATGAGATTCTCGGAAAGATAAAAGTTCCCTTTCAGCTCTTGATGCATGGCTCGAGTGATTTGGTAGCACTAGACATTTATTGTACTGAGATTATACATGCAATGAAAACGGCTGAGCAGGCTTCTGTACCCCACTCGCCGTTTTAAACCTGGAATCAGCAAGCCTGGCTGGAGTCGCTCTCCTAAAGTAAGGCAAGCCAAAGCTCGTGCTAAGTTTTGGCTGAGATTATGGCGCGATTGCGAGAGGCCTAGGTCAGGTGTAGTGTTTGAGCAGTTCCGCAAACACGAAAAAAACTTATAATAAGTCTGTAAGTGATCTTAAAGCTGCCGAAGCCGAACTTGCTTCCCAAGAAGCAGCAAATAATCCTGTATCTATGTGGAAGTCTTTTAGACAGTCTAAACCAGTGACAAACCCTGCTAGTAACATACCTGAGGAGCAGTGGGTAAAAACACTATAGTGAAGTTTTTTTTTGGGATCAAACATGCCCAACTAACAACCGAAAGTGATAGTGAGCTCTCACGAGCTTTTGCGTCCCTCTTGAGCCAACGGAACTATTTTACCGTCTCAATAGGCGAAGTGCTCCAGGTTATTAAGCAGCTGAGAAAGGGGCAAGGCTCCCGGGCACGACGGAATTGTGACTGAACACCTCCGCTGTGGCTCACCTCTGCTCATTGAGCACTTGACGCTGCTATATCAAATGTGCCTTGATTCTGGTGCAGTCCCTAAGTCGTTTGCCCTAGGTATTGTGTCTAACGTCTTGAAGAAGGGAAAAAATCGTAACCTCTGCTCTAGCTATAGGCCTATAACAGTTTCTAGTACATTAAGCAAAGTGTTAGAGAGACTTCTGTTACCTGAGCTGTTACGAAAAGTGTAAAATTGACAATCGACAATTCGGGTTCCGTCGCCACCTCGGTTGTGCATTTGCACATCGCCTTCTTACGCGTATAGTATCGAAAGCTCAGAATCAATCACGGACTCTTTTAATTTGTGCAGTAGATGTGTCCGCGGCGTTCGATTCGGTAATTCATTCAAAGTTAATTTTGAACCTGCTGCACCAAGGTGTGAACCCACATGTAGCGGCCGTCCTATGGCACTGGTATTCGAGTAGCCTTATCCGTGTTAAGTTGAGTAGTGAACTCCTGTCGAAACCGATTAAGCTTCACCGGGGACTGCGTCAAGGGTCGGTTTTAAGCCCTGTACTCTTCAATTCACTAACCTCGTCGGTAACAAAAAAGATTAACGGTGGTTTTAACACTGAATGTATGGATGTGAGCCTACTGTGCTACGCCGACGACATATTACTGGTGAGCACATCGCTTTTGTAACCTTCAAGCTAATATCGATCTCCTAAGTCGAGGTTATACTAATATTGGTCTGGTTATTAACCCTGCTAAAACAGAATTTCTTGTATTTGAACCCCCGCATGCGCCGTCTGAAGTTGCCCGTTGCGAGGCTACCCGTGTTACCGTTGCAGGGCAAGTAGTACTTCCAAGCCGCAAGTTGAAGTACCTAGGTATCACATATGGAAGCGACCTTAGAAGCTCGCGTGCTCTTTTTGTTGACCAGGTTCTGTCGGGTTTTCGGTCTGGGTATGCTAAACTTGCAGCTCTGAAGTTTAAGTTTAATAAGCATATCCTTGCTAGGTTGTATCGTGCCGTCGCTCTTCCCTTTGCTCACTACATCTCACCCGTTTGGCATTGGCTATCGAATTCGGATATGTTGCGAATCCGTTCAGGCTTTTGCAAATATTTAAAGTTTCTGCTTGGTCTGCCACTTTACCTCCGTAACACTGGTCTGCTAGAAAAGTATCATATACCTGATCCTGTTGAGTTCATGCCGAATTTTGAAAAACAAGCTCTCGTGAAACACAGGGCACTATTATTTGATTTCCCAGCGACTTTCTTGCTTGATAGTTGAAGTGTGATTTGTTTGTATTTAGTAGATTATTATGTTCGGTTGATTTGTTTTCGTCTTTATTTTCTCTTTTCTTTTGTTTTGCTCCGCTTCTTCATGCTTCTTTTTTATAAGCGGGTTTGTAATAAATTATTATTATTATTATTATACTCTATGACTCATTATGCTTCCTTTCAAATACCGACACTCTCTTCAATCAACACACTAATCAATTTCTCTTTTAACACTCACAAGCATATACTCACTCCCAAATCAGTCACTCAATCCATGTCTACAATACTGGTTAAAACAAATATATCGCAAAGAAGCACGGGATTCCTCAAGGGCCTTCTTGCCTTTTACTTCCGCCGGAAGCCTTTTCCAGACTTCAGTACCAATATACCTAATAGAAATTTTAGATCTGGTAGTAATTTAGAACCGGCGTTCTAACTAATTCAACATTTCTAGTTTGATAACTATGTTCCCTTTCTTTATAAAGTTCCAAAAAAACATGCAGGTAACAAATTAGAAGAAACAAATCATACATGAACAAATTTACATAAAATTTAACCAAACCAAAAAAATGGTAAAATTTTTAATTGGTAATACTTCGATCTTACCAAATTCTGGGACAAGTCATTGGTCAAAACTCTTGCAGCTTTAATTTGTAACACACGGAGCGGATATAAACGGCTAGTGAACGTCGACGACCAAACTGTAACACGGTACAACAAATATGGATGAATAAGAGAAAAATATAACATTCTAATAACCTTTTTAGGGAAAGAATTTTTCTGCTTCCGCAGAGTTCCAACATTTTTGGCTAATTTTCTACTTAGGCATTTTTAGGCATTCATCTACCATGACGCCAAGATACTTTACAATACTTGTCCGTTACATGTCCATTTTCTTACTCAGTTTCTTCAATCCATGGATGATCAAAATTTTGAAGTGGTTTTTTTTCAAAACAGGCAAAAGGTCTAGTAAATATGCCTCAGAGATTCACAACAGATTGTGAATCTCTGTGTCCTAGGTGTAGCATGTCTATCCTTCTGTCAGAAATTTAACTGGAGGATGTGGTTTATTGGAGGCAAGTGCTCGAAGTCCCGATTTCTTCAATGTTGAATCAATGTAACTTCGGAATCAAAAGACCAAGTGCTTTCAGACTTCCAGTATTATCTTTCTCTATGATTGTAAACCAAACGATATCCCACATCATAGTTGTCCTATGGCTAGCTTTGGATTTTCGAAAAAGGGTCATTTTAAAGACTATTGGCAATATATGGATCCAGCCCTTTTCATTTTGAATTTTGTTGTGCTATTAGGTTCTGTTGGCCCAGGTCACATACCCCTAAGTTTCAAGTCGATCAGACACAAAGAAAATAACTTTTGGCAAAACTTTGTTGTGTGCGGACGTCCCATTGGTCCAGGGTACACACCAGTATACAGTATGTACCATTCCCTCCTTTTCTACTTTAGCCTACATGTGAAAAAAATGCAGTTTGCTTAATTTAGGGCCCTGGCTGTGAAGGTGTTACCCCTGACGTGTATTTTCTTTGTCCTTTTGACTAGTGTGAGCAAAATGAATGTCTCTTTCTTTGATCCAGACCTAAATGAGTTATACAGGGACACTTAGCGTATTGAACCTTTTTTTTTGGGGGGGGGGGGGGATTCAAGGGCCAAATTTATGCCTTCAATCCTACATATTTAAATTCCTTGCAATATTCCAATTTTAAAAAAGGTGACATGCCCACATTTTCAACTAAAATATATCTATGAACAGTGGGTCAGTTGCTAAGCTTCAGGCCCTTACCTTACCGCTATATCGATAGTTTTCTCTCTTGGTGCATATTTCGACCTTTTGATTATTCTCAGCAACATGGCTACCTCAAAATATTGGTTCAGTCCCATGGGTGTCTTGGGAAAAAAGGCACAAGGGGAGTACTGCAGTCACTTTCAACCTTCAGTAATTGCGTTAGACTTTTCAATTTATGATCGAGTAAAACCCTTCAGAGCTTCTAAGATATCCCTTCTATACGAAGTTGCCAGGAAAAAAACGGGAAAGATCCATCATTCTTTACTAAGTTAAAAGTACTGCGTTATGATAATATGCATCCTGTACACGCATTGAAAAATTTATCTCGTGAGACAAACTGCTGAAGTCACATTTAAAAAAAAATATTCACTTAGTCTTTCGTAGTAGTAATTTATCAATTAATTGTAGAAATGCTCTAAAGAAATTAGGCTATTATTATTTATCCCAAATTTATATTTTCAGGCTTTTTAAAATGGCCAGCGAGGCAGTTTTGAATGGACTCGGTCTGTATCAACAGTTTGTTGCATTGACACCGAGAGCAGCTAGTGTCATCAGGTGTCCCTTTTTATCTATGGGAGGCCTTATTTTACAAGCTTGAGAAACATATATTGATGCTGGGGCAGTTTTTGGGCTTATGCAAATTGAGTATGAAGAGGGTGAAAAACTTGAACATGATCCGTCGTTTACGGTTTTGATAACAGATGAAGAAGGAATTCAATGCAATGACTCAAGTCATATTTATCTCATTGACCATGCCTGGACATTCAGGCCAGAAAGTGCCAGGGATCAGTTGATCCACGTTGATTCTCTTCGTACAAGAATGAGGATATTGATGGAAATTGACGGCGACCTAAATACAGAAGAATTAGCAGATGCTGTTATGAGTCAAGTATGGAAATATGCATCTTGCTATAGTATTGGTGGAGAAATTCAACCCGAAAAGAAAGTCCCTATTTGGTATGTAATGGACGAGTTTGGTTCAAGGATTAATCATTCTGATCAACCAAATTGTAGAGTTGTACCTTTCTTCTATATAACTGAACAAGCAGCATATTCCTTGCTTTTTCCAATTAAGGACATTCCTCACTCCAGGGTTGCGACCCGTGACTATATTGAAGGCCCGTTTAAATCTGAAATTCAGAGAGAAGCTTTGCTTTTACCTTGGAAGCCTACTGATTTCACTTCTATCTCTCTCTCCAGCAGAGGGAGCCTGATATAAGCTACTTCACTTCTGGAGGAAAAATGAAACTTTAAGATATGCTGACGCCCCTGATCCAATAATCTGGAAAAACAGGCCTTTGAAAGTTTATATACCCAATACCCTTTCATTGCAGAAAATTTTAAGGGACCCTAGGTTTGAAATTACTGAAGATGAGAGTAGTGCAGATATTTGCTGGTATGTTTCTGCTTTTTAAAGATTTTGAGGCGCTGAGCCTTCAGACACCTAATCGTCTAATAAACCAATTTCCATTTGAATATATTTTGACAGTTAAAGACCTTCTTGGAGTTGTTTGCCGTCGAAAAGCACCAAATGGCATAACGTGTGACGTGGAAACATTGACAACGTATCCGTCGTGGCTACCTGCGACGTTCGATTTAAATACTGAAATAGAAAAATTTGCAGCGTATTTCCAAGCAAGAGAATCCAAGGGAATTGATAATCACTGGATCTGCAAACCTTTTAATCTTGCTCGCAGTTTGGATACTCATGTGACTAATAATTTAAGTTTTATTCTTCGTTTGCCCTTTTCAGGACCAAAAATAGCTCAGAAATATATTCATGATCCAGTTTTATTTAATCGTCCCGAAATTGGGAATGTGAAATTTGACATGAGATATTTAGTCCTGTTGCAAAGTGTCAAACCGTTAAAGGCATTTGTTTACAATCGCTTCTGGCTCCGATTTTCGAACAAACCATTCGAATTGGCCCCACCTTGAAGAATATGAGCGGCACTTCACCGTGATGAATTATGGCGAAACTGAACTTTGTCAAATGTACTGCCATGATTTTATTCAGAAGATTCAAGAACAATATCCTGACGTGTCCTGGACGGATACTGAAGAAAAAATCCTTAATATGCTCAAAGATATGTTAATAGCAGCCACACAGAAGGACCCTCCCATTGGTATAGCTCACAATCCTCAATCTCGAGCAATGTATGCTGCTGATTTGATGCTTTCTTGGGAAAATCTCAATGGCTACAAGATAATAGAGCCAAAGTTATTGGAAGTTAATTTTTCGCCAGATTGTGAAAGGGCTTGTGATTACTATCCTGACTTTTATGACAATATATTTTCTACACTCTTCTTGGATGACTCCGAGAATGCTAATATGCACGTTCTGTTTGATCATAAATAAATTCTACTTGTCAAATTTTATTTTAACTTTTATGTAGTACCTTACTTACTAAACTGTTTTGTTTACTTTTTTCCCCGAAATGATTCTAACTTGAAATACTATTCTTTAAAACCGGAAAGTAATAGGACTGATTTTTTCTTCCGCCAAGACTGTACTTCGAAGTGTGCTCGCGTCAACCGATTCGGTAGAAGGCGTTCCTAGCTAACGAACGAGCAGCTGGTCAGTTGTCTCCGAGCACCTTGAGAGTCAGGACAGGCATTTTTGCGTGGCGTGGTTTCTGTGAGTGGTGCAAGCGGAAAATGCAGCGTTTGTTAGAGCAGAGGTACGCGATTAAATTCTGTGTGAAACTCGGTAAATTTGCGATACAGACGTTTGATATGATCCAGCAGGTTTACCCAGATGTTGCTGTTCACGACATTGTGACGGTCCATCTGAAAATGCGCAAGGTGTGCGGGAAGATGGTCCTAAAAGTGCTCACTGACGACCAGGAACTGCGGCGAATGGGAAGTGTGCCAAGAAAAATTTGAACATTTGTGAAAGTACCGCCAATTTTTTAATAACGTAATCACATGTGACGAGTCCTGGATCTTTGAGCGTGATCCTGAGACAAAGAGGCAATCTTCTGAGTGGCACACGTCGGCGTCTCCTCGCCCAAAAAAGGCAAGAATGAACAAATCCAAAGTGAAAACGATGTTCATTGTCTTTTTTGACATCAAAGTCATCGTCCACCATGAGTTTGTTCCTCCTGGATAAACCGTCAGCGTCAAGTTTTATTTGGAAGCGCTCAAAAGACTAAATCGAAAGGTCAATCGGGTCCGACAAGACCTCGCAGCCGACTGGAAGTTGCACAACGACAACGCCCCGGCTCACATCGCCTTTCTCGTGAACAACTACCTGACCAAGGCCGGCATCCCAACTCTTCCACATCCTCCCTAGAGCCCAGATGTGGCCCCCCCGGGCTTTTTAATGTTTCCCCCCTGAAAAGGTCGATGAAAGACAAGCATTTTGAGGCGACAGAGAGGATCCAAGCAGCATGCACCGTGGCTCTCAAGGCTATTCCGGAGAATGCATACCATGACGCCTTCAATGCTTGGAAATCGCGCTGGCAGTGCTGCATTGACGCAGAAGGAGCCTATTTTGAAAGTTTTAAAGAATTGTAACGATTGGCTCAATAAATGTTTTTAGATCGACTCAGTCCTATTACTTTCCGGACAAACCCTATATATATATATATATATATATATATATATATATATATATATATATATATATATATATATATATATATATATATATATATATATATATATATATATATATATATATATATATATATATATATATATATATATATTCCATGTTCATTGTTCATTGAGTGACCGGCTTTAAAGTTGTGGCCATTTTGTCTTCTTCAACCCGTTTGGTACTATTCCAGAAATTTGCAATCCTTGCAAATTTCAACTGACCTGCAAAACAACACTGGCCCCGGTTGTTGGTATAAATTATTATATGGTATTTTATTAGAAGGTAAATAATAATTGCTACTGGATGTTGAGTTAAGATGGTAAATATATCCGCACCTAGTTCATGCCAGAAGGAACGTGGTCAGATACTAAGTGGCTCTGCACACAACTTGTTGGAGAGTGAACAAGAAAGACAAAGGTTACCAACATGGATTTCATAGGGATTACCTCAAACTGGACTTCCAATAAATCATTAAAACTAGTATTTGGCCAGATCAAGCCTGCTCACAATATAAAACTTAGACGTCTGTGGTTTGATCTTCAAAGTTTAAGTTCCGAGCAGCAGCTTTATATGCACATACGGGATGTCGCAAAAGACTATAAATTGATAGCGCTTCAAAATCATCACTTAACTGGATTTCTTTCAAAACAATTACTTCTAAGTGGTTCGAAATTACATTACCGGTCCAACAGATTAGAATATTCACACATCAAGCACACAGAAAAGGCCAATGATCTATCATTTTTAATAAAATGTACATGTTTACTATAAGGCAAAAAAAAAAACTATTTGTATAAACACAATCTAACTCCAGTAACCATCTATGAAATTCTTTTCAGTAGTATATTGGGTAAGTTTTCCCTTAAAATGCACCTCCTGAATGACATTTCAGACAAAGAGACGGTATCCTCTAACTTAAAAAGTTGACATAATAGACACAACTAACCACTAATGGTATTTGCAACCCTGAAATTGACCAGTTTGTCTCTCTGCACCATATTCTGATTAAGATTCCGGACAAAATTAGCAGTTTGCTACCATGACGCAGCAAAGGTGTTTCTCTGTAATTCAAACGTGTGAATTTGTACCATTCTTCTCTCTTTTTCAAGGGTACTTCTCGCGTCTGAACTTCTCCCGTGACTGCTCCCTCAACAAACATCTTAATCACACACTAAAGTAATATCATTCTGAAATACGGAGGGGGGAGGAGTAGTAGTGAGTACCTCTCGGCTATTTTAGCCGAGAGGTATTATTTTCAATGCTACTACAGGCCAATTACGAGTTTAAAATTATGTTTGAAAATGTCTTAAAATCAACTTAACTTTTCTCACAAGTTGGAGTGTAAGCATAACCCTGAAATAGCTTAACTCGTCACATGACCTTAATATTCAAATTACAAAAACCATCATGGCTTAAGAGATGGACACGTAGATTGAAAGAAATAAAAAAAAATATGACACACATGAGAAGACGTTAAGCATCCTAGTCGTAAACATCCTTATTTTCCCTAGATCCTTGTAATTATTGACTGTTCTTCTTGACCAACTTGCCTTTCCCTGGAATAAATTCCTTAACAATTGCCTGATTTGTAATGCCTGCTTATAGCTACACCACAAACGAGAAATTAACTGCAAGTCGATCTTATTATATCCTACTGATACGATGCATAACGTGAATTCAACATAATTTGATATTTCTACATATTCCATGGACCAAAACATTAGAATCAAGCAACTTAGCCACAAGGATTTTTGTTTCTAATCAAACATTTATACGACTGATCACAAAATATTGAAACGCTTCTAGGCGTAGGGCGAATCGTATCCGAAGAGAATTCAAGCACGAGAGTGCATGTACTTGATGAGGTCAACAACACGGCATGAGTAGCCAAATTCGTTGTCGTACCTAGAAAGGAAGATCGATTATTTTTTATGAAGTATACACAATAACCTGCATGAAGACTGGAAGTGGATGAACAAAAGTTTACAAAGACAAAAGAGAACTACAAATACCAGAACAGGAAGAAGTCGAATCGTCTTTTTTTTAAGAAGACAAAGGGTGAAGTGTGCAAATTTTACTGAACAGGAATTTTAGTTATAAGTTATAAAATCTGGCTAAGCTTTATTGGCGAAATTAGTAGGTACGAAATAACTGGCAAAATCTTTTCACTGACCTGTAAAAGTATATAAAATTAAAAGTCTCTGTTTTATTGCAGCAATCAAAACAATTGCTGGGGAAAATAGATTACAAACAAAATAATGAATATATATATATATATATATATATATATATATATATATATATATATATATATATATATATATATATATATATATATATATATATATATATATATATATATATATATATATATATATATATATATATATATATATATATATATATATATATATATATATGTTGCGTAACAATGTGTTTTCAACTGTGTTTTCGTAACAATAACTTGTGTGGTAATAGATATAAGCAGCGCAAGAAAACGCTGTTTTCCCAGTTATTTCCTAACTTTGGTGTCTCTACACTCTTTCTGCAGGGACAAATCACATAGATCAGGGATGGTGCAAGGAGAACGTCGTTACGAGAATCTGAAGTTTCATTGGGGATATTAAATCAATATAATTACTTTACGAAAATATATTAGGCATATATTATTTGCAAAATAATGCGAAGTATAAACAAAATCTGAAAAACAGATAGTGGAAGCACTGATTGCAGAACACGCCAGATCAACGAACGCAATCCAGGCCAACAGTAATTAGAAAGTTTTTAGCTCTTTATTTAACATCGAAAAGGGTAGTGCAAAATTTTGATAGCCCATGGTAGAATTTTATATGAGCATAAGCCAGAATTTATCAGAGGCCGGGGGGAGTCGTTAAAAAAAAGTGGGCCAACTAGATGAAAAAAAATAGGAGGAAAACGTGAGCATCCTTAGAATTCAGGAAGAAGAGAATAGGCTCAAAGACCCCAATGCAGATGCATTTGAGGCACTGTAGCTACAAAGAGATGGAGGGGTCTTAATGACCATTTTTGACTAAGAAAACCCGCAACGATCTGAAAGAGCCGCTCATCAACTCCATAGCTCTCAAGTTCCAAAGAAGAACAGTGCGCCAAACACGACCAAATGAAAATCTATAGTTTTTTTTTTTAATTAGAAAATAAGATGTGGGTATTTTATCCCATACGATATTATTTTCAGACGCTTTACAGAATGAGTGATACCAGCCGACAGATGCCAGAACTGCGTTCGGTGTTTTTGCACCCTCATCTTTCAGATTACTGGAATACCTTTCAATATCTAATGTTTGGAAAATTTACCTTTTTTGGCAGTTTACTTGTCTGAACTTTCGAAAAAAAAAAAAAAATAATAAGCCGATGAGTATAAAGGAAAAAATTTAAAATCAACAAATTTGAATGTGTATTGAACAAGAGATGTCGACTTACCAAGAAATAAGTTTAACAAAAGTTGGGCTAAGTTGAATGCCAGCTTTGGCATCGAAAATTGACGAATGATTGTCTCCAATGAAGTCAGTTGAGACAACTTCTTCCTCAGTGTAGCCTAAAATCCCCTTCATCGCTCCTTCTGACGCTTCCTTAACTGCTTTTTTAATGTCATCATAACTGGCTTCTTTGGCTAATCTAAAGTTTAATGATGAATTACAATAAAATAGTGTTTATATACACAATGTATAGTTGCTTAAACCCGATATATACTTGTAGTTATACAAGGTATTCAACTTGATGGGCTCAGAACTTAGAGTTTGATATTTAACATCTAGACTTCAATGTCACAGCTGTGATTGCATAAAGAAATTATTATGAAACTTTTCTACTTGAAATTACGCTGTTGCTGTTTTTTAATGGCAGCAGACAAATTAGAATTAATGCAATATGTTTTATTCCAATTTATTTAGATTAATAGCTTTAGAAATAGAAGCTATCATTTACTATTTCTTTTACTATATACTATGTACTTATATATTATTATAATTTCCAGATGATGATGTTTTCTTGTTATTACGCCTTGTAGCTTATACTGAATTATCAAATCCTTTAAATGAAACGAAGAACAATACTTCAGAAGGGTCAGATATTTCCGTCCATATTTTGCATCATATCTAGTAAACTTTCGTATTTGATTAACCTGTGCATGAAAAATGGTATATATTCACCATGTTTGAAATAGGATTTAGTTGTTCCTCTTTTTTAAACAGTTGACAAAATGATCTGATGAGTTACCGACTGGTCTCTTTGCTTCCAGTTTATTTCACAACTGCTGGAAAGATTAACTGATATATTACATAAAGAAAGAAAAAACGAGCAAAAATGGGGTTTTTGTAGGCCAATGAAGATACTGAAAAAACGAAGCGAATATTTCGAGAGGACAAACGCCTCTCTTCTTCAGCGCGAAACGAAACGATGTATCAATAAAAGCCAAAAATTAAAAGAATTAAAACCAACTACCTAACAACCATAAAAGCGAGTTATTAGCGAATATCCGCGATTTGCACAAAATCCAAAAAAATATGAACTGCCATCGACGGATACTAGCGAACAACTGAACAAAGGAAAGGAATCAATTCATTCACTCGAAAAACAAAACGAACCAGCAATTAAATAAGTTGGAAAACTATGTCATTTGATTTCGGATTTTAATTAAAGCATTTCTTGCAGACACCCTTTGAGACCTAAGGGGTTGTTCACGTGTTTGATTAGATGACTGGAAAGTGGTTCAAGGTTTATTTCAGAGATCACTAAAGTATCGGCTTCTCTTTTGAGAAAACCGAAATATGACTCGTTTATTCTTAAATCACCGGAATCTCTGTTTAAAGCTAGACCTAAATGTTGGTATTTATAAATTTCAACAGCTTCTCTATAGTGCTGGACAATACCTTTATCATTCGAAATAAGACTAGCTTGATTAAACAAAATAGTATGGTCTGGTTTTTCAAAGATGTGCTCTGCAAGGGCAGAGTCAAAATTTTCTGGTTTTTTCCGCTTTTTAAGTGTATTATTAATTGAACTAGAGTGCTGAGTTAATCTATCTGTTACTCGCTGATTAGTTCTTCCAATATACCAAAGACCACACGAACAAGGAATTCTGTAGACACCGGAGTTTTCACCTATCGGGATAGGGTCTTTTCCTTGATAAATTTGGGACCTGATATTTTTTTTTCTGGGTCTATAATAAGTGTAAATGTTATTTTTCCTTAGATTTTTTGAAATGTGGTCTGAAATCCCTTTAATGTATGGGAGACTAAGATAAACTGAATTTTCCCTTTGATTTGTGTTTTCTGTGGAACTATCTGATAATCTTTTAATGCATTTTGCAATTACAGAATTTATTAAACTAATTGGATAACCATTCCCAAATAAAAAATATCTCTAAGGTGGTTGAGTTCTAAATCCAAGAAACATGTTGACCAAACTTTCAAAGCTCTATCAACTAGAGAAGTGACAACTCCTCTTTTCACAGCAGGAGAATGATTGGAGGAATAACTTAAGTAACGGTCATCATGTGTGGGTTTTCTATATACACTAAACTCGAAACATGAATCATTTCGGTGCACCAGAACATCTAAGAAAGGAAGACGCCTCTCTATCTCTGATTCCTGAGTAAATTTCAGTTTTGGATCCAAGGAGTTGAGCAAGTGAAGAAAAGAACCCAGAGACTCGTCACCATGCTCCCATAAATAAAAAATGTCATCTTTAAAACGAACCCAAAACTCAGGCTTACAAGAACTTTGCAAAATAGCCCTTTCTTCAGGTCTTCCATGAAAATATCAGCCTGTATTGGAGAAAGGGGGGCACCCATGGAGAGCCCATATTTCTGTCTATAAAAAATGCCTCTATAATGGAAGTAAAAAGAAGTTCTGTTACAAAGGGCTGTAAGCGAAAGAAGTGTCTGATTCGAAAGAGTAGAATTTTCTGATATAGATGGGGTTAGAATTAAGTTTTTGCTCCAAAAACAGTTCGGCCTTTTGAGGATCACAATTGGTATACATTGAATCTGCATCAAAAACTGCCAATTCTTGTATTTGGTTTAACCGAAACTTGCTTTACCTTGGAAACAAAATCAGCGGAATTTTAATATAGGATTTTTGAGCCTGAATTAGTGGGCGAAAAATCACTGATAAGAATTTTCCTATTTTTGCTGTAGGAGAATTAAAAGAAGAAACAATGGGTCGAAGTGGATTACCGGGCTTATGAACTTTAGGAAGACCATAAAAGCGAGGGGACGTGCAACCGCGTGGGTAAACCTTTTGTACAACTGATCTGTAATTTCACCTTTTCCTTTTAGATAAGAAAGCTCTTTTTTTCGGACTTCCTGTACAAATTTTTCTGTGGGATCGGTAGCTAATTGTTCATATGTGTTAGAATCATTTAAAATTTCTCTGATTTTTTTGTCGTAATCATCTGAATCTAATACAACAACAGTATTGCCTTTATCGGCTTTCGTAATAATCCTGGAATGATCTTTTTGTAGTGCGTGTAAGACCAAGTGTTCATTTTTACTAAAATTTTTTAAATTTCGATTATTAATAGAAGGCGAATCCAACAAAGTTTCAACAAATTGTGCTCTAACCTCAGCAATCTCTCCAATATCCGCACGAGAGTCATGAAAAGCACCCTCTGTGTTCGCGATAATTTCACTATAAGGTATTTTCGAAGGGGTTATCGAAAATTTCAATCCTTTCGATAGAACCTGATTTTGCTCTGTTGTAAGGGGCGTGGAGCTGAGATTTATCACAGCAGGACCAGGAAACGCATTTGGGACAAAAAGGTGGATTATTAGAGAGTTTTTCCAACTTTGAACGGTGTAATTTCTCAGAAAGTCTTTGTCTAGAAATCCTAAAATCATGCTGAAAAGAATTTTCAGCAATAGCCTTAATTTGATGAAAATCAGCATAAGAAAGCGTACATAATATTTCTCGCTCTAGCCTGATAATATCCTGATTTAACCGGTAGCGCTTGCTTTTGCAGTCACTAATAACATGATTTAAAATACCAAACCCTATACGTTCTGTAAATTGCCGTTCGTTACGTGTGTTTAAGTGAAGTGAAGGTCGCATTGACTTGGGTAAAATACGGTTCATTTTACAATTATGAAGAAAATACTGTTGATTAATCAAATTAGCTTTTTTTCTCACAAGAGATATGAATGTAGTGACAACATTGGTTGAATGCTCCCCATAAGCATGACGAAGATAATTTCTTAAACCACATTGGCCTGACATCACATAAAGAAAGAAAAACGAGCAAAAATGGGGTTTTTGTAGGCCAAATGAAGATATATACAGGAAGTCCGAAAAGAGCTTTTCTTATCTAAAAGGAAAAGGTGAAATTACAGATCAGTTGTACAAAAGGTTTTACCCACGCGGTTGCACGTCCCCTCGCTTTTATGGTCTTCCTAAAGTTCATAAGCCCGGTAATCCACTTCGACCCATTGTTTCTTCTTTTAATTCTCCTACAGCAAAAATAGGAAAATCTTATCAGTGATTTTTCGCCCACTAATTCAGGCTTAAAAATCCTCTATTAAAAATTCCGCTGATTTTGTTTCCAAGGTAAAGCAAGTTTCGGTTAAACCAAATACAAGAATTGGCAGTTTTGATGCAGATTCAATGTATACCAATTGTGATCCTCAAAAGGCCGAACTGTTTTTGGAGAAAAAACTTAATTCTAACCCATCTATATCAGAAAATTCTACTCTTTCGAATCAGACACTTCTTTCGCTTACAGCCCTTTGTAACAGAACTTCTTTTTACTTCCATTATAGAGGCATTTTTTATAGACAGAAATATGGGCTCTCCATGGGTGCCCCCCTTTCTCCAATACAGGCTGATATTTTCATGGAAGACCTTGAAGAAAGGGCTATTTTGCAAAGTTCTTGTAAGCCTGAGTTTTGGGTTCGTTTTAAAGATGACATTTTTTATTTATGGGAGCATGGTGACGAGTCTCTGGGTTCTTTTCTTCACTTGCTCAACTCCTTGGATCCAAAACTGAAATTTACTCAGGAATCAGAGATAGAGAGGCGTCTTCCTTTCTTAGATGTTCTGGTGCACCGAAATGATTCATGTTTCGAGTTTAGTGTATATAGAAAACCCACACATGATGACCGTTACTTAAGTTATTCCTCCAATCATTCTCCTGCTGTGAAAAGAGGAGTTGTCACTTCTCTAGTGATAGAGCTTTGAAAGTTTGTTCAACACGTTTCTTGGATTTAGAACTCAACCACCTTAGAGATATTTTATTTGGAATGGTTATCCAATTAGTTTAATAAATTCTGTAATTGCAAAATGCATTAAAAGATTATCAGATAGTTCCACAGAAAACACAAATCAAAGGGAAAATTCAGTTTATCTTAGTCTCCCATACATTAAAGGGATTTCAGACCACATTTCAAAAAATCTAAGGAAAAATAACATTTACACTTATTATAGACCCAGAAAAAATATCAGGTCCCAAATTTATCAAGGAAAAAGACCCTATCCCGATAGGTGAAAACTCCGGTGTCTACAGAATTCCTTGTTCGTGTGGTCTTTGGTATATTGGAAGAACTAATCAGCGAGTAACAGATAGATTAACTCAGCACTCTAGTTCAATTAATAATACACTTAAAAAGCGGAAAAAAACCAGAAAATTTTGACTCTGCCCTTGCAGAGCACATTTTTGAAAAACCAGACCATACTATTTTGTTTAATCAAGCTAGTCTTATTTCGAATGATAAAGGTATTGTCCAGCACTACAGAGAAGCTGTTGAAATTTATAAATACCAACATTTAGGTCTAGCTTTAAACAGAGATTCCGGTGATTTAAGAATAAACGAGTCATATTTCGGTTTTCTCAAAAGAGAAGCTGATACTTTAGTGATCCCTGAAATAAACCTTGGACCACTTTCCCAGTCATCTAATCAAACACGTCAACAACCCCTTAGGTCTCAAAGGGTGTCTGCAAGAAATGCTTTAATTAAAATCCGAAATCAAATGACATAGTTTTCCAACTTATTTAATTGCTGGTTCGTTTTGTTTTTCGAGTGTGGTGAGTGAATGAATTGATTCCTTTCCTTTGTTCAGTTGTTCGCTAGTATCCGTCGATGGCAGTTCATATTTTTTGGATTTTGTGCAAATCGCGGATATTGGCGAATAACTCGCTTTTATGGTTGTTAGGTAGTTGGTTTTAATTCTTTTAATATTTGGCTTTTATTGATACATCGTTTCGTTTCGCGCTGAAGAAGAGAGTTGTTTGTCCTCTCGAAATATTCGCTTCGTTTTTTCAGTATCTTCATTTGGCCTACAAAAAACCCCATTTTTGCTCGTTTTTCTTTCTTTATGTGATGTCAGGCCAATGTGGTTTAAGAAATTATCTTCGTCATACTGATATATTATAATCGAAAGATCGACTGAATAAATTATATACTTAATTATGTACTATTATATTATTTTTACTATATACTATTATTTTATTAACATAGCAGCTTTAGAACTAGTTCTGCTTCTAAAGCTTCCTTGAAGCGCATTTTTAGAGTCTTTCGTGCAATTCAGTTTTACGTTTAATTTAGGCAACCCTTCCATGATGCATTCGAAAAGGAAGGACCAACAACTCGTGAAACTCGATCATAAGCGTGATTATCTTTTATTTTTATCATAAATTATATGATCATAAGATCATAAGTATGATAAGTATGATTATATAAGTATGAGATCATAAGTCTTGATAACGAAGCGTAACTTTGACAATAAACAACTGTGAAATCTAGCTTAATTTAAAGATACACCACATGAAATAGAAGCCGCTACCATTACTGCCCTAGAAATTTTTTTTTTCTACTTATCACTTGTTAAGTAATATTTCTCTTTGAAAAGTTTCTATATTAACGTCCCCGCCAGGGAAAAATATTTCAGCATTTCTAAATAAATTTAACCATAACACTGATGATTGCGGACCTCTTTTAAAATGAACACTATATACAGAGATGCAGTCCATAATTCCTCATTCGCCAACCTCCACGTCTATATGAAACATAAGATCAAAAGTGTTTCCTAAGATTCGGTTATCAAAATACTAAATTGCAATTTTAGAGCATTTTTATAATCCTACCCAACCTTCGTTTAATCAATGGACTTAATCAATATGGATTAGAACCGCCTCATTCACTTCTTTTCATTTTTAGCGTTTGGACTCCATTGGTAGACAAGGCATCCTTCTGAAGGAACTAGAATTAAATTCCGGAACTAAAGTTTGGAATACGCTCCTTTAATTTTTGAAGCAAAAGAGAATTCTTGGTTTCAAGAGTGAACAACAGTTAATCAAAACGCGTTCAAATGCATTTTGATTCAAAATTTACCAGAATATTTTCCCAGGGGGGGTCAAAATATTAGAAGTGAAAGTTTGGGCCACTCTTCTTCCATTGTCCGGGTCTCTCGTTTTTTTTTGTGGGTACGGTTACCCACATTTTAACCAATAAAAGTGTTATCTCTATTATCTTTTGACATAAAGATACAGCTAAAGTTATCTTTTACACAATTAAAAGGATGGTACTAAGTGGTTTATGCCCGTGCTACATTAGTCACACTTGTCGATAAACTCAAAATTACGCACGACTACAGCGCCAATTACGTTCGCCGTTCGTAATTTTTGAAGTTGAACATTGTTCAACCTTCAAGTATAAATTTTTGACTGACCAATCAGTCAACACTTAAGGCACACTTTTTAAAACTACAAAAGATGGAAACTTAGAACAGCGGTTTATCCATCTGGGAGATGAATCTGACAAAAGTTAAGAAGATCAGTATTAGTAGAAAACATTTGGACACAAATTGCTGTTGGTGCAAACTCATTAAACTAATTTCTTGCAATTTTAATTTTTTGCTCTTTAAATACAAGTGTGACGCTAAAATCAAGAAAATTGGCATGTCATTCATGATATTTGTCTTTCTTTATCGATAGATGTGACTATGATCTGGCACGGGCATTAGACACCACCAAACCGGCGTCAAAGAATGTGTACTACTGGTTTTGAACATATAAAACGCCTCATTTACTAGGAAAGAATTTTCTGGGGAAATTCGTTTTTGGATAGAGCTGTGAGTAATTAACACCCATTTTAACTCATGACTAGAATGCCTTTTTTTAATTTATCAATTGATTTTTTACCGATCTGTTGTGTTTATAAAGATGGTGAACTAAAATTAATTAAGTAGGCGAGATGTAAAACAGTTAATACCTGCAAGTAAGGTCAACAACAGAGACGTCGTGAACAGGTACACGGAAAGCCATTCCAGTGAGCTTGCCGTTAAGTTCTGGAATAACTTTTCCTACAGCCTTGGCGGCCCCAGTGGAGGCTGGAATGATATTTTGGGCAGCACCTACAAAATAAAGAATTGGGTTAATAATACATCAATCAACACCAAGTGAATTAAAACAAACTAAACAATTTCTATTCTAACTGACATCTTTTTCAATCACTAGAAATAAGTATTTAACTAGATTAAATAAATAAAGTATATAAAAATGGCAAAGAAAAACTTGCTTGGCATGATTGTTTTCTTTGATCTATCCGTTTTTAATTTTTTTTTTTTTTTGTGAAATTTCAAGCTTTATTTCATGTTTTCACTGTAATATCTCGGTGCCATTTCATCCTCTAAAAATAAATTAAAACTGAACAATTTATTCTTGCCCACGAGGCCGCCCCTCCCCTTCTCATGTCCATCCAAAGACCCACACTCTCTTCAAGATGTTTTGCAAGGAAATGCAAAAATTCAAAAACTAGAGCCTAAAACACAATTTTAAGCATCAGCTTCCCCCCACGCCCCGAAGAAGGATCCCTTTATCCCTCCTCCGCTTTGTAAATTTATTGTCGAGTCTATTTGCAGCACATTTTATGAATAATGAAAATCGCATTCAAATTCCAAGTTTTTAAAAAGCACATAGTTTTCTTTTATAAATAAATCAAATAACATCTGGTAGATATAAAAATAAAAAAAAGACCTTATTCGAATTTCTTTATCTTCTTTTTATCATATATACTGTAACTTCAAGCAACATATGGAACTTGAATTAACAGCTATTGACATCAATACAACTATGTAATTTTGGATATTTACAATTCCGATTTAAAAAAAGAAGAGGAAAGAAAGGTCATTTAACACACAACATAAGAGGGGAGTCACGTCAGTATACAAGAGAATTATACACGGAAATGGCATCGCTCTCAAAACGAATCTGAAGATCCACATCTCTAAAAATAATCTGGAGACAACATATGAAAATGCACAAAAATTATCGACATGGGCAAGATTGTATTCTATTTTCATGGAAGTTTCATACTTTTCCCATTGTGAAATCACGTGACAGAACTAAGGCTTTTGACTCTGTTTATCGATGAATGCTTAACTATTAAAATGGAATATTATCAAATTGTCTTCCCAGCCAAAGAGAAAATAATGAGTCATTTCCCAATTTGTCAGAAGTCTTTTCATAAACATTAAATAATCTTAGATGACTTCAATCGAATGACTAAAGCTATAAAAAATTTATTTGATATATTCTGTGCACCCTTTTTTTACCGTAAGAATGTATTGAAATCCACTTTTCAAATGTGAAAATGACCCGATGAAAAATAAATTTTTAGTTAAAAACTCACCTCTGCCATCTCTCCATAGTTTACCAGATGGTCCATCAACGGTTTTTTGGGTGGCAGTAATAGCATGAACTGTAGTCATAAGACCTTCAAGGATGCCAAACTTATCGTTGATAACTTTAGCCAAAGGAGCTAGACAGTTTGTGGTACAAGATGCGTTTGAGACAATCTTCATTGTGGGATCGTATTTCTCGTGGTTCACACCAACGACAAACATCGGAGCATCAGCAGAGAGGGTGCCGAGATGATGACATGTTTTGCGCCACCTACCAAGTGAGCCGAGCCTACAAATTATAGTCTAAAATTAGAGACATTATCAGAGTCAACGCATTACCAATGAATAAGAAAAAAAAGTGCTTCCTGTTTAATATTTTCCCCATGGCCGCTCAGTATGGAGGGGATGGTCGTAGATGCTTTAAGGGGGGGGGGTCATTCGACTGGAAATTGCATGTTGTAGTTCCCTTTCACGGCCCCTAGTCCTCACCTATGCCCTTTTTGCCCTCAGGCACCGTACCCCCCCCCCCCCCCCATCGAGATTAAGTCAAAATTTCCAGATAAACATTTTTCTCGAAATCATCGAAAGATCTAGCAAATATGCCTCTGAGGATAATATGCCACACGTAGCCCCAGAGCCAATAAGCCCCAAAATATATGAATTACCCATTGTTTACAGATTTGTTTTATGGAGGTAAAAGGCTTGCAAGCTTAAGCCCAGCTGTGTCGGTCGCCTTGAAACTTTCAGAGATTGTTCCCTGGGCTACAAGGACCACAAATTGAAACTATTATCAAGTCCTTGGGCCAAGGAGACTCCTATGCTAAAAAAAAATATTGAACAAAAATTTTGGTTCACTTTAAATGGGGCGGGAAAAGACAAAAAAAAAAACTTGTTGCTCATGATTAGTTTGAAACTTATTGACGTAAGACCCTGGGCAAAGGAGAAAGTAAAACACAAAAAAAAACTTTGGGCTCCATAGAATTGGTTCTTTCCAATTTGCTCAAAACTTGTATCCACGGGTACTTTGCCCCCATGTGCAAGGAAAGAAATCGGTTCCCACAAAATGCGACTGGAAAAACTGCCATAAACTTCTATTTCAGAACAACTAAAAACTTCAACTCGTAATTCTCTGCGCCAGGGAGATCCTAGTGCACAAAACAAAATTGAGCTGGGGAACCAAGTGCATAAAAACAGAAAAAGAAATGATAGTTGGCCCAAAAATATGGCCAAATACCTTTATTTTTTTATCAGCTTATAAAACTTACAGCCCAAAGTTCGAGGGGTCCCAATATACAAGAAAATATTAGTTCCCAGAAGACGGGGCCCAAAAACTGGACATTTTTTTTCAAACGCCTAGACAATTATACCCATAAACTCTAGGGCCAAGGGATCCTAGCGCACGACACCCTCCCCTTTTCTTCCCAAAACTGGATCGAACGTTCATTTTTATCGACTTGAACCTTATACCTGTAAGCCATTGGGACCCCTACCAAAAGAAAAAAAAATATTTAATCACCTTAATTACTTGATCACAAAGGGTAACATTTTTTTTCGATACGTTCGAAATTTTTGTCCTTAAGTTCTTCCTACATAATAATACACAAGACAAAATGGAAAAAAAAGTGTACTGGGCCTCCAAAACTGAGGCCCGAAAAAGAGCTAGTTTTATTTTCTAAACGGCTTGAAAC
>CM051256.1:44919475-45146975 GCA_027921565.1 Artemia sinica | reverse complement strand
TTCCAATTTTCATGTTCTTTAAATCATTGAAATTATTTTCGCCTCAGGAAAAGCAATGAACCCGGGTACCAGTGTGCAGGATGGGGATCACATATCTTCTCAAGTCTACACCGAAGTGCTTAAGCCGGCTTAGAACCGGACAGCAAGAAGTCCCTGGGACGTCCATGAATGGAGGCTTTGTGCAATCCTGGGCCCATTTTGGTCATAACATGGTTTTCAGCACTTGGCGATGCTCTTCTATCAACAAGAGTCGAAATGCTGCACAGACGATCTCGAGCCTATTACCTCCAACTCATTATATATTCTTGTGTGATTACAATTCAAACAAGGTGCAAAAAATTGGTGGTGTGGGAAGCTGACGGGGAGGTGTTAGAGGTGCCACAGGACCAAAGTGCAACATGCCTATGTTTTTGCTAAAAAATTGATCGGATGAGAGGGGATGACGAAGAGACCATTTGTGCCTCCAGTTTATTTTTGCACAAATCCAGGCTAACTCGTTTTACACAAAACCAGATCTCAGTTCGTTTTTGTATTTATCTTATCCATTCTTTTTTTCTATGATGGGTACCACAACAATAAAGATTTCAGCCCCCCGAAATTTTCAAGATGGTTTATCTCACGAATGGATTTTTGTACTCAAAAACTGAATCAATATACTCTTATCTTTGGTTTAAAAGTTGATTTCTTTGCAACTTTCGAATATCACAACTCAATGAGTAAGAAGTAACAGGTAAGCTCGATTTTTTTTTTTAGCACTGAGAGAACTATTAGAGTTTAGAAGGCATATATGATATCATCTCTCTGTCATTTCTCCTAGTTTTGAAAGAATAAAATAGAAAATAAGGAAATAGAAAATAATGCCGAAATTGCAAACGAAAATGGCTTATAGCAGTAGATTTCAGCACTTTCAAGCCCATGGAAAATAACCCCCTTTTTGTATTTTATAAGTTTCTCACTTATTATTCTAGAAAAATATTTTGGCAGAGGAGCCACGGAATTTCCATACATCCTATTTACTTTTAGAATAAAAAAAAAGCCTAAAAAATCATTTAAAAAACTTAAGAAACAAAAATAATATTCATCTCAAAATGCAATGAAAAGTAAAAACCGATCTGTTTTCCGATTACCTAGAAAAATTGAAGGGTTTTCAAGACCAACAATGAAAGCGTGGACGGTCATGACACAAGTCGTCCTTTAATAGTTACGAGTTGCATGCTTTCTACAATAATTTAAATTTGTCTATTTATCTATTTACACTTTGCAAAAATTAAACATAAATTTTTAATAAAGCAGCTTTTGATATTTTCTACAAAAATAAAAATTATTTCAGAGTGACAATGATTCAAACTCAAAACTTTTTTTGTTCCTTGCTTTCAGCTTATATACACTACTCTAAAGGGAAAGACTTTATTTTGTTCTATGTCTTCTGGTAACTGTAGCTAGAATCTCATTCTTACAGGACTCCAGTTGAGCTGCTGGCTCTGACGTTTCAAACGGCAGTGAATGAAGATGTTCTAGATAAATCTTATTATAAATACCCATTATAATTCTTCGCTGGTTTAATTTAGCAAAACTTATCAACTGTGGTTGGACATGAAAATCGAAGAATAAACCTTACCGTTTATGACGAGTTTGCCATCAACAGAAGCAATTTCACCCTTGTGCTTTCCATGGGTGGAGTCATACTTGAACATGTATACCATATAGTCGAGGTTGATAAATGGATCATTGACAGCGACAACCTATAAAGTAACATAAATTTTGTTAGTTAAACCTGCAAAATTACCGGTGGAACGCCGTCTCACATCCATAGACTAGGTAAATAAAAAGAAGAATTGTTTTTACCCTAAAGGTAGGATTAGACGCATAGGATTTTTCTGAAAAGCTAAAAGGAATTCCTTGAAGGTTGAAAAGAAATACATCCGTCATGTAGCACCAATCCCTCCGTCCATTTATACAACCATCCCCTCTAAACAATGTTTCCAAGAATTATTGTTATAACAAAATAGCACTAATCTTACTTTGTCAGTTTCTTTTTCATCTAAGTGAATCCGCAAAAAAAATCTAAAAAACTTCCGTGAAACACCATTTCAAGTTCGGAAACAAAGGTAAACAAAAACATAGAATAAGTTTTGCCAGACTAGGTACTTCTGCCCCTGCCAGACTAGGTACTTCTGAGCAATCGACAGAGTGTGCATATAGGTAAACATTTGGCTGTCCTAATTTAAAAACTGTCCCATTCTATCTAAATCCATATATGCTACAATTTTAAATAATTTCTTAGACCACACTGCTTTTCCATTAAAAACAAAAAAATTTTTTAAACAAGAAAAACGGGTTTTTAATTTTCTATAAAGCAGTGAAATACAAAACAATTAATTATGCACAAAAGCTCCGAATATTTCGGCCCCACATCCGGGAGCCTTTCTCAACGGAAAAAAAATAAAATAAATAAATAAATAAAAAAAAAAAAAAGAAAAAATATAAATAAATAAGAAACAAAACTCACATATTAAATAAACTTTTATTTAATATGTGAAATAAAGGAAGTGTTAACGTGCATGGAAGTGTTTATTTAATATGTGAGTTTTGTTTCTTATTTATTTATATTTTTTCTTTTGTTTTTTTTTTTTTCTTTCTCTTTATGTGTTTAGTATTGTGATGTAAGTTAAGTTTTTTGTTTTTTTATTTATTTATTTATTTTTTTTTTTTCCGTTGAGAAAGGCTCCCGGATGTGGGGCCGAAATATTCGGAGCTTTTGTGCATAATTAATTGTTTTGTATTTCACTGCTTTATAGAAAATTAAAACCCGTTTTTCTTGTTTAAAAAATTTTTTTGTCTACAATTTTAAGTCTGTTTTAGTTGACTGGCTTCGCTAGATCTTGGCCAATACCCTGATGGAGCATTCTGCTTATTTATTCTTATTGAAGGAGTATTAGGTTTTGCTTTCGGAAAATCCGAAAATCTTATCAACCTTGTAGGGTCGAATTGAAAAATCAAAAAATCGAGAATCTTCTCGCCCTTTCAGGAAAACTTATATAATTATCAAAAGGTGCCTTTAAGGATTTTGTTAACACCCTATGCACTTCATCTGATATTAAGGGACGAAAAACCTTTAGTATAAGACGCATGCTTTCTATATACATATATATATATATATATATATATATATATATATATATATATATATATATATATATATATATATATATATATATATATATATATATATATATATATATATATATATATATATATATATATATATATATATATATATATATATATATATATATATATATTTCACTCATTGAAAGTTTAACAGTTCATTCAGGCTCAATTATTTTACATTTTGTATCTAATATTTTGATAGTAGTTGCCATTTATAGCAACTGAAACTTTTTTTCTTTTGTTTTTCACCTTTACCCAAGCAAGCTACAAAATTGTTTCAGAAATATTTTAACAGACACAAAATACCCTGATCAGATCTTCTTTATCAAATAATAGACTCCATTTACCCCACTTTAATTACCATGTAATAATATTAAATAAATAGATATTATCAATCAATAAGTGACTTTACAGCAACTTCCGGAGTCCAAGCATATCTTGCCTAAACCTTAGTCAACTTTCAGAAACATCTGAAAGTGCCAAGGTAGGCCAATGTTTAAAAAAGGGGGAAATCATTGTTTCTCATCAGGATAATTGTCTAAACAAGAAGGACTGGGAGGGGGACTTCTCCTTATATTCATACGGAAGACCATCTCCTAGGAAAATTGTGGCCTCAAATTACTCATGTTCTTCTTTTAGACACTCACCCTCTGATTCCCTCTTTCTGAAGGCTGAACCTGTGCACAACTGTGCTAATCAACTGGATTTAATTTTCGAGAAAAATAATAAATCAAGAACCCTTTTGAATTTGCCAGTCCTTGAAAATAAAGAATTGAACGAGCGTTTTTCAGCCAAGCCCTCGGAAAATGCTAAGTTAGGTGGAACCGCACAACCATATAGTTCTTTCCATAGAAATTGCTGATAAAAGATAACCAGCATCATTTTTCTAAAACATTTAATTACTTCGGAGGTGACTGGTTAGTAAAACGCCCATCAAAGTTTACTGTGACCCTAACCTCTTTTACTTAGGAATAACAAGAGTATAGATGTTAATTAAATTCGTTTGCCCACTTTGACTTCAACTTTCTCGGAAGGAGAACTTTTTGGATAGATACCAACCAGGATAGCTTGGGAACATTACAAAAATAGCAGGTTCATGACACCTCTTCAGTCAAAATATAAATAGATGAATTTTTCAAAATATGTTGTGAACAATGCCGTTCAGATGCTCTTTACGCATAATTATCCCTTCTTTAATCTACACACATATTTATGGGAAAACGCGGCTTATTTAATTATAAAAACGTAAAACATTAACAAATGAAAATGTAGAATATCAAATTACGTATCCAAGTAGCTTAGTGAAGAAATGCTGAAAATAGTAAAACTAGTGTTATAATAGGTTACTTGAGTACGGTTTAATATTCACCTCAATGCTTTTAAACACTTTATGCTCTTCACATGGCAAGCTTCATGGAGTGGCTGGAATCATTAGTAAAATAGTTACCCTCAATACCACAATTTTAAGATATAAGAATTAGGTATAGCAAGGATATAGTTGAAAACATTTTAAAACTTCAACTAGTTATGTTGCTCTGGTGAGCAAGAAGTAAATTCAGTATCTAAAAAAAGAATAAAATGACCCTAATTATCCTAATTAGTCATATCCTAAAAATCATATATAAATCCAGCACTTTTTTGTATCAGCTTCAATTAATTTAGCTTTAGAGATTCTTTATTTAATACTTGGATAACTCTTTTAACAGAATTCATTCTTCCATTAAAATGGAAATTCGCATGTCCATTAGTAGCAATCAGATGCGTTAAAGTTTGTAGTTTTAACTGACTATGAATGAACTGGGCTTGGGAATATCTAAAAAAAAAACTTACGTCCACTCCTTTTTCTAAGGCAGCGCGGAGCACGAGGCGACCAATACGCCCAAATCCATTAATACCAACTTTGGCCATGTTGAATTTAGTATACTATTCTGAAAATAAACATAACGCATTTGAGAGAACAAGACAAATAGTAAGAGATACTTAAAGACAAAATTCACTTTTCCTTTTTCAAAATAAAATACGTCGGGAAGCATTAAGTTTAAGGATGATATGAAACATGAGCTTGGAAGCCAAAAATTCTAATTATGATATGAAGTTGCTTTAATATCAACATTACTTTATGTGGCAACTCGAAAAAGAACGCCAAAAACCATTATATCACGGCATAGTTAGATACAATTCAAACCCTTAGGGGGAGGGGGGACAAAACAAAAATTTATGTGTGCCAGAGGGAGCAATGGCCCAAGGACCCAACTTCTGTTCCTTTGGTCATACTACTACTACTACCTACAACTCACTGCAACTCACTATGCTTTACCCCCACTCACCCCCCTAATGTGTAAATATATAGCTCAAATTTGTTTCAGAACTATTATATTTTTATCATAGTTTGTTTTATTTCATTAGCATTTACCAAACTTCACTTCTCACGTGTTGCCCAGCTACTAAACAAGTACCTTAATGTTTAGAGACGAGTTCTAAAAAAATATTTTTCAATGAAAAGTAAAGAGCAGTATTAAAGCCAAAAAAATGCAGGAAAAATAATATATTCAGTCAAACTAAAACGAATGACTATGAATGAATAAATAAAACCTAAAACGAACACAAAATAAAATCAATAATCCATACAAAACCTAAATATAACAAAAAATTATGTGGGTGAAGAAATCAAACCTAAAATGGAACAGAAATTAAAATCAACAATCAAGTCAAGCTTAAAACGGATAGAAATTACCACAAATACGGTCCGTGCATTAGGGCCCCTTGGACCCAGGAATACCCCCCCACACACACACACACTGGACCAGATGGATCCCCAGACTATATAGAGAAGTCCGCTGATTTTGTGGGTTTGTCTTATCTTTTGTGCTTATTTCTCATTAGTTGGTTCGCAATGTCAAATAAAGCCAATTTGGAAAAAAAAAACAGCAACCTTCTTATATAGTCTAGGGCTACATCTGGCCCCATTAGGGAGGACTGGCACGTAATTATCATGGCAGCGATTATATTTCGAGTGATGATTGAGTGGAAAAACCTAAAAACATTTGCTTTTTTTCCTGTCTAATTTGGCCCTATAATAAACCTTGACTCCTCATTTTTGCAATTGCAATCTGACCAAATACATGAATACAAATTTTTCTGTCATATGGATATAATCCAAAAATTATCTAGTCCCAGCCATTCTTGCTGTAGCTATCAGAATAACAATTAATTCGGATGACAAAACAGCTATAACGGGTCTATCTGGTTCTCGTTTTGAAGTTAAACAAAACCAGTTTTTCAACTTGGTGACAAAATTTGCAGCGAAAATTTTCTTTATCTTTAGGACCGAAAAAAGGACTATTTTGCAATTTTAATGCTAGAGTATTACAAGGGTCACTAAATAATCTAAACAATCATGAAAATTCCGAGGGGCCGCCACTTTCAGAAAGCACGTACACAAGGTGGCAGGGGCCAAGCGTGGCGGAAACTGTACCAAGCATGGTGGAACCGTGCGGCACACGTGGTGTTCTGAGACGTACACCAGGTGGAGCAAAACTTGCACCCCCTCTGAAAATTCTCTCAAGCAAAGGTTGATTCTAAATGCATTTTGTAAATATTCAATTGTATACTGATTTCAAATGTAGGCTCTAACCAAGACTTTTAAATATCACCCCACAGCCCATTTTCACTAAAAAAAAAATTAAGTAAAAAAAACAGGAGTTTTCTATCCAACTTATAGGATATTTTCAGTACAGTTCTTGTTGAGGGGCGTCTTACTATCTTGGTTTAGGCTAGCTGAGTTTAGGGGAATGAAACATTAAAGAATGAAGCAAGATCCCAAATTTACCCTATAAAACGGTTATCAAGCTACTATCTTTACCCTTTCCTTATTTCCAGTGCTTAGAAGATTGAATATAGGCTATCATAGGTCTATATGAATGTTATAGCCTATTATACCTATCTAAATTTTGACAACAAGCGTTTTAAGCTACCCTAATTTTGGGTTGTCAGACTCATTTTAAGTGACTCTAGTTTTTGAAAATACAATTCCTGTTATTCACCAGGATTTTAAGCCACATCAAAGTTTTATTCCTAAATTTAAAAAACAGATTTTCAAGTCTTAAAAGCCTCAAAAATCAGGATGGAGCTAAGGTATGAGGCTGAAAACAATTTCTTTGTGCCTCATTTCAGCAATACATTTATTTCTCAAGGTTTCATTATTATAGCACGAAGACTGTAAAAGGTCAACAAAGGTCAATGCGCTTTGGAGAGGGAAAGAGTGGTTGTAGGTAACCTACTCAAAATACCTAATTCAAGTAGCCTACCTTATGCAATTCTAAAAAAATGTATGTATGCAGCGAGAAGCGCAAGGCACAAGGATGACCTGAGTTGCGCCATACCTTTTTAAAGAAACCGATAGGGCCTGAATTTTGACAAAAAAACGTTTTAGGCCACTCTAATCTTTGGTAGGGCCTCTCACCGGGGGTTGAGAGGCCCCGCTTATCCAACACGACAGAATGGCAAAAAGATTCTTCCCTGACGGTTCTAAGGGGCCACTAAAACAAATTTTGAATTTGATTAGGTTATTTTAACAGATTAAAATTCATTATCATAGCATTCGAAATAAAAAAAAAATTGTCATCAGATTAAGAAAAAATGTACTGCGGTTTTCGTCACGTAAGCCACAAGAAATCAAAGATTGAACTCTCACTTTTCACTAACCACTTGAATGCTTGCTTGCACGGAAACTGAATTGCCCGAGTGATTTTCCTATGATTCGATTTTTGTCTCAGTACTTGCGCATGCTCCTTGAAAAAATAGCGGACGGAACTCAAGGGCGTTTCAATGTCAGAATAAAACTAAAATCCTTATTTCGAGCAAAGGGCATAAAGCACTGGTTATTGTTTTGAATATTTTATGATATCAATTAAAAAAAATTCTCCATAAATAAGAACTTTCAAAGAAAAGTAAATAGTGATATTAGAATTTCACAACAAGTTCAAGGATATAAAGTCTTTAAACAAATCAAACTTAAAACAAAAAAGGAAGTAATATGATTGAATAGATGAAAGCTAAAACAAATAGAAACTAAAGTGAATAATCAGGTCAAGTTCGAAACTAGCTGAATTTACTATGAATGAACAAACGAAACTAAAACGAACAGAAATTGAAATGACTATTTAAATAAGATGGACTCCAAATTAATAAAAAATTGCAGCAAACAAGAATGGAGCTACCATCCCCCAAATCCCGACAGACTAGAGTGTCACTTGTGCTTAGCAGGAAACGAAATACATTGTAATATTTTATTTCTCCTCTTCAATTATAATATTACAAAATTAAATATTGCACCACCAGCCAGCATTCTTGTTTCTTATTCTTATTTTTTACAATCTATTAGAATATTTGAAAGATCAATTTATTTTCATTTAGTAAAATAGGCAATAAATTTTCAGCAACACTTTATCGTTTGAAATCCATTCTTTTCAAATGAATGGGAAACCAAATCAATGAAATGGAATGAATGAAATGGCAAATCATTTACTGATTCGCCACCAGATTACTTTAAAAGTTACGAAATGAATTAAAAAAAATTCAATCTGGGTGTAACTTTTAATGTTATGGTAGACACTAGGGCCTATATCTTTTTCAGCAGTATAAATTATATTTTAGCAGTTAGGAGGGGACAACACCTCTACAATTATTTCTGGCAATTTCACTTCATCTAAAATTTAACTCGATTATACATTTTAATTTTTGTTCATTTTAGGTCTCATGTATTCATTCGCAGTAATATCTTTTCGTTTTAAACTTGACTGGATTACATGTCATTATTTTTCTCATTTAAGTTTTATTATTACTCTTTACTTTTCTTCGAAAATATTCATTTAGAAAACGGTTTGTTTCATTAATCTTTATTTGTTTTTTAATTGATATAGTTTTACCATACTGTCCCTCCCAGACCTCGGCGTGACCCCCCAGCCCCAGTTTACCCCCCCCCCCCCCTCCAGCTGAAATTTAGTTTCTTCAAAAAACCTGTGAAAACTAAGATAAAGCTTACATAATTAAAGCATCCACAGAAACGGGTCAGTTTCCTTTAGTATTAAACAAAAAAACAAGTTTTTTTTTTAACTGAAAGTAAGGAGCGACATTAAAACTTAAAACGAACAGAAATTATTCCGTATATGAAAGGGGCTGTCCCCTCCTCAACGCTTCGTCTTTACACTAAAGTCTTTTATTGTTTTAAAAAATAAAGTTGTGAGACAGTCACACTTTAGCATAAAGAGCGAGGCGTTGAGGAGGGGACAGCCCCTTTCATATACGGAATAATTTCTGTTCGTTTTAAGTATCACTATGACTGGCTATGACTGGACATTGGCTATGGATCTTTCAATCAAGAAAGAATATAGAATTTTTTGATCCTCTTGGGCTACCGTATACATTCTACACTCTTCACATTAAAATTATTCCAGCAATTGAAGCGTAGACAAGGTTCTTCTTCCCAAAACAATTTAAAACCATGATGATACCAGTCTCTTAGAAATGAACTGAAATCACGCTTAGGGTTTTTTGCAATCATGCCATTTATCATATTCGCATTTATCATAGTGACAATTGGAGCATAAGAAACCTCTAGTATTAGAGTCACAAATCTTTTCAAGACAGGAATTATAGTCTTTAATTTGCAAAGCATATCCTCAATGCAATTTACATGGAGTGCATAATTTACACTTTTCAGTAAAGTCATCAGCCAAGGGACAATTCTCAAATGATGACCAGCTGCCCAATGTATACAAGCATAATGGATATGTGTAAAACATTTTCCGATGTTGACTGTCTCACTTCTAGAAAGAAAATGACTCATGATCAATAAAATGTCTTCTAGGAGAAGTGATGTCACAAAATGGCCGTCTAAGTAGTGGTTAAAAGCAAAACCGCAATATCGTTTTGTTTCGTCTCAATTAATAGATCTATAAATTGGGTAAAAGCAGCTGGGGCCACGACGACTAAGTTTCATGCAATAGTCCAAAGGTCCATTACTCGGACAAGAAATCTGGAAATCTGCCAATATGGAGCTTCAAAAAAATGAGGAAAGATATTGCTATGCCCAACAGCTCCAAAGAAGAAGCAATAAACCTGGATAAGGTTAGTAGAAAACCTAAAAACACTCCATCAACTCTCTAAAAGAGGGAAGAGCTCCAACTGGCACAAAGAACCAGAAGCAAAGGTAAGCAATCTCCTCCTAAGGATAATAAGAGAGATACAACTTCTGCATTTGATCATATGGAGGATGGAAGCACAAACAGTGAGTAGTTTTAAAATTCTTCAATGGAATTTTGTGTCACTGAATAATTTAAGACATAATGAGCCGATAGATTGGATTGCTTTTAATCCTGTTGATGTAATTTGTTTACAAGAAACTAACCTTCATAGCCTAAGGAGGATTCATATACCAGGTTTTAATATTATAGGAAGGACAAATCTACCGGGAAGAAAGGTGGAGGTGTTGCAATCCTTATAAGACATTTTACTCCCATTTATTTATTGCTTTTAATGAGTATCCCTGTGAGATAGATGCTGTTACTATTTGTTTACATCTAGAGGCCGAGAGAAAACTGAAAATTGTATCTTTTTATAACTCTAATGGTAATAATGATATAACAGTTCATATATAATTCAGGAGATTACACGTGATGACAATACTATTGTCCTTGGGGACTGTAATGCTCATAGTTTCCTATGGGAAAACTGTACTTCTTCAAACAAAGCAGGAAGTTCTATTGAAACCCTAATACTTGGTCCTAAGCCGATTTCTATTTTCACTCCTTATGGGCTTCCAACTCACTACAATGCTAGAGGAAATTCCCTTTCTACAATAGATTTGCAAATTGGACCTATATTGCTAGAGCCAAAAGAGAGATTAAACGAGTTCCTGAACTTCAGACTGACCATACTGCTCTCCTTCGTCAGATAACATATGAATCCCTGACCCCAGACCCACCAAGATATAATTTCAACATAAGGAAAGCTAATTGGAATCTTTTCAAACAATATTTAAATGAAGCAAACTAATTGCCATTGACAGAGGAAGATGACCTAGAATGTCAAGCTATCCTCATTTGACACCATTTAGAAAGAGCAACTGAAAAGGCTATGGGGCTTATTTCTGATCAAATTAATTATCCAACAGTCAAGAAACATCCTAAAACATGGTGGAACAATGAACGCAGAAAGGCAGTCACGGATAATAAAAAGGCAAGAAATAGGTTTCAAAAGCATCCTAGCCAAGAAGAACTGATTTCAATGAGGAGAGCAGAATCTCTGGTCAAAAAGATAGTGCTAAAAGCTAAAAGAGGAGTATGGAATAATTTTTCCTTAGAATTAGACGAAAATGTCCCCTCAACAAGGATTCATACCTTTATAAATAAAATAATGGGAAGTAACAAATATACAAGCAGCACAGTTCCGTCATTATGGTCCAGTGACAAATTATTACATACTGATAATGAAAAGGCAGAAGCTTTGGCAGTCAGCTTTGGGAAAACTAAGGTTTTGGTGACAATGAAACCCCTCAGTTGCAACCTCCATGATACTGGCAAAACAAAGGAAAAATTATTGGTGCCTCTGACAATGACAGAGTTGAATGATATTCAGGGGAAAATAAATATTTCATCTGCAGCAAGTGAGGATGAAATCAGTTATAAATGGATAATTGAGCCTGGTGACATTTTCAAGACGAAACTACTTCATATTTACAATCAATCTTGGCAGAGTAGGAGATTTCCTAAGCTATGGAAGAGGGCTATTATTGTACCAGTGCCTAAGCCAGAAAAACCTCCCGAAAGAGAAGAGTCTTATAGACCTATCTCAATTTTACCGGTTCTCATTAAACTCTTATAGAAAATAATGCATAAAAGGCTGAAATGGTTTGTCAAATCTAACCAGCTACTACCAATGTCCCTATCAGGTTTTCGTCAGGGTAGATCCGCTGTGGACAATATAGTCTTCCTTGAAGCTGCTATGAGACAATCCACAGAGCAAGGAAAGATTTTAATTGCCGTGTTGGTGGATTTTGAGGCTGCTTTTGACAGTTTTGATAAAACTTTACTCTGCAGAACTCTTAAAAATATGGACTTCCCAGAGGGAGTTATCGAATTTTTAGACAATTACCTATCCAACAGGCATTATAAAGTTAGAGTCCATAGAGAATACTCTAATGTATATCCAGTGCATAAAGGACTCCCGCAGGGGTCAGCACTTAACCCCTTTATTGTTCACTTTATTTCTGTTGGATTTAAAGTTTAGCTCTAAGAATGTTTGTAAATCAGAGTTTGTTGACGATCTTTTGATTTGGAGCTCTGGGTCCAATACAAATGATATGGCAACAGATTTAAACCAAATTATAAAAGAGCTATGGGCCTTTTCTATGACTTATTCTTTTCCAGCATTAAAGACAAAGGCAACTATATTTTACAAAAGAAAAGGATTTGTCCCTCCCAAAATATGGATAAATGGAAATGACATTGATTATGGCCCTTCTCCCACACTTATTGGTATCAATTTGGATCATGGTTTGACTTGGAAAAACCATATTTATTTTGTTAAAAATCACGAAAAGACTTATTCTTTTAAAACGTTTAGCTACTACTAAATGGGCCTGCTCACCAACTCTTCCACTAGATTCTTACAAAAGTTTTATCTGGTCAAAGATTGGGTATGGTATTGAAGCATACAGAGGATGCTGCAAAACAAATTTAGCAAAGTTGGAAAACCCTCCACGACATGGCAATAAAACTAGCCTTTGGTTTTCACAACCCTACCCCAAGTCAGAAGGTCTGGGCACTAACTGGTATGCCGTCAGTGCAAGAAAAGGAGGAACATGCTGGTAATCAAGTATTACACAAAAATCCAAGCAATAGGTCAATTGCATGATATTTTTCAAAAACCTTTAGTAATAATTGTTCAATGAATAATAGCTGGCATATTCGCTCTTGGATTCTTTTCACTGAACTAGCGTCCAACTGGAATAATCTTCTTCTTCTATTTAACAGCAGGCGGGCTTTTCAGTAAAACTATTTAGCCCTTTTCCTTTTGCTTCACTCTGTGGGCTACAGAGCTACTGGCTTGATTGCCTCATATTTATTAGATATATTCAGATATCTTTCAGCAGATCTTTTGACTCTAGGAGTTCAAATATAAGATGATAGATGTCGATTTCTATGCTCTGTGTGCAGGTATAGTTGGCTAGGCTCTTGGCTGATAGTGGGATTTTGTGGTGTTTGAAGTATTTTAACAGTTTACAAAGCAAGGTATGTTGTGCAGACGTCAGCATATTACATTCAAATAGGCAATGGTCAATTGTTTCATTATTCATATTACAATGCCTGCAAAGAGGGGACAGGGGAATTGAGCCACTTGAATTAGAAAGCTTATATGAGAATGCAAGGAAATTTAGTCCATTTGTTCCAGAACGAATTCTATGATAAATTTTAGAAAGATACTTATTGGGAAAGGGGGAAAGGATAGAATTAATCTTATTAAAATTAATATCTGATAACCTCCATCGGTAAATATCTCTAATTGGGATTGGTCTCTCCACTTGGCTGGTCAATATTTATAGCATTTTTTGCTATTTCATCAACCTGATGATTACCACTTATGCCAGAAAGGCTAGGAATGTACTGAAAGTAAGTTTTTATGCCACTTGAAGCAAGATTATCAATAATACTGAGACAATGATAAGTGTCAATGTCCAACTTATATTGAGGAGCTGAGGCCAGCAACTCAAGGCTTGATAAAGAGTCGGAATAGATGATAATATTATTCGAATTTTCAATCAAAGGTTGGTTTTGCTTAAGGTGTTCTAATGCCATGATTATGGCATTTAACTCAGCAGACATTATAGATAAATTATTAAATAATCTCTCGCCCATTGCAATTTTCAGGTGAGGAAGGAAAACACCACTTGCAACCTTCTCATCCATTTTTGACCCATCAACAAATATTTGGAAGTGATTTTTATAGGTAATTGTATTAAGTTCTGCAAATTTTTTCTGGACAAAAGCAATGGGGTTAAATCTTTATTCCATTTTGAAAATTCAGTATTTATTATGGGAAATGACCAATTCCATGGAGGGGATTGGGGGAAAGTAGGTGCAATAGACTTTGCTGGTACAGGGAACTTCTTTTGAATATTGGCATACTCATCTGCAATACCTCTATACATGGCTGGATTTCTTAACCAATTATGTAATGTGTGTGAGCTATTTGATTCAATTTTTGTAAGATGTTTTTATCAAGAGAAAGCTACGTCTCTCCCTTATTGTTGTTAATCCACTCTCCATAAGCAGAAACTTGGTGCTTGTGGGTTTCCTAAGACCAAATATGAGACGTATTATATCATTTTGTGTTGTTTCAATTTTTGCATCTGGGTCTTTGCACATGCACCATAGACAATGAGCCCATAGTCAATATGGGGTCTTATATGTGATTTATAAAACTGGAGTAAGGTTTTCTCCTTACAACCCCAGGGCGTGGAAAGAAGTCTTTTTAGTATATTTGCTTTTCTATAACATTTTTTTATTGTGTTTGAAATGTGGAGGTGGAAATTAAGTTTTTGGTCAAGCATGAGACCTAGGTAATTAATATTATTATTTTCTGGAATAGTTGTTTTATTTAGAGTTAGTTTTGCATTAACATGGTTTCGCTTCCGGTGAAATTGGATTATTTTTGACTTGGTGGGTGCAATGGGTAAATCTGAATGTTGAGAGAATTTTTCAAACTGGAAAAGTGACTTTTGCAGATTTGACTGTGCTATCTGAAAGGTGTTGCCAGATGACCATAGCACCAGATCATCAGCATATTGTAGATTCGTGTGGGGTAGGTTCATGTCCCAGAGATATAGGGCAAAAAGGAGGCAACTGAGGACTGCTCCCTGAGGTAGGCCTTTGGATATTGTCTTTTGGGGTGAAGAGGCTGAACCAACACAAACAATGAAACTTTGCACTTCTATGAAGGATTTAATAAAGGATACTAGCTTAGGAGGTACTCCAAGGTTTGCAAGTTTATTTAAAAGGATTTGGTGGTTCACATTGTCATAAGCTCCTTCAAAATCTAGGAAAGCTGCCACTAGGATATTATTTTTGAGAAAGATTCATTTATTGCATTTGTTAGCAAAATGAAAGCATCTGTTGAGGAGTGGTATTTCCTGAATCCAGTTTTGAGTGTGTGGGATCATGTTATTTTCTCAACAAACCAGAGGAGTCTGTGATAAATCATTTTCTCCATTATTTTCCCCATCACAGGTGTAATCATTATGGGCCTATAAGACTCAGGGTTATCCTTTGGTTTATTTTTCTTTATGATTGGTAGGAGGGACGAACATTTCCATATATTGGGGAACCTAGAAGATGCCCAAGCGTGATTATAACAATTTAGCGGTTCTTGTTTGTATGAAGGTGTGAGATTCTTTATCCATGTAGGGTGTATATTGTCATAGCTACTGCTAGTTTTGGACCTAATATGATGTATTGCATTATTCAATTCCTGGATTGAAAATGGATTAGTTATGTACTCGGATCCTGGGCGTGGTTGGTAACTAGGGTTCATAGGAATTGTGGACAGCTTGCTTTGATTATTTGATGTTAGCTTATTAACAAAAAGAGTTGCAAATAGGTTAGCCTTTTCATTATCATTGTCATAATGGGTATTATTATGTATAAGCTCATACAGGAGTGGGTTGGGAGAAGTCTTTTTCCCACATATGTGGCTTATGACTTTATGTATAATTGGCTCATTTGTTTCTCTGGAGAGATTATTTGCAAAATGATTCCAGTATTTATATTTAGCATCTATTATAGTCCTTTTTAGATTAAATTCTGCTTGTAATTTTTTTAAATATGTAGTAGGTGTTGGTTTTTTTATGAATTCTGTCCTAGCTGCCTTTTTTATCCTCCATTTATTTAGGCACTCATTTGTCCACCATGCTTTAGGAATTTGTTTAGGGAATGTTTTCTTAGGTGTTGTGTCCTGGGGATAGCATGATTAGCTGTATTTATTAGTAAAGATGTCAATGCTTCAGCATGTGTGTCAACTGTTGTCTTAGAAATGCATGAACTTTGGGTGAAACTTGTAATTTCATCATTTAGCTTATTTTGGAAAATAGACCAATTTGTAATTTTTTAATGTTGATATATTTGGATGTATGAGATAAAGTTTCAGCAGGTTCATTTAGGGAGCAAACTATAGCAAAGTGGTCTGTACATAGACTATCAATTTTATTTATGTAAATTTTGTTCAAAAATTTAAAGACACAATTTGTAGGTCAATTGTGGAGAAATTGCCACTTTTGGGGTTGAAATAAGTATTCAGGTTTGGAGGGGTAGCAACAACTAATTCATTATTATTTGAAGTCATATGCTCAATAAATTTACCAGCTTTATTTGCTGGTTTATTCCCCCACAAAGGCTGTGGGCATTGAAATCTCCACAAATAATGATATTTTTAACATATTAGAATTATTTATATAATTAAAGAAATCCTTGGCATCTGTAGTTTGGCCATTAGGGTTATAAAAGCTTATTATGTAGGTTTTTAAATTATTCAGCCAAACACTTATACCAACTACATCAACATCATTTTCAAAATCTGGAAAATTGATGCCACAAAATTTTTATATTATTATTAACTAATAAAGCTACACCACCTCCTTTTCTCTCTGAAGATCTATCCTTTCTCAGGATAGTATATCCCAGAGACTTAATTTGTTGATTTGGGTTAAATGAGTTTCTTGGAGGCAAGCAATATTAATTGAATTATTATTCATAAATGATGTTAGTTCATTTAGCTTATTTTCTGTGAGTGATCTTACATTCCATTGGAGTATTGACAAATGTTGTGTTGTTGATTTATTCTTCATATGAATGTGTATCAATGTTCAGCTTTGTTAAGAGTAAAGCAAGATCTTTTTTTGCTTGAATGAGCATATCATCTGGGATGTAAATTTTTGCCAATTCTGCAATAATTTTTGTTTTCTGTAGTTGATGTATGTTCATGGCCTGAACTGCATTACAGTTTAGAATGAATAAGCATATATTTGGGGATTGCATTTTTGGTAGTGCATCCTGTTTGTTGGTTAATGGATTGATTCCTGGTAGTGTTTCTAGGTTGATTCCTGGTAGTGTTTCTGGTTTGTTTCTTCTTGGGAGGGAGGGCCAGGCTGGCCTCATCTCACCGGACAAGGAGGCTTGTTGGCTTGGTGATTGCTTCTGATAGGGATTTGAGCTAGGGGGCTTAGAAGATGGTGTTTTATATGGGGTGCTTGATGCATTGGGGGCATTTGACTTGGGGGTTTTGGTTGGTTTCATTACAGCTTTATTTGGTATTGTTGGGCAGCATTTGCTTCCATTGCTGCAAAGGGGTATGGGATTGCCTTCTCTGTTGATATTTGGAGTGTTAGAGCTCTTTTCTTGTATGCAGGGCATAATGATTTATTTGTAGATTCATGTGGGCCTTTGCAATTGATGCATGTAGGCTGAGTGTTGTTGCAAGTTGTCAGCTCTTAAGATGGAAAGATTTACAATTACTACACTCTTGGAGAATTTCATTGCATTTGTTTGTTGTGTGTCCCAGTTTGAAACACTTCTGACACTGAATAGGCTTAGGTTTGTATTCCTTGTGTGGTTTGATTTGCCCAAATAGGAATAATTTTTCTGGGATATCAAATTTATCCTTCAGTGTGAATAAGAAGGATCTACTAGTTTTTAGGCCATTAGAGTTGGGTTTTCCAAGTTGGGTAACATCCTCAACTGGGATTGTGTTCCAGCCCTATCTGAAAGGCCTTCTTTTAACTCCTGAGTAGATATCTCTGGGGGAACATTATAAACTACTATTTTTGTTGGTGATTGTTTTGGGTTCCAATTAGATGCAATAATTGGGGTATTCAGAAGGGATTTAAGGTTAATTATTGTATTTGCTGATTTCTGATCTTCTACAGCTATTAGCAGAGATCCATCACGGTTAATGTTAAGAGAGAACATTGATTTTAGCAATTTAAAAATTGCAACTCTTATTGCAGTGATCATTTTTATTTCAAAGGGGGTAGTGGGAGTAATTTTAAGGTAAATTCCTAAGTTTTTTGGAGGGAGGATCTTGGGCAGGGAGAGGGGAAATGCTTTTAGTTGGGGAGATTTTTTTCCTTTTTTTAGAACTTCTAGAGAGGACCTCTTGAAACCCATTATCATCATTTATGGTTACATTAGCCCCTACACTTATCATTGTCCTATTCTCCGAATTGGAGCTATCATTTGAACTTTGAGAAAGTGTGCTTGACCAGCCAAGATGGGTATCTTTCACTATGGCACATTCACTGGAATTTGATTTGGGATCTGGGGGGACATTTTTTTGGAGGACTTCTAAACATTGCCTATTGGAAAAAGCTTTAAACAGAGAAAAACAAAACTAAAGCAAGAAGGGAAAATGGAAAGATATCAAACCGTCTGCACTATACTATGGGGAGGAGAACACCACAGTATAGCCCTGAGGATGAGTTGAGCAGGATTGGTTTGGTATAACTGCTGATTAGAAGCGATAATAATTCACAAGAAAATTTGTTTTAATTTTCTTATAGAGTTGCTGTTGTGTCTTATAGAGTTGCTATTCAAAGTGAATAATGATGCAGTGAGTTGCATTTTACATCTTCAGCCTCCAAAATGGAAGTTTAATCCTATTCGTGTATGCACTGAGCTTATAATGGATAAGAAGTCAAGTTTTCTCCCCACTCAGATTAAGGTAGTTTTCAGACAGAAAGTCTTAAATGATTACCCTAATTTCCTACAAATCTACACAAATGGTTTGGTAAAAGGGTCCAAAGCTGCTTCAGCTGCAACAATCCCAAGGTACTCTTTGAATATTTATACAAGGCTGCCAAAATGGAGCTTCCATCCTGACTGCAGAGATTAAAGCTATAATTAAGGCACTTAAAGTAGTTAAAGTAAAACCCCCACTATCAAAAAAAGTGCATTGTCTTTTCAGACTCAAAGTCTGCTTTACAATTGATTTCTAAAGTGCACACATCAGCACCAGACTCAGATCTGCATTACCTTTGGAGCAAGTAGCAAGAGCCAAATAGGTACTAGCCAGCCTCCAGGCCTTAAATTGCTGGGAAATGGCAGCTTGAGTAATCATACTTCCCAAAAACCATCCAATTCCATTATGAAACCTTCTAGAAGCCAAAAGGAGTCTATTATAGATTCTAGGTGCTGTTTTTCAAAAGAAGAAGGTGGGGAATCAGTTCCCATTATATCATTAAACATTTCCTGAGAAAATATTTTTCTTTGAACAGATAATTTTAGAAAATTATAATCTAAAATTAACCTATTTTCCAATTTTACTAGATTCAGTAAGATTTTCTGGTTCTCAAGTCCATCCATTTTAACACTCTCACTGTCAATTTTAGAATCTTGCTAGTAACAAACTCCTTTTTTATAGTTTGTTTTCTTCAATATATTACGCTAACGCGTTTCATCCGTCTTGTGTATATGCAATATGTTCACTTTAGCTGCAAAGCATAATTGGTCTTCTGACTTGAGTTTGCTTAATGATATAACATATCCTGCATACATCTTGTCCCAATCTAGGGTTAGTCGGCAACCCCTTGTAATTTCTACTGCTCCTATAGGCTTCCTAGGCTCTGTTTCACTAGCACTTTTCAATATTCAATAGTGTATAAGCATCCATTACAATATCCTCGATGTTGACACACTGAGCTCTTTTTAATACTGAAGAAATATTGTATCATAACACCTGGAAACAGGTGATGACATTGGACAGGTTCAACAGCTTGAGGGGTTAGTAGCTCCACTTAGAACCCCCTTTCCACTAGCTATTTATAGCACCCTGGGCACAAAGACTTTGCATAGGATTTCTATTCTTAGCACTCCTGGGACAAGGGAAGGAAAATACAGAAATCTGGGTATCTTCCAGAAATTCATAGACGTCTAGACTTGTATGTGGGGCTTCTATTTATAGAGGGAGAAAGGAAGGATAATACACAGGAACTGGGCCTCTTCCAAAAAAAACAATAGCCTCTATAACAAAAATGTCCACAACCCATGACAAATGGCATCTGATGTTGGTTGCTAGGGGAAATATTGGAACACCTGGAAACAGGGGCTCTCATGGGAATCTTGCCAGCTAGAAACAAGGACCAGTCACATTCCGTGGGTCTTCCAGAAATTCAATAGACGTCTCAACTTGTATATGGGGCTTCTATTTATAGAGGAAGGAAGGGAGGATAATATACAGGAACTGGGCATCTTCTATAAAAAGAATAGATATCTAGACTTGTATATGATAGCTTCTAATTATAGAGGGGGGAAGGGAGGATAATACACAGAAACTGGGCCTCTTCCAGAAAAACAATAGACTCTATATCACATTTTAAGGTTGCTGTATTTCTCGATAATACATCCATATATTTTATATATGTTCTTTGGTATGGTTAGGGACATTTCTGTCGCCAGTTAATCCAATTCGAGTTCTCAAAAATGATGCGATTTGTTCACTTTGTAATAAATGTTATAGTGATTCTGTGAGATTGGAGTATAGAAGACAAAAAATTTTACCAGCTGCTGGCTTATGGGATTTTTATCACCAGTTATTTAAGTTCAAGTATAATAATAATAATCTACCTTTATACTTCTCAGGCATGTTTAAGGTTAGGTCTGATTGCCACAATTACAATACTCAAAGAAGCAAGGCACTGTCTGCTCCAATTGCCATTACTACAAGATCTAAGTTCTCCTTTATTTATTGAGGAATAAAATTATGGAATAGTAATGATAAGACGATTAATGACACAACAAGCTTTGAAGAATTTAGAAATAAAGTTAAGGAAAAAATGTATTCTAATTATGAGTTTTAAATTATTATTTGTCATTTTTATTTGTATTTTATTTATAAATTTATGTACTTATAATAATATGATTATTAATGATATGAAATGGTTTAGATAAATTTAGAAATATAGTTAAGAAAAAATGTATTCTATTAATGAGTCCTAAGCTATTATTCCTTTTTTTTGAGGTGTGTGAAGGAGTATAGTGGATTATTTGGATAGTTTTTTTTTTTTTTTTTTTTTTTTTTTTTTTTTTTTTTTTTTTTTTTTTTTTTTTTTTTTTTTTTTTTTTCGGTTGTTACGGTGACTCCAGTAGTAACATTTTTTATATATATATATATTACCAGTATTTCTGGTATACTTAATTTGTGCTATAATTTAGTACTAAAATTTTCTCTTTTTTTTCTATTCCTGGCATGCCCCTAATATATATATATATATATATATATTATATATATATATATATATATATATATATATATATATATATATATAGATATATATATATATATATATATATATATATTATATATATATATATATATATATATATATATATATAGATTATATATATATATATATATATGTATATATATATATATATATATATATGTATATATATATATATATATATATATATATATATATATATATATATATATATATATATATATATATATATATATATATATAATATATATATATATATATTATATATATATATATATATAATGTACACATTTTGTCAAGTTCTATTTTTTTATTAATAAACTAAACTAAATATACCAAAAATGGCCATAACTTGTGACAAATGGTGTCAGATGTTGGCTGCTAGGGGAAATATTGGAACACCTGGAAATAGGGGCTCTCATGAGAATCCTACCAGCTAGAAACAGGAACTGGTTGTATTCCATGGGTACTGGCCAGTTGAACCTTAAATGTCAATACTACTTACTGCTATTACTGCAACTACTTGCTACTCCAACTGCAATTGCAAATACAACTACTTGCTACTGAAACTACTAGCAACTACAACTATGACTATTTGAAGCCATGACTACTTGTTAATGTGACTGCCACTATCTGCGAGCGTGATCATGACTACTTAGGACTGTGAATACAACTACTTGCCACAGCAACTATTTGCAACTGTGACCAGGGCTTCCACTCTCGAAAATTAAAATTCGGGGACAAGTCTTAAAAATTTGGGGAGTTGTCGGGGACAAATCTTCAAGATTCAGGGATTTTTCGGGGAAAAAAAAATGGAATTTTGTTGCAAAAATTTGGGAGCCAAAATTGGTTTTAGCTTCGTTTTCAGGCTCAAGTAGGGCTTGTATCTGCGTAGTAAATCAAGTCTTTTACAAAATAGGCTTTAGAGCCACAGCCCAGGATTGGAACCCATAGCTGAAAACACTTATTGCTGAGATTGCAGCAAAAACTTCAAAATCGTTAAGAAAAAAAAAAAAAAAAAAATAGTGAACACATGTGAACTGTAAATACCAGTATCAATTTTTTGTTAAGTCATTAATCTCAGAAATTCATTAATAATATTTAAAAACAAAAACAAATATTGGTTGCGGTTTCTAGATAAGTAAATTAAATAGACAAATTCAACCTATAAGTACAGAGAACATTAAAACTTAAAACAAACAAGAACTAAGCTAAACAAGTAAATTTAAACTTAAATTAAAAAGGGAATTTTAAAAGACAATTGAGACATTATTGATTTTTCATGCTGCTTCTAAGGACTTAGGTGTTCACCCCCCCCCCCCCAAAAAAAAAATCCTCCCACGGAAAAACGAAAAATACCCCTCCCCCACCTCCTCACAAAAATATACCCTGTGGAAAATGCTCCCCAGCTGAAAATATTCCCAACGGAAAGTACCCCCGCGGAAAATACTATCAAAAAATACCCACCCCCGTGCAAAAATACCCCTTCAGAACATACATTTTTTTCATTGTTTGTTTCTACTATGCTTTTTTTTTGGTTACCTCATAATTACTATATAGTGACCAATTAACCCCCAACCCTCCCACCAACCCTGTGACCATCCATATTCCAAATATAATACATATTGCAGTCTCATTTTTATATGGTAAGATTTTTATGGTAAGAAGATCGTATTTAGGGATAGTTCTTAAGAAGAAATAAATCATACCACATTTTTTTTTTTTAATTATCTCAGAATTAGCCTTCACACAGGGTTATTAATTTTTTAAGCATTAGAAGTTGTACAGGTAGGCCTTAGATATTTAAACAAATTTACTTGGCTATCCCAAATTTGAGCAGAATATATTTTCCATAAAATTTCCTTTGCCTAACTAACAGGTTTGCAAGACTGCAAAAAGTTCCTAAAACTGCAGTTTAAAATATTACACCCAGTGAAAATATTACAAGGGTGAAGGGGCCAGAATAATAATTGGGATTGCTGGGCAAAATATGTTTGAGGATAAAGGGTGGTATGACAAATAAAATTCTAGGATAAAAAGAAAAGAACTTAAATTTTACACACCAAATGAAACAAAAATTTAAATGGTAAGAATTCCTGGCAAAAAGATGAATTTCTTCAATATATTATGTATTCAATTATTACGTATTAAACATTAATACAGTATGTCCAAAACCAAAAATAGCAAAAAAACAACCAAATTTTAAGCTTATGATTTGTTTTCAAAACAATTCTCTTTCTTTAGAACTTCAATTTCAAAATCTAGAATCTAACTGAGTGTTCTGTTAAACAACTTCAAGCATAATTCTTGGCTAATTTTGTCAAGATACTTGACCACAAATGATGTAAATGTAAGAATCTTATAGCATTTGAAATACTGCATTAGAAATTATTAAATCTAAATAAAAGAAAGTGATACTTTTGTGAACATATAAGAACCGTCTATAATTAAATTGTATTGGCCTGGTTCTTATGCAAAGTAACACAGGAGATAAAAATTAACAAACAAGAGAGTAGTGAAAAAAATTATGGTATGTAAAGTAATGTTTGCTAGGGATAGTCACTAGGGGTCAAACCGTGGTTGAGTGATTTTTGGAAAAATTTTGGGGATTCAGGAAAAAATAAATTTTTTTGGGAAGACACATAGATTTTCGGGGAATCCCCGAAAAATTCGGGGATAGTAGAAGCCCTGATTGTGACTACTCGCGACTACAACTACCACTTATAACTACTTCTACTGCTACTCCTTAGCAGGAATGCCACCACAGAGATTGCAACTACAAATATTACTGCTACTTCTACTGTTACTGCTACTACTCATGAGCGCCCTTGGAAGTGTCAATTACACCAGGTAAGCCCCCCCCACTCTAAAATTCAGCTTATGGGCACCCATGCTACTACTACAGCTATTGAACTAAATCAAAAGAGTTTAAGTACATCCTGGTTGTCAACATGGCACAGATGCAAGCTCTCATGAACAGAATAGAGTATGAAGTTGAAAATTTTCTTTTATTTATTATTGAACAAAATGGAAATATAATAACAGGTAAAACTTTTTTGATGGTGAAAACGTTTTACTCTTTATTATGTTTTCATTTCATTTTAATTCTTTTTGTGCCTCAGATAATGCAGATTTAAGATAATTGCATGATTTGTATTCAAATAAGGTGTATTCTGGAAATTATCTCAATCCAGACCCATTTCTTGACAAAATAGCATACTATATTCTGAATATACCCAAACTAAAAATAAAAATGCATATGGCAGACCATCAAAGACAAAACTTGGAAGCAGGAACAAAATACTTTGTGCAAGGGCGGATCCAGATTTTTTTTTTTTTTTTTTGGGGGGGGGGGGTTACTTTTTTTTTTTTTTTTTTTTTTTTTTTTTACTTTTTTTTTTCGGGGGGGGGGGGGGTTACTAATTTTTGACTCAGTTTTTCGACTAATTATACTGATTTTTACCTAGATTTTACTAATTTTCGACTCGGTCAAAAATTTCGGGGGGGGGGGTTCAAACCGGGTAACCCCCACCCCCCTGGATATGGCCTTGACTTTGTGCCCTTCTCTTTTGAGAATCAAAGTTACAATGTAAATTTCTGCATTAAAAAAATAAGAATTTGTACTGGGTCCCTTTGAGACTTGTGTATTCTGAATCTAATTTCCCTTTCTCCTCTTAATGGCCCTATACACATGGAAATTGTTGTTACCATGTTTCCAAGTCCTCACATCACAATTGCCTGCCATACAACCCTTCTTCATTTAAATGAACTTCTAAACCTTCTTAATGATCAAGATTCCCAAACAAACACAATTTCCCATGGTGATCTTTCCCTATAAATATACCTTTTAGTTTTATTTTAAATCAAACTTGCAGGCAGCAATCATGTCTACCAAAATATAAACCATCCTGAGAATTAAAGTCATGCCAGCTGCTTTAGATATAACTTCCTTTGGGAATACAAGGTTAACTTTATTTTTTTTACTGGTGTGCCATGATTTCATTTTTCATATTTGTTTTCTTTTTATAAATCCCATTCAAAATGATATTTACCTAATAACACCCAGCCCATTCAGTGTCCTACAGCTAAAATTACAGAACTAACTAGAGCACAAAAGTTGAGTACTTTTGATGTTCTGGAAAATGAAGACAGCAGTGGAGGGGTTGACCCCCAGATTTAAAAAAAACATTATTTTTTGCACTGTGTTTCTGTAAAAACCTTATATGCCCCCAGGGCATAAAACCTACAACCCTTGCCTTGAGGGCTGTGGGGGGGAGCGGGTGTTGTCATCCTCAAAGACCTAATTTCAAGAACTTTCAACTACGTCAAACAAAATGGCTATCTTAAAATTTTGATTGGATGTGTTTAGGGAAAAAGGTGGGCATGAGAGGGTTGTTAGTTGCCCTCCAATCACTTTTGACTATTAAAAAGGGCACTAGCCCTTCGAATTTTCCAATCAAATGAGCCTTTTTTGAAGTTTCTACAACAATGCTTTCTATAAAAACCTTATATGCCCCTAGGGCATAACTTTCAACCCATGCCCTGAGGCTGTGGGGGAATGTCCTCCTTAAAAAACATAATTTCTATCTGGAAATCGACTGTGCTGAAAAAAATGGCTATCTCAAAATTTTGATTGGATGTGTTTTTGGGAAATGGTGGGCATGGAAGGGGTGTTAGTTGCCTTCCAGTCACTTTTGAGCATTAAAAAGGGCACAAGCCACTCTAATTTTCAGTTGAATGAGCCCTTTTTGAAGTTTCTATGACAACTTCTGTGATACAAAGTGCCCTGTCTAAAGGAAAAAAATAATAAATAACACATTGTGCCAACATTGTTCTTATATGCCCCCAGGGCATAACTTAAAACCCTTGCCCTGAGGGTTGTGGGGGAGTGTCCTCCTCAAAAGCACATTTTCTATCTGGAAATCAACAACACTGAACAAAATGGTTATCTCAAAATTTTGATTGGATGTGTTTGGGGAAATGGTGGGTGTTGAAGGGGTGTTAGTTGCCTTCCCAATCACTTAACTATTAAAAAGGGCACAAGCCACTCCAATTTCCAATCAAATGAGCCCTTTTCAAAGTTTCTATGGCAACTCCTTTGATACTAAGTGCCCTGGTATGGAAACCAAAAAAAAAAAAAAAAATAATGTTCTTTACTTAGGCAGTGCAATTGTGCTGCCTATGATGGGACAAATTTTCTCAGGATCATGACTTTTGTTGGGTGAGTTTAAGCATAGCAACTTATACATAAATGAATAAAGCTATCAAAAGCATTTGAAAAAAAAAATAATAAATGGCAGAAGATTAGCTAGGATGAATATGAAAGTGATGTCAATTCACTACAACAAAAACATTGTTGCATAAGTGTTTCTCCTTTTCTTTTGTAAATGGGACAAATTTTCTCAGGATCATGACTTCAGTTGGGTGAGTTTAAGCATAGCAACTTCCACATCTTTAAAATTACAACAGATATTTAATTATTTTAAAGCAAATGTTGCTATCAAAGATTTTTCTTTTTGCACCTTACTGATAGTTTGTTGCCAAATAACTGTTTAATATATAAAAAAATAAACACAAAAACCCATTTTTCCAATAAAAACATCAGTAAAAAAGTTCCTGGTAACAGATATCTTCTCTCCAGGGAATCCTCAACAACAATCAAGATGCCCCTCCACCTCTATACCTATTGAGTCAGTAAGCATATGAATGTAAGCTTTTACATTACAAAGAAAACATATTTCTGTAATCCCCCCCAGATTACCTTTATTAAGCTTTCTATATGTGCTTTACACCTTAATGCTCATAGAAAGTTCTAGACTTAGATATAAAACGCACTTCTTGAGATATCAGGTACCCCCTTCTACAAAATGACCATGACCAGCCCTCCCCATGATAGCTGAAGCAAAATGATTCATTTCTGTACAAAATTTTAGTTTGCTCTTAATCAAAAGCAACTTTGTCTTCTTTGGGTCAAAATTGTAGTTTGGCACCCCAAAATACCACTTTTCTATGGCCTAATCTTTTTAGCTACCAAAAAGGGAACTAGAATTTTTTCAAATTCCATCTGAATGAGCTGTTCTCCCATTATTTGGTCTAATATAATTCCCCCCCCCCCAAAAAAAACAAATTAACTTCTATCCATGACCTTCCTTCCAAAAAAATGGGTAAATATACACCAAATCATACTATTGAGTTAGGAATAAGGTGAATACAACCATTTGATGCCTTTTTTTTTGCTGATTACAAATATAATAATCATTTCTATTGGAAATGAATTTCAGCCCCCCCCCCCTACCCCGCCCCCCCCCCCCTATATATGCCAATTCAGAGTATATATTTTTCTACATTAGGGGGTGGGGGTAAAGTTTAAACTTACCTCCCATTTACATCAGAAACAAATTTGCCCCTACTCCCCCTAATGTAGAAATATATACCTTGAATTTGGCATATATAGGGGGCTGAAATTCATTTCCAATAGAAATGATTATTATATTTGTAATCAGCATAAAAAAGGCATAGAATGGTGTATTCACTTTATTCCTAACTCAATAATATGATTTGGTATAATTTTACCAAAAAAAATGCAAAATTCCATTTTTTTTTGTAGATGAAAGCTTAAATTGTATTCAACAAGGTTCTGTGATGTGCTGAATTTTCCAAATAGTCACCAATAATCACTAGCCAACTATTGCACCTCAGACTTCCTCCACTTAATGCCTGAATATGGCTAGGACTATAGGCTATATTGGTAAACTTTTTGCAGTTCATATTATTGACTTACAAATAAAGTAAACACACCACTTGATGCCTTTTTCATGCTCTTTCCAAATATAATAATCATTTTTGTCAGAAATGAATTTTATCCCCACCCCTATAGCCAATATATCAATTCAGGGTATATATTTGCTGATGCAAAATAATTCATTAGGCTAATGGGTAAATACCTACCAAATCATATTATTGAGTTAGAACTAAAGTGAATACACCATTTATAGCCTATATAGGGGGGGGGGGATTCATTTCCAATAGAAATGCTTGATTATTATATTTGTAATCAGCATAAAAAAAGGCATCAAATGGTGTATTCACTTTATTCCTAACTCAATAATATGATTTGGTGGATATTTACTGGCTAATGTACATAATGTTAGGCCTAGTTTGCTCTTAATTAAAAGCAACTTTGTCCTCTTTGGGTCAAAATTGTAGTTTGGCACCCCAAAATACCACTTTTCTGTGGCCTAATCTTTTTAGCTACCTAAAAAGGGAACTAGAGCCCCCCCCCCCACACACACACACACAAAACAGATCAAATTAACTTCCACCCATGACCTTCCTTAAAAAAAAGGCAAATTCCATTTTTTAGTAGGCTAGATGAAAGCAGTATTTCCCCAATAATTTGGAGGAAAAAGTATTTAGGCTAGCCTAGCCTATTTTGGCCAATGTCAATTAATTCTGCAGATGTGAGCCCCTCTCTCCCCCCATAAAAATACTGAAGCTAGGCTATGCGTCTGGAAACCTGTACACTGCAGTCTAGCCCCTCCCCAACTCTTTATAATCCTGCAGATGATAGCAGTTGGTTATAACCTATGCCTACCCTAGGCCTAAAGAGACTACACTATAATTAAGCTAAGATATCCAAAAAAAATTGTCTATCTTTTTACCTTTAATTACGCTAGTCCAAAGTCTGGAATTAGAGTAGGCTAGTCAGCTGACTTATTGTACAGAATTTTCCTTAATCAGCTGGGTTATTGGCACCACTGTCAATTCCGCCGAAAATTACGTTAAAATATTAACTACAGCCGAATTTTCGCTTACATATAAGGGCTCGGCACACGTAGCTGATTTCGGGGACCGATTTCAGCATCAGTGAACAAACGATAGTGACAAGAAAAATTTATTGTACGAAATTTTCAAAACAAAAAATTATGGGCACAAATAGTCATCTGGAGTTTATTAATAGTTGGATTGTTGATCTCAGCGTAGTTCTCAGTTCAGTTCTCCGCTCAGTAGCGGGATCTTTCACCACAGGCATCTCTGGCTATTTATTTATTTGTGTCCCTATTTTTTGTGATGATCATGATGAAAATCGGCGAGGAAAACTAAAAAATTTTCAAGCTCAAATCGACGCCGATTTTTTTTTAAAATTGGCGCTGATTTGGAAATCAGTTCCCAAAATCAGCTAGGTGTTCCCAACTAGACCCCGGCGCCGCGCCGATGAGGGAAGACCGACGGCGGCGGGGCCAAAAGCAGCACACCGCGCCGCCAGTAAGACGTCGGTGGCACGCCACCGGTAAGATGTCGGTGGTGCGCCGCCGGCGTAATCTATGTTGACCACAAACATTAATGTTTTCATCAGTCTTTCTCAAATCAGAGATTAAATTTACAACAGATTCGAGCCTATTCATGAGTTCAAAAACTCACAAGTCGCTGGCTGGAAACTGGTCTTCTTCGTTATTCATCAAGAGAAGTAGAAATCTGGTAGAAACAAAATGGCTGTGGCGTTTCAGAACCCTTGCATAATACGAGTAGTTGAAGTATCTATTAGCTATGTATTCTTAACATAAATAATTATCAAAATTAGTAGTTTTTTTCATCGAGCATTACTGCATATAAAACTTCAAATACCGTACCACAAAATTCGTCAGTTATCTGGGTAAAAACTTTGAATATAACTTTGAACTTAAAAGCTTAATTTTTTCATAATGCCCTTTGCCTATATTTGTTTTGTCACCTTTAAAAACAGTTGAAAAGGGCGACTTTGATATTGATTTTTTTTTTCTTTTTTTTTGGCTCTTTTGGATTCCTAAGTAGCCTTCTTGTATCAAAAACTGGTTTTTAATAACAATTTAAAAATAATGCATTTAAAGTTTTTTTGGCTTCTTTTATAGAATATATGTCATGTAGGCTAAAGCTAAACTGCTGCTTTTTTATTGCTTTTTTGGCTGCTCTTTTGGATATTATTCATTTTTTTCTTTTGGGGATTCATTCCAAATTATAAACTGATAAATACCTAATATCAGTCAAATTATATTCTGCATTTAAAAGGAGTAAATTTATCAAATTGAAAAATACATGATGTACACTTCACATGAGAACACTTCAATTACAATGACACAAAAAACACTTTATAGTTTATTCGCTATGAAGAAAAATGAAGTGCCAGCTATTTTCTTAGGTAAAAAAATGAAAGCTCATCCGTTTTAAGTGTAATTAAATGAAATAATATGCAGACTGAAGTAGCTCCAGGAAGATGTTGAAATTTTCATCCTCGTTCGTCACTTTTAATCCAAGCAAAATGTTAGGACACTTTGAGTTTAAGGTTTGACTACCAAATGCTCACAAGATTACTAAATTTAAGAAAGTCGCAACAATAAGTCACCTGTGGTCAAAATACTCAAAGACTCCTCTTTGATCCCCACCCAGGCTCAAAGCTTCTGCTACGGTCATTTCCATGGAAATCTCCAAAGAGTTTCGTTTTAAAATAGCTTTCAAGCGTAGTTACGGGTATTTAGACTTTTTGCTTTTCTTCAAAGCTTTGAAAAAGTGTTATAATATTCCAAATGTTACATTTGTGCATATTTTTGGTAATCGTTTGTGGGGTGATCGACTTTTCTAAACCACTGTAGATACGTAAGAACGTTGCAACATCTAGTACCCTGAGGTCATAAGACTGTCAAAGACTTCTCCTTGAACCTCCCAAATTGAAAGCTTTTATTATGACCTGGCCTTTTAATGTAACTTGGCACTGGACCAAGGGCGCCATTGTTACTCGAGCGTAACGTTAGGGGGGGAGTCGATATCGCTTTCGTCACACCGATTCGTTTTTAGTGAATGAATCTGCCTGGTACTTATGAATGAATGTTTTCAAAGTAAACCCGTTTCATCAATAAGAAAAAGAATAAAACCTTTGGACGATAAAACCTTGCAAGTGCTGTATCAAGTATAACTCACGAAAATCTTGTTAATTTTGTCAACTTTTCAACTTTTTGGCATCCCTGCTTTCAATAAAAAAAAATCAAGGTACTATCACTTAAGTATAATAATCCCTATGCCCCCCCCTTCTGGATACCATCTTAATAGGATACTGTCTCTGCTTTAAACAAAAAAAATAAATTATTGGCACCCCTGCTTTAAAAAAAATCGAGGTATTATCATTTAAATATGATAGCTCAATACCCCCCTCCTCCCCTCTGGATACCACCTTGATAGGATGCCGTTTCTGCTTTAAATAAAAAAAAATGACTTTTTGGGATCCCTGCTTTCAATAAATAAATTTCGAGCTATTGTCATTTAAATGTAACACCTCCCTACCCCCCCCCCCTATCTGGATACCACCTAGATAGGATACCGTCTCAGCTTTCATCAGAAAAATAATTTACTTAATAATTAACTAGGTCACTAAATGGTTCAAACAAACACGCAAAATAACGTTAAACAGCTTAGTGTTCCTTGAAAAAAAAATTGAGGGTATGAGTAAAGGGGTACAAAGACAACAACAAAAATGTCAAAATTATTCAGATATACCTCAAATTATTGGAAAACTGAGTGATAGGTTTGCCATGGCATTCCATAAGATCCAAAGAATCTAATTAAAAGGGAGCACACACAAAAGCCAAATAAGGCCAGTAGCCTATGAGAAATCGCAAAATACCCAAGACAATGAACAAGTCCTAATGGGGGGCCCTGAGTCTATCAAAATATTTCAATGGTTTCCCAGGAATTTGATATCATTTTCTTCTGTCTCCACTTTAAATGAAAAAATAATTATCTTTTTGGCATCCCTGCTTTCAATAAAAAAATGAGGTATTATCATTTAAAAATGATCGCCCCCTATCCCCCTCCTATAGGCAATAATTTACAATTTATTTATGAATCATATTGTTGGGGTAACTTCCGGTTCAATCTTTAATTTCCCAACCTTGTACATAGCTTAGTCTATAGCTAAATTTGTGTCTCAATCGAAGGTTTTTTTTTTTTGGGGGGGGGGGTAAAAATGTTCCAGAAAGAAGATTGTATTTTCCATCAGGCGTTCAACAATTGAGTATTAAACATTAAGAAAATCTTATCTAAAAACAGCAAAAAAAAAAATCTACAAACTTAAAAGTCAGCTGTAGAAAAACAATCGGTCGGCTGTCAATTTCAAAATCCAACAAAAGGCTGAAGCTGTATTGTAGTGAGTGCGTTCTATAATTCTATTCAACTTGAAAATAAAATTCTTGACTACGAATGATGTAAGACATAGCGACTGGGAAACTGCATTCGAAATGATTTAAACTCATTTCATAAAGACGATACTTTTTTGTCAACATATGAAGAACTGTGTATATTGCAATATTTGCAATAGCATATTGCATCTGGTCTGGTTTTTTTTATGCAAAGTAACAAAAGAGACGAAAATTAATGAACAAGAGAGTAGTGAAGAATTATGGTATGCAAAGTAATATTTGGCAGGGAAAGTCACTGGTGATGAATCGCTAGGGGTGGCACCGTGATTGCGTGATTTTTGGGGATTCGGGAAACCAAATTTTTTTTCGGGGTGAGGCATAGATTTTCGGGGAAATATCCGAAAATTCGGGGATAGTGCAAGCCCTGATTGATTTCTAATCAGGAAAATCTAAATACTAAACCACACGAGAAGGAAAAGCTCCGACTTTGCGGTTGACGTAATAAAGAATTGCCGCAAAAATAATTTAAAGTCGACCCAAACGCCGCCGCCTCTGCCAGCGGCGGCATGCCTGTGGCGCGCCGGACGGCGGCGTTACGACACTTCGGCGGCGTTCGACCGGGGCCTTTCATCGGCGGCGTTCGGTCGATCCGCCGGCACGATGCCGGGGTCTATTCCTAGCCTTTTAGAGAAGTTTCTGATCATAAGCATAGAAAAAAGCAGCAGTTATGGGAAGCCCTTTCCGCTGATAAACCAGATTGTAAACTTAGAATCTGGATTGTAGAATTTTTGTTCTACTATCAGGGGTGTAAGGTTTGGGGAGAGGTGCGACGCCCCTATTAATTTCAGGCAGTCGGTCAAATATGGATGTGAAGGTCCCTTATTTAATTGGCTCAATTTTTTTACTGGAGAAATGGGCTGATGAAAATAAATCATGCAAAATGAATGAAAGAAGATTAGTTTCATTCGGTAGTCAGTACAAAAATGAAATAATATTAATAACAATATTGCCCAAATCAGTCAATTTTCTTTTTCATAAGGCAGGAGGACCATGAACAAAAAAGCAGGTTCTTTCCCCTTGGTAAAACGGTAAAAATAAACGACCTATTGCTTTGCTCCTTTATTCCCTCCAAAACATTAAGGCTAGTGACCCTTCTGTCCATTGCGTGCGGCTTTTTTTAGCACAACTAAGTATTTTAATTATGAGTGCCATATATTGCAAGATTAAAAAAGATATTACAAATTTTTTTTTATTCTGGAACTAATTTAATTACTTTATTTATTCATCCCTTATTTCCCGAACGCAGAAAGCTTTCATTTGTCACACATAAAAACAGACAGTAAAACAATTGGATCAACTTTTCAAACCAAATATTAGTGCATTCTTTAATGTGATTCCAGAAGTTTATTTTCGGAGTGACAAGATTGAAAATGTCCTAGGAGGTGAGGGCTGGTACTACATGGATGTCGAGGGGGGAGGGTATGAGGGCTAGAGTTAGTGTAAAACAGTGTCTCAGCGCCATTCTGCTCTGGACCATAAGTATACTTTTTAGTGGTTTGGGCATCTACTCTTCTCGCAAGGTGATTCTCCAACCTTCCGATTAGCTGTCATTGCTTAAGATATGCGCTGCCGTTATTACGCAGCACCAGTGTGTGTGCCGTTCTGGACCCTCATGGGGTCCTTTTAGTCTAGCTTGCGAGATACACTGGCGTCATTCATATTAGACCTAGTCACGGAAATCATGGGGATCTTCCAGAAAAATAATGTACCAAAAAATGGCTAGGAATCATGCCAATATAGAAGAAAATAATAGAAAGCCTGGAATCCTGGGTAGGGTGCCAGGGGTATGAATCTTGCTAGCTGAGCGCTAGAAACAGGGATGATGTGATGTCAGAGGCAGGCATATCCTAGAAATTCTATTACAATTTCCCTATTAGTACTACTTTTTAAATTATCTTGAGCAAGACCGTTTTTTTAACCTCTTTTATCGTCTAGTGGAAGTCCGGGATTTTGCCCCCCAAAATGAGTAGACATTGACCAAACTCCCCGCAGTGCGTAGGATGGGCGGGAACAAGAACTTCTTGAAATAGAATTTCCCGCCTTTGCGTGTTTTGATATTTTGCTGAAAAAATTTGTCCTGGGTTGCGTAAGGACTGAGACAAATCAGTCGGTGGACTGAACAGTCCCTCGGAGGCGGCCAGCGAGCGGACCGGTACCTTAGCGGATGGAGGCTGGACAACAATAAATATACACTTGAAAATTACCACTTTACGCAACGAAAGAAATTATAAATAAAACAGTAAAGAAAAGGGTAGGGCTGGCCTGGTGACGGATAAAACAGGCCAACTCCCTCCCAGACGCTCCCCCTCCCCTGGAGTCCTCTCCCCTCGTCTATCCTTAAATTACGCATGTTATTGTTTATATTTTTATCCTTTTATAAGCCACAATAATGCCTAAAAATTGCAACTATTATCAAGGCACCCTCTGAAAATGAATGCTAGGTGGGGGTGGAACCTATTGCTAGGATATTGTGAAATATCCTTAAATTTATCTTAATGAGACATGGGTATTTTCTTAAAAGCTCTTAAATACTTTAAATTCATCTCTAATATCACTCCTCCTCCCTCCTACCCCCTGGGTTGCATGCTAGGACTCGTTTTTTGCCCCCGATTTTCTATAATAGACGGCTCTTTTTTGCGTATATTAGGATATAGCTTTTTCACCTTTTATTTTTTGTCGTGTTTTTTTAATGTCTTTTTCTATGTTTTATTGCTTTTCAATTTGTTTTAAATAGTAAAACCTTTTAGTTACAATGTCTGTGTTTTTAAGATGTATTGTTTCGGACGATTAAGGAGATTACTTAATTAAACCACTCCTTAGTCTGTATTGCTATTAATACCTTGACAGCTATTGTCTCCAGGAGTGTATCAAATTGGGAGAATAATACGTCATTCTAGTGTTTTGCCAGAAATGGGGAAACTTAGCTGTCATGCAATACGTTAATTTTAGAAAATGGTTCCAGATACAAAATACTGTGAATAATAGTTTAGTCCTTCCAGTTAAGGCACAATGCCATTGGAGGGGAATGACCTTTCGAGTCCTGGTGGGGTCAAGAACTATAGAAAAAAAGAAAAAAAAAGAAAAATATAAAGGGTGTTTCAAGCGAAAAAAAATGAAACGCCGAAGAAAGTATTACGTGACGGTGTTGCGCAATCATTACGTAAGGTGTGTGCTTTCGTTACATTATAAGCGGGGATTCCTTCTTGGGTTCCTGTCGCAAAGTTACATACAATTGCGTCAAGCATATTAGACCTGCCCGTCTGAAACGGGGCAAGTTGTCTGACATCATAGAAGTCCGGGGGGTGTATTCCCTTTAATAGAACTGGTGACTGCGCTATGCCCGTGCGAGGGGATAGGAGCTCCCCTTGTTTATTTCCTATTATCCAGACCACATTCAGGGTAATTGAAAACACCTGGGAATTTCATCTAAAAATAGGGCATGCGCTTGAATTCTGGCCAGTTAGAAAAAAGGGTGTGCTCGGAAAAGGGGTGTGAACCGTGACGTCAGAGGGATCCGGTAGATATACCATGAACCTATGGCTATCGTGACGTCGGAGGGCTGTCCTAGAAATCCAATTTTTTCCTAGGGATGGCGTGAAATCAGAGGGCTCCAGTAGAACCAGCTGCACAGGTGCGCGAGGCTAGGAGCTCCCCCTTGTTAATTTCCCTATTATCCCGACCACATTCCAAGTATTAGAAACATGTCTGGACTCTTGCCAAGGATGCTAGAAACACGTGCGAGGGGCTAGGAGCTTCAGATATTATTAAAACTTGTGTATTATACCGACCACATTCCAAGTAATTGAAATATCTGGGAGTTTTACCAGGGCCGTCATGGAAACTTTGCCAGGCCTGTCATGGGAATTTTTAACAGGGTTGTCATGGGAATTTTGCCAGAGCCATCATGGCAAAGGGAGGGCATGCGATCGGCTATATTATGGCCCCACTTCTTCCATCCCATAAAATTTTTAGATAACCATTTTGTTCAAAATAGTTTTAAATATCATATGACAAAAAAACTCCAGGGTCGAAAAAAAACCCCAGGGCCCACGGGCAGGCGTTGTAAGTTATGGCCTGGGGGCATATATAGTTGTTACAGAAGTAATGCTCATATAAATAAACTTCAGTCAGGGCATGTTTGATTGAAAATTGAGAGTTCTAGTCACTTTTTAAGAGTCAAAAGAGATCAGAGGGCAACTAGCGCCCCCCATGCCCTTTTCCCCAAATGCACGCGATGAAAATTTTGAGATAACCCTTTTGTTAAAAAATAGTTCAAACATCAGATAGTAAAAAACTCCGAGGTCGACACAACCCCCCAGGGCCCGGGGACAGGCATTGTAGGCATTGTAAGTTATGCCCTTAGGGTATATATGGTTCTTATAGAAGGGATGCTCGTACAAACATTAGAGAGGGCTCATTTGATTGGAAATTCAAAGTTTCTAGTTCACTTTTAAAGAGTCAAAAGAGATCAGAGGGCAACTAGCCCCTCCCCACGCCCATTTTTTCGCCAAACCCATCCGATAGAAATTTTAAGATAGCCGTTTTGTAAAAACAGTTCAAACATCAGATAATAAAAACACTGGGGTCGACACAATCCCCAGGGCCGGTGAGCAGGCGTTGTAAGCTATGCCCTGGGGGCATATATTGCTCTTACAGAAGAGATGCTCGTAGAAACATTAGAGAGGGCTCATTTGATTTGAAACTGAAAGTTCTAGTTCACTTTTAAAGAGTCAAAAGAGACCAAAGGGCAACTACCCTCACACCCTCACGCCCTTTTTTCCCAAATAAATCCGATAAAAAATTTTTTAGGCACCCATTATGTTAAAAATAGTTCATAAATCAGATAATAAAAACTCGGGAGTCAACACAAACCCACAGAGACCGGGGACAAGTGTTTTAAGTTATGCCCCGGGGGCATATAAGGTTTTTATGTAAGGGGAGGTCTTATAAACTTCAGAGGTAGCTCATTTGATTGGTAATTGAAACTTCTAGTTACCTTTTTGTGAGTCAAAAGGGAACGGAGGGCATCTACCCCCCCCCCCCCCACACACACACACCCTTTTTTCTGCAAATGCATCCGATCAAGATTTTGAGATTACCACTTTGTTTGAAATAGTCCAACGATCAAATAACAAAAAAATTCGGGGTCAACATAACCCCCCTAGAGCTCAGGGGAAGGGTTGTAACTTATGCCCTGGGGACATACGGTTTTTAGGGAAGAAGTGGTCATATAAAACTCGGAGAAGATTCTAATGATTAGAAATTGAAAGTTCTAATTCCCTTTTTAGGAGTCAAAAGTGATTCGATTGCAACTAGCCCCCCCCCCCCTGCCAACCGTCTTTTCGACAAATGCGTCCGACTGAATTTTTTATATAGCCATTTTGTTCAAAATAGATCAAAGATCATATAAAAAGGACTCCAGGGATAACAGAGCTTACCAAAACCTGGGGGCAAGTGTTGTAAATTATGACCCGTTACTCCCAAATACCCAAGGCCCAAGGCTCCCCTTCCCCCAAATGTATCTAATGAAAAGTTTGAGATAGCCATTTTGTTCAAAATAGTTCAAAGATCAAATAACAAAACTCAGGGGTCAACACAGTCCCCCAGAGCCCGGGGAAGTGTTGTAAGTTATGTCCCTAATGCAGATAAGGTTTTTTGTACGGGGTGGTTGTATAAAAGAGGTGGCTCATTTGATTTGAAATTGAAATTTCGTTTTACCTTTTTTAAGAGTCATCAAAAGTAATCGACGGGCATATATCCCCCACCTCTTTTCCCTAAGTGCAAATTCCCCAAAGTTGTTTTGTATCTATGAAATCATGCAAAATTACACATTATTTTAAACGATTCTGAACAGCTAAAGGAAAATGTAAGGAAATATGCCTCAGGTAATGATGCACGAAAATGAAGCGCCACTAGATCTGCCACTAGAAGACAAACGGCAACAAGCATCACAACAAATTCCAAACGAATATAATGGGCAAATAAATCTGCGGTTAGAAGATAAGTGACAGTGATGATCACATCCAATCATAAATGAAATCTGTGGTTAGAAGAAAAGCAACAGTGAGAATCTCAAGAATGTAAATAAATCCTTCTCTCTATCAAACGAGTCCCGGGAGAAATAATATAACAAAGCCAACAGCTTTAGGCACTACTGAGACTACAACAGGCTACTACAGGTACAACAGAGCCAACAACTGCAGGGACAAGTAAGCCAACAACTGCAACAGGCGTGGGTGGGGGGCTAGTTGGCCGAAGATATTTGTAAGGCTCTATAATATGCTGAACCTGATAGCTATATTTTCATTAAGATCTTTCGAGTTTTTGGGGGTGATAGGTAACATTTGATAGGTAATATCTAACCTAGTGAATCTTTATATATTTGGAATCAGCATCACCCCCCCCCTCCCAGTTTTGGTATGTAGGGAAGTACATAGCAAAACTTGAAACAAAGTTCAAAAAGCTTTGTGCACAAAATAATATGTCAGTTGTTTTTAAAATGCTTGAATAATGGAAAGGTGGTGTGGGTTTTGTTGTTATTTGGTTAAACTTATTCTTACACAAGCTTATATACATTTTATTATTTCAACGTTTCTCTCTTTCGATTTTTGTTGCACCAAGAAGGGATTATAAGAAGCTTATTGCCGAATTAAAAATTTCACAAAAAATACAAATTTTTTTGCAATTAAAAAATATGTAATTAAAAAATACTTAAAATAAAATTAATATTTTTACAAAGAACTTTTACCTGTTATAAGAAGTTTGTAGACATAGTTATGTAAAACTAGAATAATTCCTAAAAAATTTTAAATAATATAATTTTACTTATATACAAACTGCAAAAACAGTTTTGGTGTCTGAGTAATAATGTTAATTTTTTAATTCAAACCAAAAAAATACCTGAAAATTTTGAAATTAGTTTGGTTTTCCTTTTGCTTAAAGTGACTCGTAACGTCAAGCTAATTCCAAATGTAGTCAGTTATTTATCCAACAAAATGTCTAAAGAAAGACCCAAACAACAAAAATTCGCAGTTGAAGCTACTATAAAAGATAATTCTGTGGAACCAACACCCAAATTATCAAACGTGATAAGATGTGAAAAATGACAACCTGGACCATCAGTTTCGGACAACACCAATACGGGCAGCTAAAGAAAGGGCCATTGCTGAAGTATCTGAAGAAATCAAAATCCAAGAAGCAAAGACACGCGCAGTTAGAAGAAATGCAAAAACGACAATTACAGCGTATCAAAAATGAAAAAGAAGAGCACGCGGTTATAAGATAAACGAAAACGAGAATTAGAGCGAGTTGAAAATAAAAATGAAGATCAAAGACACGTGGTTAGAAGAACAGCGGAGTCGTAATCTTCGTTACCAACAACTTGTGGCACAACACCTAGAACATACGTACAAAGATACCATCAAATCAGTAGATGTTACATATAAGTCTTTGGGACCCTTCAACGTTGCTTGTATTCACTGTGTAGCCCTCCATTTTCCAGAGGAAAGAGTAACAAACAAAGGTAATTCGTTTGGAGATTGCTGCTTACCTGGTCGAATTACAATGTCACCATCTCAATTTCCAAATGAAATGGTTTGCCTTTTGTTGGGACGTCACTTGCTCTCTGAAGAATTTCATAAACGCATTCGAGACTTGAACTCGTGTTCTGCTCTAGCTTCATTCAACGTAAGCGATGATCGAACAATAAATAGTCGGAATATATTTAGCTTTAAAGTAGCTGGACCAATTTATCACAAAATCAATTTAGCGGCACATCCGTCACAAACTACTGAAGGTGAAATTGAGCCACCTTCATATGGCCAAGTGTACTTTTTAGACCCCAATAAAGATGTTGAGGAACGCCTCGCCCATCCTTTAAATTATGGGAGCTCTCGTAATCTAATGAAACTCTTGGAAGAAATATTTAGAGATTCAAACGACGATGCCAAAGGTTACGAAAACTCGAGAAGTGGAAGAAGATGCAAATCAACTTGTTGTTTCGCTGGGACAACAGCCTCTAAACGTGCAGCTCATTATTACTTTGCCAGATGTTGTAGATTGTAGACGTTTTAACCCTCCTGAATTAATGAAGTATGCGCTTTGCTTACTCTTAATGCTGACCATAGTTTTCAACAAAACAAAATGGTTGTAAAACGTATCAACGATCTTGTCATTTTAAAAAATGCCGACCATCGTGTGGAGCCCTTTACCCACCCAATGTTTTATCCAGCTGGATTTTCAGGATGGTCAAGTGGTATGCTACTTCAAACACCTTATGTAAGTCGTCGACATATAAAACAGATTGAATTAGTAAGGAATCGTGTCGCTATTTGACCTGAACATGCGAAAAGCCTTTCTGTGCAAGCTGTAACAGCAAATCTGCGTAGGATTGGTTTTAATGCTTTGCATTTTGGTGAAAGACTTTTCCAGCAGTACCTCGTTAATACCGCTGTTCGTGTTGAGCGTGATCGTATTGATTGGATAAACTTTAACCAGAAAACTATTATAGGTGAAAACTACACAGGTATTAAATGACTTCTTACTGACTTAGCCTTGAAACAGGATGCATTTGTTGGTCAAAAGTCTTATCGTTAAAGTTATATTTCTTTTTCGATCATCAATGCATACCTTTGTTTAAAAAAAAACAAAGGTTCGGCCACGTGTATTTCATAAGGACGAAAGACAAGCGGGGGTAAAACAAACCACACAAATTGAAAATGATGGCGATAATTGTTAGGTTTTAGATCTTGACCTTGATAAGGTCATCAATGCCTACCATACCTTTGAAAATCAAAACAGGGGCGAGATAAATCGTTGGAAGAAAAAGAATTTTTTGTCCCTCCACCTGAGCATTTAAAGGAAACAAAGTTTCAGCGATACGTCTTTTATAATGACAAAAGACAAGCCGAGGAAAAGAAGAAGTTCTTGTCCCACCACCTGAAAAATTAAAAGAAATAAGGTTCGGCGATATCTGTTTCATAATTACAAAAGACAAGCCGAGGCAAAAGTTAAAGGTCCAGTAAAAAAACTTAATTTTAGAAAGGCACTACTTCTAATTTAAGGTCTATTTGAACGTTATGACATCAAGAAAAGGCTCAAATTGTCTGCGTTCAGAAGACAAACGACAGTGAGAATCCATATATAGAAGCCAGCCCGCGAAGTAAAAAAAAAACATAGTTTGACAAAGGCACTACTTCTAATTAAGGTCCATTTGGATGTCATAACATCAAGAAAAGGCTCATATTGTCTGCGTTTAGAAGACAAACGACAGTGAGAGTCCACATATATGCATATATATATATATATATATACTATCTTTATATGTGAGTAAGAATTGTATATTTCAGTTCTCAAAAACGGCTCAATCTTTTTTCGGGAAAATCAGTATCTTCGGATATTCTCGCATAAGAAAACGATCTAGATAGATCAGAAGTCTGGGAAAATTCGCAAAGAGCGTTAATTTTGGTTTTGAAAATGCATCATGTAGTAAAAATTGCAATGAAGTTATGCACGTAATGAACTTCATGACATCACATTATGACGTCATGTATTCCAAATGGCGTCATAAAATAAAAAACTTCTTTAAATCATATGATGTCATTTATATCTGGGTTGCAACTGTAGCTAGCAACCTAGAAAACTTACCCCTATATAGGAAATTTACCGTCTTTTGGCTTGTACAAAGAGAAAAATATATTGGCTTGAAAATGAAAAAAGTGGCTGAAACCACGATATTCTCCGTATCTTTTCCTCTCTTTTTCTCCTTAGATAGCTTGGCACTGTGAGTAATGATTGTTTGTTTCAGTTTTCGAAAACGGCTCCATATTTTTTTCGGTAAAATTGGTATCTTGAGATATTCTTGCATAAAAAAAACGTTGTAGATATGTCAGAAAGTCTGAGAAATTCGTTAAGAGCTTTAATTTAGTTTTTTTTTTTTTAATGACGTCAAGTAGTAAAAATTACAATGACGTTATGCGCCTAATACACTTCATGACATCATATTATGATGTCATATAATGCAAATGATTTCATGTAAAAAAAGATACTTCAGGACGTCATATGATGTCATTCATATTTGGGTTGCAGCGGTAGCTAGCAAGCAAGGAAACTTAACCCTATATAGAAAACTTACCGTCTCTTGGCTTGAACAAAGAAAAAATATACTGGTATATTGATACCTTTAGAAAGATATAAAAAAAACGATATAGATAGGTCAGAAGTATGGGAAAAAATTCACTAAGAGCGTTAATTTTGGAAGAAAAAACTGTAATAATCAAATATCTTTGAATAGATGCTGTATGAATAGACATTAAATTGCCTAAAGAATAAAAAACTGGTAATTGCAAATATATATATATATATATATATATATATATATATATATATATATATATATATATATATATATATATATATATATATATATATATATATATATATATATATATATATATATATATATATATATATATATATATATATATATATATATATATAAATATATATATATATATATATATATATATATATTATATATTTACTATATATATATATATATATATATATATATATATATATATATATATATATATATATATTATATATATATATATATATATATATATATATATATATATATATATATATATATATATATATATATATATATATATATATATATATATATATATATATATATATATATATATATATATATATATATATATATATATATATATATATTTTAACAAGAGATTATAAGAATTCAAAAACCTTAAAAAGAAAAACAAAATTTTGAAGCTTAGTAGAAATTGCTGTAAGAAATCGGGCTTTCTCTAATAATCAAATATCTTAGAATAGACTGCAGTATGAAAAGACACTGAATTGCGGAAAGAGCAAAAACGAGTAATTGCAGAAATATTTGTATATATTTAAACAAGGGATTACAACAATTCGAAAACCTTAAAAAATAAATCCAAAACTTTGGTTTCATCATTGTTAGAAATTGGAATTGCTGTAATAGTCAAAATCTTTGAATTGACTTAAGTTTGAAAAGAGATTTAATTGTGTAAAGAGCAAAAAAACTGGTAATTGCAAAAATATTTGAATATATTTTAACAGGGGATTACAAAAATTCAAAAACCTTAAAATATAAAACCAAAAGTTTGAAGCCTAGCAGAACCGGTTGTTAGAAATCGGACTTGCTGTAATGATAAAATATTTTTGAATAGACTGCAGTATGAAAAACCGTTTAATTGCGCAAAGAGCAAAAAAAATGGTATTTGCAAAAATATTTGTATTTTAAAAAGGGATTGCAAACAATTCAAAAACCTTAAAAAATAAAACCAAAAGTTTGAGGCTTAGTAGAAATCGTTGGTAAGAATTGGACATGCTTTAATAATCAAATATCTTTGAAAAGACTACACCATGAAAAGACAACAAATTGTCTGCGTTAGAAGACAAGCGACAATGGGAATCCAATAAAGAATCTATATATAGAAGTCTACCGCGTGCCGAGTGCACGCAGATATCAAATATATTTGAATAGACTGCATCATGAAAAGAAATTTAATTGTGCTTAAAGAGCAAAAAAACTGGTAACTGCAAAAATACTTGCATATATTTTAACAAGGGAATACAACAATTCAAAAATCTAAAAAAAATAAAACAAAAAATTTGAAGCTTAGTACCAAAAGTTTGAAGTAAAGAGCTTTGATTTTGGTTTTATGCAAATGATGTCATGTAGTAAAAATTGTAAAGACGTTATGCACGTAAAAAAATGTAATGACGTCATGTCCACCATGACATAAAAAATTACAATGACGTTATTTTACATTGACGTTACCTTGTTAAAATATATAAAAGTATTTTTGCATTTACCAGTTTTTTGCTCTTTAAGCAATTAAGTGTTTTTTTTTATACTGCGGTCTATTCAAAGATATTTGATTATTAAAGCAAGTCCGATTTCTTACAACGATTTCTACTAAACTTCAAACTTTTGGTTTTCTTTTCTAAGGTTTTGCAATTGTTGTAATCTCTTGTTAAAATATATACAAATATATTTGCAATCACCAGTTTTTTTTTTTTTTTTTTTTTTTTTTTTGTTCGTTTGGCAGTTTAATGCCTTTTCGTACTGAATCTGTTCATAAGTATTTGATTATTAAAGCAAGTCTGATTTCTAACAACGATTTCTACTAAGCTTCAAACTTTTGGTTTTCTATTTTAAGGTCTTGAAATTGTTTTAATCCCTTGTCAAAATATATACAAATATTTTGGCAATTACCATTTTTTTCTCTTTATGCAATTTAATGTACTTCTCCATACATGAAAATCTTCAATTTTTCCTCATAAGTGTGATGCCACCGGGCCCCGGCACTCGGCACGCGCGGCAGGCTTCTATATCACTTGTCTTCTGAACGCAGACAATTTGACATTTGAGCCTTTTCAAAGATATTTGATTATTAAAGCAAGTCCAATTTCTAACAATGTTTATTTTAATTTCTGTTTGTTTTGGGTATTATTTATCTATTGATACTGATTTGTGGTAGTTGTATGCTTGTTACTATTATTCCCCATGACCACACTGCCTTTTCTATGACGAAAACAATAAGAATTCCAAATAGGGATAGGTCCTTTTATTAGACAGTGAAACGAAAATACAAAACAAAGACTCTAAATATTTCGATGACACAGTCGGTCATCATCATCAGTAGAGTTACTCTACTGATGGTGATGACCGACTGTGTCATCGAAATATTTAGAGTCTTTGTTTTATATTTTCGTTTCACTGTCTAAAAAAAAGGACCTATCCCTATTTGAAATTCTTATTGTTTTCGTTGTATGCTTGGTAGATTATTTGATTCTATTTTTATTCTTTTCTGGTTTAATGGAGTTCTTTACTTTTTTTAAAAGCTCATTTTGTGAAAAAAGTTTTTTTTTAAATTAATTTCTGTTCGTTTTATATTGACATAGTCTTTTTAGGGAAAAAGACTGAGCCTATTCTAATGTTAAACAACCATCCCTTCCATAAAAAACCTCAAATACCCCTGGATATAACTTACAACCCTTGCCCCTAATCTCTGGGGTTTGTTTCAACCCCAAAAACCTTGTTTTATGTTAGTTAAACTAGTTTGAATAGAATGGCTATGTCAAATATCTATTTGATGCATTTTGGGACAATACGACATGTGTGTGTGTGTGTGGGGGGGGGGGGTAGCTGCCCTTCGATCACTTTGACTCTTAAAAAGAGCACTAGAGCGTCTAATTAACAATCCAATGAGCCCCTTCCGAAGTTTATGTGACAATGCATTCTATAAAAACCTTATATGGCCCCAGGATATAACTTACAACCCTTGCCCTGAGGGCTGGGGGGATTTGTTATCCTCAAAGACATAATTTCCAGACCTTTTAAATACATAGAAGAAAATGGCTATCTCAAAATTTTGATTGGAAGTGTTTTGGGAAATTATGGGCCTGGGGGGGGGGGGCATTTGCCCTCAGATCACTTTCAACTAATAAAAAAAGGCACTAGTCCTCTGAATTTCCAATCAAATGAGCCCTTTTTGAAGCTTCTATGACAAAACGTCCCATAAAAACCTAATATGCTCAAAGGGTATAACTTACGACCCTTGTCCTGAGGGCTATGGGGAGAGGATTGTCGTCCTCAAAGACACAATTTCCAGACTTTTCAACAAAGTGGAACGAAATGGCCATATCAAAATGTTGATAGAAAAATGTTAGGGGAAATGATGGGAGAGGGGGGAGTGATTCTCCCCCCGATTACTTTCGACTATTAAAAAGGCAAAAGCCCTCTCAATTTTCAATCGAATGATCCCTTTTTGAAGTTTTTACGACAACGCTTTCTATGCATAACTTACAACCTTAGCCCTGACGGCTGTGGGGTAAGGGGGGGGGGGTTGTCATACTCAAAGACATAGTTTCCAGACCCTTCAACTACGTTCAGCAAAATTGTTATATCAAAATGTTGATCGGAAGTGTTTGGAGAAATGATGGAACTGGGGGGGGGGACATTCGCCCTCCGATCACTTTTGACAATTAATAAGGTCACTAGCCCTGTCAATTTCCAATTGAATGAACCCTTTTTGAAGTTTCTACGACAACGTTTTCTATAAACCCTCCAATCACTTTCGACTATTAAAAAGGACACTAGCCCTTTCAATTTCCAATCGAATGAGCCCATTTTACTAAACCATTTTCCTACAGCATAGTTTTTACTACAACATTTTTTATAAAAACCTTATATGCCCCCAGGGCATAACTTATAACCCTTGCCCTGAGGTTGTTGGCGGGGGGGGGGGGGGGGTGTCATCCTGAAATACACAATTTTCCAGAACTTTAAACTGCGTTGCACAAAATGGCTATCTCAAAATTTGATTGGATGTGTGTTTGGGGAAATGGTGGGCGTGAGAGGGGATTACTTGCCCTTCAATCACTTTCGACTATTGAAAAGGGCACTATCCCTTTCAATTTCCAATCGCATGAGCCCTTTTTGAAGTTTCTACAACTACACTTTCTATAAAACTTTATATGCCCCCAGGGCATAATCTAGAACCCTTAGCCTCAGGGCTGTGGCGGGGGTTGTCATCCTCAAAGACCTAATTTCCAAAACTTTCAACTACGTTGAAAAATGGCTATCTTAAAAATTTTGATTGGATGTGTTTGGGGAGATGGTGGGTGTGAGAGGGGGGTTAGTTGCCCTCCAATCACTATCTACTACTTAAATGGGCACTAGCCCTTTCAATTTCCAATCGAATGAGCCCCTTTCGAAGATTCTACGACAACCCTTTCTGTAAAAATCTTAAATGGCCCCAGGGCATAACTAACAACCCTTACCCTGATGGCTCTGGGGGGAGTGTCATCCTCCAAGACATAATTTCCAGAACTTCCAACTACGTTGAACAAAATGGCAGTCTCAAATTTTGATTGGATGTGTTTGAGAAAATGGTGGGCGTGAGAAGGGGGTTAGTTGCTCTCCAGTGACTTTTGACTATTAAAAAGGGCACTAGCCCTCTCAATTTCCAATCGAATGAGCCCTGTTTGAAGTTTCTACGACCACACTTTCTGTAAAAAAAAACCTTAACTTGACCTGAGGGTTGTGTGGGGGTTGTCATCCTCAAAGACATAATTTCCAGAACTTTCAAGTACGTTGAAACAAATGGTTATCTCAAAATTTTAATTGGACGTGTTTTGGGAAATGGTAGGCGTGAGAGGGGGGTTAGTTGCTCTCCAATCACTTTTGACTATTAAAAAAGGCACTAGCCTTTTCAATTTTCAATCAAATGAGTCCTTTTTGAAGTTTCGACGACAACGCTTTCTACAAGAACCTTATATGCCCCCAGGGCATAACTTACAACCCTTGCCCTGAGGGCTCTGAGGAGGTTATCATCCTAAAACACCTAATTTCCAGAATTTTCAACTACGTTGAACAAAATGGATATCTCAAAATTTTGATTGCATGTGTTTGGGAAATGGTGGGCGTGAGTGGGGGGTTAGTTGCCTCTAATCACTTTCAACTATTAAAAAGGGCACTAGCCCTTTCAACTTCCAATCGAATGAGGCCTTTTTGAAGTTTTTACAACAACGCTTTCTGTACAAATCCTATATGCTCCCTGGGCATAACTTACAACTCTTGCCCTGAGGGCTGTGGGGGGAGTGTCCTCCGTAAAAAACATAATTTCCAGATCTTTCAAATACGTTAAACAAAATATCTCAAAATTTTGATTGGATGTGTTTGGGAAATGGTGGGCGTGGAAGGGGTGTTAGTTGCCTTCCAATCACTTTCGGCTGTCAAAAAGGACACAAGCCCTTTCAATTTTCAATCGAATGAACCTTTTTCGAGGTTTCTACGACAACTTCTTCGATACGAAATGCCCTGGTCCAAAACCAACCAAAAAAAAAAAAATAAAAAATAATACATTGTGCCAACATCGTTTTTTACTTAGGCAGCGCTATTGCACTGCGTATGATATAAGTAGAATGGCCTTATTGACTCCGATCACGCACCCCTGCTGCCACCTACAACTTTTTTGCACCCCAAATATGGACATAGAGTCCCAAGAGAGAACACGTGGTTAATGGGGTCAATGACCTCTTTTCACCATGGTCTCTTTCTCCAGGTGTGTTTTTGGCACGCTCTCAGCGAATGTCATGATCCACAAATAGTATTTGTTGTTGTTTCCGAGGCAAATGTCAAGGTCAATGTTGTTGTTGTTTTTTTTTTTGGCCAAGTGCACGCTCTCAGCGAATGTTATGATCCAGAAATAGTATTTGTTGTTGTTGCTCGAGGCGAATGTTATGAGTTTCCAGGAAACATTTAGATCACGAGTTTCCTTCTCAGCCAATCAGCGAGTCGGTTACATATCCTTTCTCAGCCAATCAGAGGGCTGGTTACATATTAGCGGCGGAGGGAATATAAGGAAAGGGTTTTTTTGCTAAAGTTTTATTAGTCTGTGAATAGAATTCAAAGGAGTGAGAAGAAGAAGAACAGTTTGACTTTACTCATTTGGATATATATTTGTGTTGATGATGATGACGAGTGGAATGTTTACCCTATTAGAAGTTGATAGTGGAGTTGATGATAATAGTACAAGAGCACCAAACATTGCGGTGGAAATCACGAAAGGATCACGTCTTTGTCTGGAATGGGATGCAGTATATGCAAGATATGTGATATCCTTGAGCAAATTTAAAATGGAGGATCAATTATGTTTTGCCGCTAAAGTTGATATAGCACATGTGAATAGACTTCAATGTGCTTTAAGTGCATTGGTGAAACATATTGAAGACAATAAACAGTATCGCTAATTGTACATGCTCTGATTATTGATGTTGTTGTAATTATTCAATAAAATTGTTTCGAAATCGAAAATGTTTTCTTTCTTTTCTGGTTAGGCTATGGGGCTAACGAATCAGGGTCAGTCTAGAGTCAGCAGTCGGAGTGAAAGGATTGAAAAATGAATAAATTTGAGAAAGAGAGAATTAGATCAATTCTAGTGTTTTATGGAAAAACATTTGATTTTGGATGATGATTTTCTCGAGTTATCTCTTAAACGCAGGATATTCTCTTTTCAGGGAACACTTGACAATATAATGAGGAGTGATTCTCCCCCATTGGACTATTATATGAAACTTTTAAAATGTGAATCAAATGCTTATAGTCAATTTATTGATATATTAATTGGAACAAAGCAGAATCATATTGTGGATATACTTTTGAAAATATTGCCAATGGATTCAATGTAGATGGCTCCCCCGTCATTCGAAAGAGGTAACGTTACAGAGCTACTCCTCTCCCCCATTTCCCTCTCATTGAATTTATGGAGCGAGGATGATCAGTTTCGTTTTAGCTGTGAGTGAGTTGACATCGGAAACCGAAAAATGTTCTATATATGTCCATTGTGCATGTACACTCTTGGCAGTTGGACTCAATGTGAGAATTGTACAGTTATAGATGACTATAGTGAAAAGTGTAAATTATGTAATCCTTGTAAATTACATAGAGGCTATGCAGTACAAATTAAAGGATGTAATTCATGTCTTGAGGAGGTGTGTGACTCTCATCCTAGAGGGCACCTGTGCTCCAATTGTCACTATGATAAATGTGATCAGTGGGAGAATACTTACCCCGCGATGATTGGAAAGAATCCCAAACGTGATTTTAGTTTATTTCTACGAGATTGGTATCGTCGTGGATTTAAATTATTCTGGGAAGAGGAATCTGGTCTACGATTCAACTGTTGGGGTAACAAGACAATTTGGTTTCTACGTCATCGTTGTGATGACACTACCTACTATGACTATAACCAAGTGATTTTTATTTCGCAGTTACCGAATGTGATTCACCATTTGAAAACATTGTATGTGATATTGCTTCAAATAGACAGATTGAAACTCGTGAATTTCATAATATGAATGCAAATAGTATCATTGACTATACAAAGAGATATGACAAGAGTGAAGTTACATTGTACTGTAGAAAATGTAACCCTGACTTTGAAGTCAATCAAGATCAATATACAGTGAATCCAAATGATTTACCAGCATTAGTGGTTCACGACAGTTGCCTATACATCGAAGATGAAGAAATCTAAAGTGAAGATTTAAAGACATTGTTGTATATATATGCATTTTATTAATAAACAAATTCACAAACATTTTTTAAGCACTTTACTCTTAGGGCACTGAAATCAATACTATATAGGTCTGAGAGGATATTTTCCACTAGAAAGTCATTCAGACGTGGATTGTCAACATAAATGTGGAGAAACTGCTTGTAAGTATAGCCGCGACATCGGAACACAAATATAGTAGTGCATGGAAGCCGCAGCTTTTAGTCGTTAGATCCTGAACCCTCTTCCGATTTTGAATAATAGTTTTCCCACTGCTCTCAATGTAGTTACTGATGTGAGGTGTGTAGAATGTATAGGGTAGACCAAGAGGATCAAAAATTCAATCGTCTTCATTGTTTGAAAGATGCACAGCCAATGACCCGTCAGCACAGTCGACGGACTGCTATTAACAATAATCAAGGTATTGTTGACACTTTGAATTTTTCCAAGAAAGTCCGAGGGCAGACAATAGGATTTGTACTGGGACATGTAGGGGTCCATATTAAATACATTGATTATTTGACCGGTGTTCATGGCGCTAAGTCTAGTAGAGAACACTGCCTTCGGGAGTGATTTCCCAATAGGTTTCATATTGATTTAGTGAGATTAGTGCAATACTCTCAGCCAATGGGTCGGCAAATGTACACTCTAAACGCACACTCCCCGTACGTACTATACCCATATCCTGTGTACCAGACAAATTCAGAAAAATGATACCATGTGTTTTAGCAAACATATCTTCGGTTATACCATTTTCAAATAGTTGAGAATCATGATCTAGGGTTTGCATGGTCAACTCGTACAATGTTCTATAGGATTTATCAAAAGATAGATTATAGAGTGGGATGCCATTTACTTTGCACACAAGAGATGAAAGTCCAAACATCTCGAATTTATGTGGGCATTCAGCCCACGATCCTATTGCACTGGCGCTTTTTACAAATGCCAAAGCAAGTTTTGACGGAATTTCACCATTGATAAAGGATGAATCGGTGAAGGTGCGTGAACCCATTGCAATATGACGCTGATTGGTGATTGTATGAGGAACAAGTAGTTTAATATTATTTCCATTGGCTCTCAGTTTTTCCACTGCCAAAGCAACAGAACTCATGACCTGTTGTTTGCGTACATGAAGTATTGCCGAAGTGAGGGAGAGACTTACATCAGGATTGACAGCAAGTTCTTTTCTCAATATGAAATTGGAGGGTGCAAGCGTTAGTTTTATATCCACTTTAACATTGGGTGGCAGCCATTGGGGTATATTAAATATTTCATGATATATTTTTCCAACTAGATGTAATTCACTAGTTGTAGCATTTTTAAGTGCATCTGTACTATCAGTATTAGTAATATATTCATATCCATTGGAGGTGCCTCTCAATTCCTTGTATGACTTGGGTGTCATCAGCATGAATTGCATATAGCTTGTATAATTTGAGAGATTGTTGCTTGTGCTCACCAGCGTGCCATTGATGTAGATACTAATTTGACGAAATAAATTATGTAATATCCAATTTTCATAGGATATTCCATCGGCCCGAATTGGCATTGTATTATCGGATTTCCCGACTTTCATTTGCAAATCTATAAATGTTGAAGACATGTCCATAAAGTAGTCTTCATTGGAATAAATTTGAAAGTGGATATTATCGGAGAGGGGTTGTTGTGGATAAAATTGTTCATAGTATCCATGCTTGACACTCACATCAACATTTTCAGCATTGAATAGATTCAATGAGGCGGTGATTGAAGGTTGAGAATCCTTATGCAGTAGGTAGGACATTTTAGGAGAAGAAATCTAGTTTCGATCTAACAATTTTCTTCCTGGGACTTCTTCTTCTGTTTACAGCACGTGTCGGCTTTTTTCCTTCTTTTCTTGACAAGAGGGATGATGTCTTTTGTTTCCGACCTGAGTGGAGACTGATGAGGGATGCATTGTTTCTTGACCTTTTTAAGCCTTTACCATTTTGTTTTAATCTCTCGCCAAGGGTTTGCGCACTGGACCTAAGATTTTCCGAAGCACTTTTTTTAAAATCCTTGCCAGAGCCCCCATCGTATATTGTAGAGGATGCAAAATCTGTCGCAGCTGGTACAAGATATTTTCTAGCCAGTGGTAGTGAAGAGCGAAACAGCTTAGCAAACCAACTGCCAAGACCGTAGCCAGACATTGACGAGCGACCTTTGTAGTAGTCCATTCCATTGCCCTGTTGTCTTGGGCCAAGAGTATTAACATAGCAGTCAATATCAGGACAAAGTGAATACCACTTTTTTATTAGACATCTTGCTTTTGAACGATGGGTCGAAAATGGCATGTAATCACAGCCAAATCTTTTGAAATTGCTATGGGATCGCCCAATTCGGTTCTTAGTGTTAACTGACAGAGTTCCAAATAGGAAGTGTTTACGGGAATATACTGAAGATGCTTTATATTGTAGTGGTGAATATGTTCTTGATTGGTTTTTCGTTCAAGAACTCGTAGGAGGGGAACATTTGAATTACCAACCCGAGATGTTTCCACAAATGAAGCGTAGAGAAATATACAAGTGTCTGTGGAGAAGGCTGGCGGATAGTCAGCAAAAATGAAATTAGTGTTTCCGGCACTTTTACCATTGATTATATTGAGCTTAAAGCCAAGAACATCCTTTAGGTTATCATTGAGAATATAACCTTTTTCACTGGCAATAGGTGAACTAATGTAGATCTTGCCCTCCTCCTTTGAATAGTTGAAATGAAAAGCTCCTTTTTTACGAGCGGAAATTCTTTTATTAATAGAACGACATAAATCATTCATACAGGTGAGTTCCTCGTAGGGTAATTCAATATATGGATAATCCATCCATTTGATTTTTTGAATTTGTTCTTGATCACTTGAGGATGGTGGCGGCGGCCAATCATAGGGTCTAATTTTTATTTCATATTTACGATCCTTTCTCAGGATGTCGTAGGTATTTTTGAGAATACAGTCGACAAGAGCCACTTCATACTTTCCATTGTCGTCGAATTTGATGGTGGGGGAGATTTTCGTCCAAAAATCACTTGTTCTATTCAAGTCATTGCAGAGAGGATCAGAAACATTGGACATGAAAGTCACATAGAAATCATTGGGCATTGTCAATATCTTCAGCACTGACCCAAGAATCAAAATCTGAGTTGTATCCTAGCCAGCGAACAAGCAACTGTCTCTTGCCCCTACGAGTACGACTCTTTAATATCTTTTCAATTTGATACATTTCGCTAGTGTTTCTAACTTTTTGCAGTTCATATTCATAAAAACCGCCGAGAATCTCATCATCTTTGGTGTCTCGCAGTCGATATGTCGTGGGCTCGGTGTCCAGGATTTTGGACACTTTAAAAAGTTCAGTGCTCCATAAATAATTCCCCTTTTCAAAAATATTGGTGGTTCTATTAATTCGAACAGTATCACCAACATTGAATTTCTTCTTCACATTTTTTTTTCTCTCTTTTTCACCATTGGAGTATTGCTTTAGAAAAGCATCAAATGTATTTTCATTGTAGTGAACATCCCGAGGGCTTGAGTTGGACAGAGATCGATGGGGTCGATGGTTGTATATCTGCATGATTTTATCTAAATCATGAATAAAAGCCGATGTATTTTTCAGGGTACAATATCTTGAAATTAATAGACGAATCGTTCTTATTAATCGTTCAGCCAATGCAGCCTTTATCGGGCTGTGACTATGATAAAGTATTGTATTATATTTCAAAAGAACCTTTTGCACATGGGGATTAACAAATTCACTGCCACGATCCGATTGAATTTTTCTATATGAATCCTGTTCTAAAATACTTTCAATGGCCCGAGCAACTTCAACACCTCTCTTTGATCGCAGTGGAATGGCATATGCATAGCGACTAAAGACACTGATTGCCACCAGAATATATTTGTAGGGTGCATTGTGACGCTGTTGAATTGCGTCTAAAGTTAAAAGATCCGTTTGCATTATATGCAGAGGGAAAAAGGCTTTAGTTTGTCGATATTGTTTGCTGCGAAGCCTGTGATTCCGATGCAGTGTGTAACTTGGTTCATTCTCTAGATACTCTTTTGCTTTTTTCAATGTGGTGGTGGTGCCGGAGACAGCTTTAGAAAGCGTTTTGGGAGAACTTAAACCTCTCGCTTCACGAATATTTTCATAGACACCTTTCAGAACTTCATCCATTTTGAACGCAAGCACGTAGTGTAATGTCCACTCCCCTTTTGCACGCTGGAGGAGGGTGAATCAATTCGTCTTCGCTTTTGACTAGCAGCCACAGGTGTTGTAAAATCAGTGGCACTGATAGTATTTTCAAATACTGAATCTTCTTCTTCTTTTTTAAATGGTGGTGTTGGTGTTGGTGTTGGAGGAGGACTATATTCTCTTAGTTTCTTTAGAATTTGCTTATTGCCAATAAGACTTTTGGGAAAGTTTGATACACATAGAAAGGTGTATAGATTATTGTCAAAGGATAAAAGTCCTTTACGATTCGTCACCATATCATAAATTAAATCAACTAGATTATAACTTTTTCCCTGAATTATAATTCGTTTCCCTGTGCTATCGACTTGAACTTGATGTTCATCAGCAGTTTCCAACATGAGATAAGATAATACTCTTTTACTCTGTTCTCGATAGGTCACTGGCAATAGGTTTCCAATTTTTGATACAATTGAATTCAATTCCTTCTCCTTTGATTGTGCAGAATCTTGAGGAGATGTTTCCTGTTTAGAGGGATCAGTGGCGGGCGGTGACGGTGGGTCTCTCACGATAAGGTTTATGTTTGTCCACACGTCGCAATGCATCTTGAAGTAAAAACAGTTTTTTGTCATCGGCAATATTCTCATCATTAATGAATTTGCTTAGATTGTCTTCAAAATGTTCGACGGGCGAGAGGACAAGTTCAAATGGTGTCAATTTATAGGTTTTAGCCATTCTCTAGAGAAAAACTGTTTACAAGTCCTGCAATTATTGGCAGTAAAAGTGTGAAAAAGCTACCGCCTGCTTGAAGGAGCCGTTTTCTTTTAAATTTTTTCCCCTTGTTTTTACAAGCCAAGGCGCGTACAGTGGAACGATGTTGCTTTGTCTGTTGTCTAACACCTTCTGGCAGTTGAACATTGCCCTCAGTTAAATTTAAACAAAGTTCAGATATTAGAAAGATTAATGAAATCATTGTCAACCCCATGTTTGAGTATGGCCTTCCTAAGCAATGGTTTTGAAGTGCTTAAAACGGAAAATAAATGCCGTTGTTCGTGTAGTTTCTTCAGTGTCATAATGGTAACTAATAGTCTTTTCTACTGTTCACCGGAATATATACTGTAATTTAATTGTCGAAAATGTCGGTGACTACACGTAGATCCTCGGGTGTGCTCTGATTAAGATCCAGCAAAATGTAACCGTAGGGCTTGCTAGTCGCCTGAGTGTACGCTGACAACAGAAATTTAGGGGCACCAGGGTATATCTGCTTATTGAGAGTTATGAGCGAGCTAGAATCACGAACAACTCGATAGATAATATAGACGGTGCAATTCAAAGCAAGAGTTTGCACACATTTACTCTGATGAAACAGATTGTGTAGAACTAGGGTTATGGAAATGTGTTCATGGTGGGAGCGAACGGTGAACAGTTTTGTAGCATTTCCTGTGAGAACTGTTCAATGGATTCAGCCAAATCATCAATAATCAACCACGAGTTCGATTCAATACTATTGAAAACATCAAGTCCCCGCATGAATTGTATTGGTATGATTGTGGCAATAGCTTTTATTTTATCATAGGACTCCTGCCAAATACTATAGCAATAGTAGATTTTTTTCGGCTTTTCCAAAAACATTTTATCGCAATTTTGAATTATTTTAGCTAAGAGTGTTGTTTTCCCCGACATTGAGGGACCACACAGAAACGATCTGAAGGGTGTTTTAAATTGATACATGCTGTTGACAACAGTCGGACTACAACTAACTGTAAATCATACGTGTCCAATGAATAAGTAGTAGCAATAATTTTCCCCATAGATCTATCTATTCAAGAACAACAACAAAAAACACTATTTCATGGCAGCATTTATTTCGGCACTGCATGAAAACAAATATTTGTTCAACATGAACTGCAACGATAAAAATAACACTTGTTCAACAAGAACAGTTGACAAAATTTCATGGTCAACATGAAAACTCTATTTGTTCAACATGAACTGCAATGATAACACTCTATGTACAATAAAAACACTTTTGTCCATCATCAGCACTTATTGTCTTTAAAAAAAAAACACTTTTCTGTACAACACTTTTCTGTACATCTTTAAAGCACTTATTGTCTTTAAACACTTTTCTGTACAAAAAAAAAAAAAAAAAACACTTTTCTATACAACAACAAAAAAACAGAAAACACTTGGAACATGAACTAGCACAGTTGAACATTACAGTGAATTTAAAGGGGGACCCCCCCCCCCCTGGGCGGCCGCGGGAAGGGCCCCCCCCACCCCACCCCCCGGGAACCGCGGGGCCCGAAGGCCGGCCGGCCGCGGGCGGGACCCCCCACCCCCCCCGGAGCCGAGGGCGGACCCCCCCACCCCCCGGGAGCCGCGGAGGTGAAAACAATAGTTGTCGTCACTGCTACAGGTTAGTGGTTGGGTTAGTTGGGTCAGTGGTGGTGGTTAGTTGGTTAGTTGGTTAGTTCAGATTAGGTTAATTTATCCAGACCAAGTTGATTACAATAGTCTATGCATTCAACTCGGTCTGAAATACGATAGTGGCCATGAGGCAGGACACTCACACCATTCTCGAGCACATAGACTTTGTCGGATATACACGACATTGCATTCTTTTCCACTCTCACAGTATAATTTCTATACTGCAGAGAGCGAATTGCAAGCACTTGTGCTCTCGGCACTAGGCTACTTTTCTACACAGTCTCTGTACACGCTCATGTTGAAATTGCTCTTTACAAAATGTGTAGGCACCCCTTTACACGCCTTCTTTTCATCCCCACTATGAGTTTCAACGCAATAAACTTTGGGGCCCGGGAACACCCCCCTGGATATCAAATTGCTCCCCGTCTCTGATTTTAACATTAATAGTTGGTTGGGGGCTTGACGTTTCACCAACTCGGGGGTAAAGTGATGGATTCCAGTTGGTGAAATCCATCCGCGAGCTGATGTGTTCCCCCTTTTCTAAATGACCCAATAAATCTTCAGTCCCATTTACCTTTAACAGCAGAGAATCTGTATCCCCATAGTAAACTTGAACCTCCCCCTCCCGTGGCCATTGCACCTTGCACACATTGTAAAAGAACGACAACATGAGCGTTTTTTTGAAATTTCTAGTACTGAACTGCCGCCTGCTATATTCTTGTTCAGTACCACATTTCGCTTTCGCCTGTTTAGAAGAACCATGCCAGTCTCTATGCTCGTGAACGATGTAAAATTGGGTCGGCAATAATTCGTGCACACTCTAGAGGGTCAGTCACGACGTCGCAGCGAGATCTATTACGTACGCTTTCACACATTTTGCCAAACGCTGAATTTAGGATGAGTTTGTACAATTCCTTCTCTACCTTGGAGTTTGCCCTAGAGCGTTTATCGACAAAAGTATCGATAAACGTTTTCAAGTATGGTCGCTGATTGAACTGCAGGACCCTGTGTATTTTGGTGATCTTGAAACCATTGTTCACCATCCAGTGCAAAAGCACGTGGTGAACAACGATATTCTCCTTAGGGTCCAAATCAGCAATCAGTTTCTGTTTGGAGGGAGTCCAGTGCATCCCCATATCCTCAACCAATGATCGATTGTAGTGGCTCAGCGAGTCCCTGCTCACGGGCCGATTGATACAGGGAAAGACAAAATCTTTGACTGAGTCGTGAAGCACCAGCGGAAATGTGACCATCAATTTCAAAGAACCATCCTTGTGGCCCATTGTCCTCGACGGTGGTAATGTCGGGGAACTCACAAGGATTCTCAAGCCATTTATAGTTCCCACACGGCAAAGAGTAGTGAGACATTGCCGAGGGGTACAATGAGTTCATGTCCAAGAACACTGCATTTGACTTTACAAACCGGTGCTTTGTCCGCTCGGATCGGTTGATAAGACGCGGTCCCCATGAAAAAAACATACCCTCCCCTCATTGAACGCTCTACAAAAAGGTGCTGATCTACATCTGTGATTAGGCCTATTTCCTCCCTACTAATTTTAAAATTAAATCCATCACTAAATGGGGTGTAGAAAAATAATAGCCTATATCTAACCTGAACTCTGAATAGATTTGGTCTGTATTCTTACAGACTATATCCAACAGAGTTAGAACGTCACTGGCCAAGTACAGTTCACAATAATCCCACCCATTTTTACAATTCCCCTTGGACCACACACCTTCTTGGCAAACTCATACTCCTCGGCTGTGCATTCACTGTTGGTCAGTGAATTGTAAAAAGCTTCAATTGGAGGTAGTTTCACCTCGCTTAAGCGAGCACCAGAACAGTAATAATCATATGCGTATATACCTTTGCAGGTCAACAGATCATACATTTCACTGTCTGGAAAGTGCTGTTTAAGCAAGGGAAAGCTATCAAAATTGTCGCTTTTCTGCACTTGAATCAATTGACTCAATGCCTTGGGAAAAAACTAAAGGAATCTAAAAACCTGATTTTATTCCAGCACGTACGTCCATTATCCACTGCCTGCCATTTCAGTTCGAGAAGCAACAACTTCTCAACCGATTTAGGGATAATGTTATAGGTAAATGAATTATATACCCATGGACTGTCTACTCCCCCTCCCTCCCTGTGCATACGTGCCAGTGCCGGTAAAATGAATTTTAAGTCATAATTAGAGTTGTGGATAAAAACAGGGATAAAAAACTGTTGGCTAACATTTAAATTACACGATTGATGCGCTACCCCCTAAAAGTGCTACCCCCGAGGATATTTCCTGCCACAAGTGATCATGGTCTCTGACTTTCCCCCCTCCCACCGCCTCTTTTCCCTTTAGTCCCCTTATCCTCCTCTACAAACTCCCCTTACAAACCCAACATATTTTTTTATTTTTAATCGCGAGACGATCCTCTGCAGACAGCACCATTGGGTAATGCGTATTTCTCAAACGAGAAATAGCGCCATTAGCCGTGCCAATTAGTTTAGTCAGTGCCTTGACCATGAACTCGTTCTCATCCAATGTCTCAACTATTTCTAACAACCGCATGGTGTTATAACTGTCTCTTTGCGTATGAGCATAGGACACTGCAATGGCCTGGTGTTCTTTGATTCGTTTGGATATTGGGGATCGTTCACGTCCACCAGCTTAGCTTCACAGTCTAAAGATATTTTGTTGCACTGGAGAAGGGTGTTTTGGGAATTTTTAAAGCGTAGAATAGCCCTATCCCCTGAAACCGTTTCCACTGTCTGGTAGCCATGCTGTCTACAATGCTTCATATGATCCCGTAGTTTTATATCACTACGGAATCTAGAGAGGCATGTTGGACAGTAGAAATATTCCCCCCTATGCTTACCCTCCCCCAGAACTCTACTAATGTCAGTGATAGGGTTAAAATGACCAATTGCAATTCGGTTGACTAGGTGGTGTGTATAACAACCAAACCCCCAGTGTTTAACCAAATCAACTGACGGGCCCCTTACGGGGAAAACACCCCCTTCTTTTTAGAACGAGCCCCATCTTCAAATTCAGTTTCATACTGAACCACAGTAACGCCGATATTTAAATGGGCATTAGCCCTTTCAAAAATATCAATAGATCGTAGCGTTACTGGGTATTTTCCTTCTAAGCATGAGAAATCTACAATGGGAAAATCGGACCCGTCCTTCCCATGTACTGCCCAGTGATCTAAATTCTTCTTGGTAGCGTCACGTGGTAGAGGCTCGTATGCTGATATGAGGAAAGCATACTTGAAACATTTTTGATCTGTTTCAAAACAAATCTTCTGGACACCTTGGCAACTTACTAGATCTGGATTATAATTTAAAACTGTATTCCTTTCAGCCCCACCTGTCCCCCCTCTTAAAATAAAATCTTTCTTAAATTTACATATATTTACGCTTAAATTTTCAATAAATAAAACTACAGACCCGCTCCCATTTTCGTTATAGTTCTCGAGATGCGCAATAATTTGCCCTACCCACTCGGAAAAAAAACACCCTCAAAATTTTCTAAATTCAAATAAATTACGCGCATCTCGGAATATATATAATGATAATAAACTTCACTTTTCCCCTCATTTAAATAAAAAACCTTTAAAACAATAGAAACCTTAATTGAATCCCTACCTCCCCACAACTGAATTTGCTTCTTCAGTAGTGCACGAATTTTATCTACATAAGCATGCACAATTTCTACAGGATCAAAAACAAAATTTCCCCCCATAATTGAATTAAAGGGATCCCCAAACGTCGCAGTGAAAACAACTATATTATTTAAAATTGTATTGGACAATGAAAATCGGGAAAAGTTGTAACCTCCTCTTGTATATTACCCCCTCCCCCAAGTTGTTCAACAATATTTGGGCTGTGCTCCACTTCAGTTGTTTGAAGTGGAAGTAGGTAATCAGTGGGAGGAGGGTTCCCTGTAAAATCCTCTAAAATTTGTAAAGTGTTTGGGCTTAGCAAAGGCAAGTCCACCTCAGGAACATTACCTTGCTCAACTGTGCTAGGTTCTACATTGAAATAATTACATTGAAACTCATCAATATTAAAAGGTATTTCACCAGAGTTAATGATTTCGTTCCATGTTTCATTGTCCTGAAACTACATGCCCCTTCAATGTGTTCTTCCTCTTCTTCACTCGATGGTGAGTAAGGGACCAATGCTCCAACCTATAAATGAAAAATAGCTTATTTTCAAAGTGTTCAAATCAGCCCTACTGTTTTTAAAATTTGGATTATTATTGCTTAAAACAAGCTTAATAGCATTTGGTTAATTCAAATGAAAGTTCCAACTTAATATATTTACAATCTAAAACGTCGCTTTTACATAGAAGGCGGCAATGTGTTCAAAAAAGAGATAGTCAAATATTTAAACTACTAAAACTAAAATAATTACGTGCTTTTTTTTTTTTCGCGGCGCTTTTCGGGCCCGCGGCGCATCCTGCGGCGCTTTCCTGGCCCGCAGTGCATCCTTGCGGTGCATCCCTGCGGCACTTCTCGGGCCCATAGCGCAACCCCGCGGCGCACCCCCGCAGCGCTTCCCACAGCTCTTCCCGGCCACCTTAACATAATGCCCGTCAAAAGTCGCTATTTTTTTTTTCTCTAATTCCACACAGATTCAGTGAACTCATGAGTTTAATTATTGTAAGCCGCGCGAGTGTTCCAATTTCCAGGATTGAACTTCAAAATGCCGAGAACCGTTAACTTGATTTCCCCTTTGCTAAAATCTTTGGCACGATGTAAGGCTCAGTGTAAATTAGGACGCTGATATGGATAAAATGGAATAATCTCTCTCTTAAAACTATGTGAAGAATAGCATCACAGAGTTTCAAAGGTACCTAAAACTATATGTGATAGTGAAGAGATAGCAACAGAGAAAATAGTAAAGATTAGAAAAAAGAGGAGCGGTTTCTTTGCAAAAATTACATTATATTTAGATATCTCCGAGGAGGGGGAGCAGAGAAAACAATGGTTGGGGGGTGAGGGGTTAATATCCCGCTGAGATACACTTTTACACAATGTTGAAAAATAGTGAAAAGAAAAAAAACATTGGAAGAAATAGATATGTATTTTCTATAAGATAGTTTGAGGAAAAAATACTCACATTTGCAAATCCTGGCTGCACTTGGGAGCCGGATGGTCCAGGTAGTGTGTGTTGGAGGGCGGACGGGGCGGCGTCGCTATGTTCTTGCGCAGATTGGACTGCGATGTTATGGGATTGCATAGATGAGCCAGCAGGGTTCACCGTCCTTATGGCCCATTGTCTTTTCGGTTTTTGACCGGACTGTATTGGGCTGCCTCACCCTCTCTTGTTCTCTTGGAAGGAGGGGGCACGCATTCTTCATAATTTGCCTTAAAAAGAGAGAAAAAAATTAGTATCAAAATAATTTGCCCCTTTTTTACAGAAAGAAAGTTAGTATCATCATCCATATAATTTTGTTTAGAAAAGCATTTATCTCTTTTCAGTAAAGCAAAAAGTAAAAATTTCGCGAGAAATATATTAGGCTTAGAAATCAAACGTTTTTATTAGACAATCAGTAGTCTATAGCCATAGGATAGGAATCACTGTTTCTATTTTTACCATTTAAAAAAATATTAAATGTTCCAGTCTATAGGCTTTAAATTAGATCGTTAACCCAGCGGCCTATAGACCTAAATTTGCAAACATAGGCTAAAATGCTATTCAATTTACACATAATATAAGCTTCATGCAACTCCCAAAGACTTTTCTAGCCCTGCACAGTTTGTTTTCATTTTACAATGATGGCGGTAGAATTGAGACATTGTCCCCTCCCTTTTACATAATTCACTTACAACGAAGCTGTTAGAAGTGAGACATTGCCCCCTCTCCCCCCTTTTACATAATGTCCTAAATATATTGTTAGACCTTAATTTGAAAATAATCTGTTTCACTTCTCCAAAATAGAGCATTACGTCTGTGCTTAATTATTGCATCATAGTGTTTTAATTTTGACGGAAGAACAGTTCCTTTGACTTTGGCCGCTGCGTTCGTAAACACAGAGGGAAAAGGGGTGATAGCTAATTTTAACCTCGCACTGGAGATTGTGTCAAAACAGAGCGGCATTTTCATTAAAAATTGACAGAAGTCAGTAGACACTTTAAATCACAATAGAGAAAGGTTAAAATTTAACGAAAAGATTATTATTTCCATTTGGGAGAATTTGGTTGTAAAACAGTGAGGGGGGGGGGGGTTAGGTTTCGAGGGTAAAAAGAATATATTTACGTTTTCCATCGAGTATAAAGATTGTATAGTGATGTTTGTATTGTATGGGGGGGGGGGATTTACCTGAATATACTAGAGGGTGAGCAAGGAAAATAATTTTATTTGAAAATAAAAAACAGGAATTTAACGAAAAGATAATTATTTCCATTTGCGAGAATTTGGTTGTAAAACAGTGAGGGGGGGTTAGGGTTTTGAGGGTAAAAAGAATATATTTACGTTTTCCATCGAGTATAAAGATTGTAAAGTGATGTTTGTATTGTATGGGGGGGAGGGGATTTACCTGAATATACTGGAGGGTAACCACGGAAAAACAATTTTATTTGAAAATAAAAATGTACTTACATTGCAAATTGAAGTTGACATGGCTTCTAATTCATCAAATTTATCCATTGTTGTTTCAATTGTGTCACAATACTTTCTGATAATTTAATCACATTGCATGTCCGTTATATACGAAATCTCAAGGGCGAATTGTTATGTAACGGGGAAATCATATGTAACAAGCCCTCTGATTGGCTGAGAAAGGATATGTATCCGACTCGCTGATTGACTGAGAAGGAAACACGTGATCTAACTGTTTCCTGGAATTTCATAACATTTGCCTCGAGCAACAACAAGAAATACTATTTCTGGATCATAACATTTGCATCGAGCAACAACAAATAAATTGACCTTGACATTCGCTGAGAGCGTGCACTTACAACAACAACAACAAATAAATCGACCTTGACATTTGCCTCGGAAACAACAACAAATACTATTTCTGGATCATAACATTCGCTGAGAGCGTGTCAAAAACACACCTGGAGAAAGAGACCATGGTGAAAGAGGTCATTGACCCCATTAACCACGTGTTCTCTCTAGGGACTCTATGTCCATATTTGGGGTGCAAAAAAGTTGTAGGTGGCAGCAGGGGTGCGTGATCGGAGTCAATAAGGCCCATTCTACTGATATACACTAAGCAATCGTCTTTTTTTCCTTGCTATCTATTTTTGGGGATTTTTGATAATTTTGACTGCGATAAAAATCAAAACCACGAAAATAAATTATTACTAGTTGAAATATAAGAATTGTAAAAAAAATTATCTTGGGGTAATTAATTTTTAATTACTTTTATCCTTATTATCCCCGTGGGTTTGATTTCTCTGGGCCAGTTTGTAATTATGTACTGAATTGTTTATTGCGCGTGGTACTTTGCTCCAGTTTGGTTTTAGGCGGGTAGTAAGTGGTGGGTTGGTGCATGTAATTTTCCTTTTGGGTGTGTGTGTATGTGTTTCATTTTATTTTTCTGCTCAATTTTTTATCTGTTTGTTTTCCTCTGTATTCCCAACCACAGAGCCGTGTGGAGTGTATATATTATTGTGCATGCTTTTATTGTTTACTATTGTTTATTGCCTGTATATACATAAAATAAATTAAGATTAACTATCCTTAAGGTACAGATTGGGGAGACAGGTGTGGATGGGGGGCTAGTTGGCCTAAAATATTTGTAAGGTTCTATAGTATGCTGAAACTGATAGTTATATTTTCATTAAGATCCCTCGAGTTTTTGGGGGTGATAGGTAACATTTGATAGGTACCATATAACCTAATGAATTTTATATATTTTGAATAAGCACGATCCCCACTCCAGGTACCGATTGTGGGGACGGGTGTGGATGGGGGGCTAGTTGGCCTAAAATATTAGTAAGGTTCTATAATATGCTGAAAATGATAGTTATATGTTCACTAAGAACACACGAGTATCTGGGGGTGATAGGTAACATTTTACTGGTAACATATAACCTAATGTGTTTTATAAATTTGGAATCAGCATCACCCCCCCCCCCCGCCCCAGGTACAGACTGGGGGGACAGGTGTGGATGGGGGGCTAGTTGGTCTAAAATATTTATATATAATAGAATATGGGGTGAGGCTGGCTGCCAAAAATCCCTTTCAAAAGTCTCTCTGAGGAGAGATATTACAATTTGTCTTTTTTTTTCTTCATGAGTTATAGCAGTTATTTTCATTTTTGCCGAAGGAAAGGCCATTATTTGGAAATCATAGGTCCCTAAATAAGTTTTCTAGATAGGTTTGTGCAAATAATTTCTGGAATAACAGCGTTTTCATAGGATATACACTATTCAATCGTCTTTTTTTCCTTGCTATCTATTTTTAGGGATTTTTAATAATTTTGACTGCGGTAGAAAATTAAAACCACGAAAAATAAACTAGCACAAGTTGAAATATAAGAATTGTAAAAAAAAAAAAAAATTATCTCTGGATAATTAATTTTTTAATTACTTTTATCCTTATTACCCCGGTTGGGATGACCTGCTCTTTTTAAGTTATGTTTTCTTTCTTCTGGGAAGTGATATTTTTTAAAGTTTTCATTTATGAAAATCCCTTATAGGCAATGCTGTGGGAAATGGTGCAAAAAAAAAAAAAATCAATATTCAGGTCTTTTTAGAGCTAATTAATTAATTCCGAACATAAATATAATGTGCAAGGCTGATTTAGTATTTATATATTAAAAGAAATCGAATGAGTCGAACTAAATGTAACTAAATGTGTGAAAATGCTTCTCTATCAAACAGTTCGTGGTAACAAACTGTAAGTAAGGAGCGGCCCGGCTCAATAGTAACCGAAACTCTAAAAATGGAAGTTTGATACCAGTAGTTACATCAGAAGAATCAGATTTTTATGCTTATTCCAAATATATAAGTTTTATCAAGTTTAGTCTTACCCATCAAAAGTTACGCGCCTGAGAAAATTTGCCTTATTTTCGGAAAGAGGGGGAAACAATCCCTAAAAGTCATAGAACTTTACTGAAAATCACATCATCAGGTTCAGCGTATGAGAAAACCCTACTTTAGAGGTTTCAATGTCCTATCTGCAAAAATGTGGAATTTTCAATTTTTTGCCAGAAGAAAGATCACGGATGCGCGTTTATTTGTTTCTTTTTTTGCTTTTTTTTTTCCCCAGGGATGATCGTATCGATTCAGTAGTCGTAGAATATCTCGAGAGGGCTCATTAAAAACAAAGTTAAAAGTTCTAGTGTCCTTTTTAAGTGACCCCAAAAAATTGGAGGGCAACCTGACCCCCTCCCACGCTCTTTTTTTTCCCGAAGTCACCCAATCAAAATTTTGAGATAGCCGTGTTGTTCAGCATAGTCAAAAATCTAATTAATATGTTTTTTAGGATGACTTTATCCCCACTGTTCCCGGGGGAAGGGCTGCAAGTTATAAACTTTGCCCATTGTTTAAATATAGTATTGGTTATTGGGAAGTATCCAGGCGTTTTCAGGAGGAATTTTTTTTCTAGTGAGGGTCGGGGTCAGAGTAGGCGTTACGGGGGGGGATCTTTCCATGGAAGATATTTCCTTGGGGGAAGGGACAATTTTATGAAGGGGGCGCCAGATTTCCCAACATTATTCAAAAAACGATCAGAAATTAAATAAAAATACAAGTTTTTATCAACTGAAAGTAAAAAGCAACATTAAAACATAAAACGAACAGAAATTATTACGTATATGAGGGGATTCACCCCTCAGTCAATACCTCGCTCTTTATGCTAAAGTTTGTTTAGTACTTTCAAAAGAGCTATCTATTTTAATTAACCAGCCTTTGTGATTCAGGGGTTTGTGATTCGAACAAAATTCGAACTTTAGCGTAAAGAGCGAGGTATTGACTAGGAGCGAACTCCCTAATATACGTAATAAAAACATACGAATATAGAAATTCGTTACGTAAGTTAATTCATAAGTTACGTCAGAACAAAATTTCGAGAAAGCCAATTAGCCAAAAACGGAAAATTAATATGCAAATTTCGCTTTAATTATTCATGTACGGTGAGCCAAAATCAAAGCTGCATTAATTCAAAAACGTTCAGAAATTAACTAAAAAAAAGTTTTTTTTAACTGAAAGTAAGGAGCGACATTAAAACTTAAAACAAACAGAAATTATTCCGTATATGAAAGGGGATGTCCCCTCCTCAACGCCTCGCTCTTTACGCTAAAGTTTCACTTTCTCACAACTCTATTTTGTTTAAAGAATAAAAAACTTTAGCGTTAAGGAGGAGACAGCCCCTTTCATATACGGAATAATTTCTGTTTGTTTTAAGTTTTAATGTCGCTTCTTACCTTCAGTTAAAAAAAACTTGTTTTTTTTAGTTAATCTTATAGAGAACGGTGGCCAAATTTTTGAAGCAACATGCTGTAAAAGGCTTCAAGACTTAGTGCTGGAAACTTTTAATCCACTGAAATTTGACACTGTTCAGACAAGATCTTGAATGATATTATGTAATATTGTCGAAAGACACACAGAATAATCTTCTGAATATCATTCAAGATCGATCGTTATCACATTTCGTCTCCTCTATCATTTTTCGTGATGGTTGTTCCTTGAAAACATAGTGTCCAAACATTCAAGGTGGAACGAACACTTTTCACTCTGCTTAATGGTTGATGTACCACGCTGTGACTTGAAACTAAAGAAAAAAGCGAGGATTATGGCAATACATAATTTTGATATTTCAGAAGGTTAGGCGTTGAAACATTCCTGTATGCTATTGGGCTACATAACTACGCAATTAGCAAAAATATAAAAACTGGGAAAAGGCAGGGAAAGAAGTTGTTTTGTATCTATGACATCATGAGAAATTATACATTATTTTAAATAAATCTGAACAGCTAAAGGAAAATGCAAGGAAATATGCCTCAGGTAATGATGCACGAAAATGAGGCTCCACTAGATCTGCCACGACTAGAATACGCCAACAAGCATCACAAAAAATTTCCGAACGAATATAATGGACAAATAAATCTGCGGTTAGAAGATAAGCGACAGGGATGATCACATCCAATCGTAAAACGGAATCTGTGGTTAGAAGAAAAGCAACAGTGAGAATCTCAACAATGTAAATAAATCCTTCTCTGTCTCAAACGAGTCCCGAGAAATGCATAACTAAGCCAACAGCTGTAGGTACTACTAAGACTACAACAAACTACTGCAGGTACAACAGAGCCAACAACTGCAGGGACAAGTAAGCCAACAACTGCAACAGATGTGGATCGGAAATCAAAATTTATTGTGTCCTTTTTAAGAATCGAAAATGATCAAAAAGTAACCCCCCCCCCCTTGTGCCTTTTTCCCCAAATGCAACTTTTAAAATGTTTGAAATAGCCATTTTGTTCAAAACATTCCTAAATATTTCGAATTTAGGGGTGCTATCACTTCGGGGTTGAGAAATCTTCCATAACCCCCACGGAAAGGATTGTAACTTATCTAAGTTGCCTATTATTAGAATATAAGTTTTTTTTGTGGAAGGGGTGGTTGTATTAACTTTGCAGGGGCCTCATTTGATCAGAAAATGAAACTTTTAATTCATTTTTTTAAGAGTCAAAAGTGATCAATGGGCAATTAGCCCACGCCCTACTTTCCCAAAGGGCCTCAGGTCAAAATTTTGAGATAGCCATTTTGTTCAAAACAATTCAAATGCCAGATAAATATGCTTCCGGGTTTAACCCCCCCCCTGCCCCGGGGAAATGGCTCTGAGTTACTACGGCTACAAATAATAACAACTCACCGCAGCACCAAGCCACCTGAGGTCAACACAGCTACGCACGCTCCTCCTCCATCCTAATCTATTCAAAGCCTACCTCTTTACACCCTCCCAAGAAGTTCCAATTTCATTTAAATATTTCTTTATGACATCCTCCTACCCCAGACGAGGACGACCTGTTTTCCGTTTAGCCCTAGAGAGTTGTCCGAAAAAAAAAATACATCTTTGGCAATCTGTCATCCTACATCCACTGAACATGCCCTAGCCATGTCAACCATTCTTTCATTATAGCCCTAGAAAACGGGATTGAATCACATTTTCCGTACAGCCTACTGTTTGAAATACGGTCAGTCAGCCGGATACCAACAACAAACCGTAGGCAATTTCTCTGGAAAACATCAAGCAAATCATCATCCGCTTTTTGGAGCGCGCATGCTTCGGAGTCATATTTGACCACTGTCATCACTGTAGCTTCCAATATTCTAATCCTGGTTTGTAGACATATCTTCCTATTCTTCAAAACTTTTTTTAACTGTGAAAAAACATCCTGAGCCTTGGCTATTCTACTTTTAACATCTTCACGGCTCCCACCGTCTTTACTAATAACAGTACCAAGGCAAGTGAAGCTGCCCACCTGATCAATCTTTTCGTTACCCAACGTTACCTTTTCCTCTTCACATATTCATAGCCTTAGTGACTTGGTCTTCTTGATATTAATTTTCAAACCTATTCTAGCATCCTGAACTCGCAAAACCTCTAACAGTTCATTCATTTTGCTCACACTTTCATCTAGGATGCTTAAATCATCAGCATAATCTAAGTCCAGTAGAATTTTTTCTTCCCCATTTGATTCCGTGGTCTCCCGTTGCCTTTCCTGTGCTCCTCAAGACAAAGTTCATCAAAATGAAAGTTTGATGTTGAAAAAATATTGATTTTTGAAATAAGGCATTTCCTAAAACTTTCAAGACTTTTTGCAATCAAAAACGAACAAAATTTATTAAAAAAAAAACTTTCCGAAAAAAGAGTTTTTCAAAGAAAAGTCAATGCCGTATTAAACTAAAGATCAACAGATACCAGTTAAAATTCAAACTAGAAACGACAAGAAATTACTAAAAAAGAATAAATTAAACTCGAAACGAAAAGAAATTAAATAAACAATTATAGCAAAAAACATACAACGAGTACTAATATAAATGAATAAATTACAATAAATTACTGTTAAAGAATTAACGAAGCCCAAAATGAACAGTAATTACATAAACAATCATAGGGAACAAACATACAAGTAGTAACCTATCTATATATTCTAAACTTACATGAAAACTTACATTGAATTTCCTAAGAAACCCCACGCCTTTGACACTATATTTAGACATGGGCATTTTAAAAGTTGGCTCGTTACAAAGTGCCCAAGCTTGTATAAGATTCTAAACTTACATGAAAACTTACATTGAATTTCCTAAGAAACCCCACGCCTTTGACACTATATTTAGACATGGGCATTTTAAAAGTTGGCTCGTTACAAAGTGCCCAAGCTTGTTATGATTCTAAACTTACATGAAAACTTACATTGAATTTCCTAAGAAACCCCACGCCTTTGACACTATATTTAGACATGGGCATTTTAAAAGTTGGCTCGTTACAAAGTGCCCAAGCTTGTATATGAAACTAAAGTCAAGGTTCTATTGCACAAGAAATTTCACATTTTTTTTTTAAAGCTGGCACTATATAAAGTGCTCCAACAAGTTTTGGGAGTATGCTCGAAATTATATAACTCAATCGGACTGTTTTCGAGCCAACATCCGTTTTTAGGGGGCCAATCAGAGACATTAGAGGTTGCTCAATATATGGTAAGTTGATTGGTGATTGGTTATAAATAAAAGGACTGGTTTTTTATTCGTCCTTGAGATTTTGTATAAAATGCTCTTACCTTACGATTTAATTTTCATAATGATTTAACATATCAGATAGTACACTAAATATTATTAACTTTAAAACAATGGATTCGTCAATTTTCAATGTGAGTACAGTTTACTGAATTTCTTAATTTATTTCCAAATAAAATCATCCCACTAGTAAATTCAAATTTCAGGGGCATAGGCCCCCCTCCCCTACAACAATACAAACCCTACAATGGTATGAGTATACCCGCTAGAAAACGCAAAGTAACGCTCTTTTTTTCCATTATGTAAATAAAATCCCTCCTCCCCCCTCCTTTGTTTACGATTTTAATTCTATAGAAATAGTTGTCTCGTTCAAAATGTCCCTTTTCCCAATTGTGTATTTAAGATGTAATGTCTTTTTTCCGGTCTAAAACCGCATGTGTTTATAATTACCGAGAAGGGTCCTTTTGGAACGAAACTTAGCACGTCTTATCGCATAGATTAATGCAACATGTCTTTGTGATTCAAAACACATTCAAAAATAGATTGTTTTTCGGCCAAATTAGAGGAAATATATTCTATTTGATGAATGCAAATAGGGTTTCATAGATGATTAAGAGGCTTTTATAGAAATATAAAATGGGGAAGTAATTCTAACACCATCGTTGCGAGGTGAAAAAACCAACTATTTCGTCACATGGAAAGTAAGGGGGAGGGAGAGGGGAATTCTTTGTGCATACTAATTTTTTAGAATCCCCCTTCCCCCCAAACTCAAATTTTCCGAAATTTTACTTTAGAAGCTTTTTAAATATTTCTAAAGCGCTAAGACATAGAGCGCTACAAACATCAGAATCAACTTTAGAGGATAAATTATGTTATGGCAAGATGTTTTTGAAATCCCCCTTCCCCCCAAACTCAAATTTTCCAAAATTTTACTTTAGAAGCTTTTTAAAAATATTTCTAAAGCACTAAGACATAGAGAGCTACAAACATCGGAATCAACTTTAGGGGGTAATTTATGTTAGGGGAAGATGTTTTTGAAATCCCCCTTCCCCCCAAACTTAAATTTTCCGAAATTTTACTGTAGAAACTTTTTAAAAATATTTCTAAAGCGCTAAGACATAGAGCGCTACAAACATCAGAATCAACTTTAGAAGACAAATTATGTTATGGGAAGATGTTTTTGAAATCCACCTTCCCCCCAAACTCAAATTTTCCAAAATTTTACTTTAGAAGCTTTTTAAAAATATTTCTAAAGCGCTAAGACATAGAGCGCTACGAACATCAGAATAAAATCTAGAGGGCAATTTATCTGTAAAAGAGGGGTTATTATTTCCTTACTAAATTTTTCTTCTTTTTTAAGGAGGAGGTGGATTCATACAATTACTCTCCCCCCGAAAAGAGACCAAGATGGAACGATATCACATCAATACAAGCTGCACGACCATCCATTAGAGGTTCTCTTGATCAACCAGGACCCTTTCATACCAGTGTCAGCTCTGCACAGACCTCTATGCAACCTGGCGGAAAATTCAAGAGGGAATGGATGCTCTCTCATAATGCATCAGTCTTGTCTACTCAAGAACGTGAGGGGACCCCCCTTCATGCTTTGCCAGGGGCTTCAGACATACAAGTGCAGTCTGAATTTGTAAATGTAGGTATTTTACATTTTTTTTCTCTTTTTTATCACAAACAATTTTCAATGTCTCCAAGGCAGAGCAATTTCTTCATAAATTCCACTATTTAATGCCCCCTCCGGCGCGGGGCCGGGCAGTTTAAGTTAAGAGGTGAAATCAAGATCAGAGGAATTTTCGAGATTTTTCACTGGTTAGAGATGCAACAATGGTACATTTTTTTTAATAGAATGGAAAAGAACGACTATTGAATGCCTCGCTGTTTAAGTTAGGAGGTGAAATCAAGACCAGAGGAATTTTTGAGACTTTTCATTGGTCTCCGGCGCGCCGGAGGGGGGCATTAAATAGTGGAATTTATGAAGAAATTGCTCTGCCTTGGAGACATTGAAAATTGTTTGTGATAAAAAAGAGAAAAAAATGTAAAATACCTACATTTACAAATTCAGACTGCACTTGTATGTCTGAAGCCCCTGGCAAAGCATGAAGGGGGGTCCCCTCACGAACTTGAGTAGACAAGACTGATGCATTATGAGAAAGCATCCATTCCCTCTTGAATTTTCTGCCAGGTTGTATAGAGGTCTGTGCAGATCTGACACTGGTATGAGAGGGTCCTGGTTGATCCAGAGAACTTGTAATGGATGACCGTGCAGCTTGCATCGATGTGATATCGTTCCATCTTGGTCTCTTTTCGGGGGGAGAGTAATTGTATGAATCGACCTCCTCCTTAAAAAAGAAGAAAAATTTAGTAAGGAAATAATAACCCCTCTTTTACAGATAAATTGCCCTCTAGAGTTTATTCTGATGTTTGTAGCGCTCTATGTCTTAGCGCTTTAGAAATATTTTTAAAAAGCTTCTAAAGTAAAATTTTGAAAAATTTGAGTTTGGGGGAAGGGGGATTTCAAAAAACATCTTCCCATAACATAATTTGTCTTCTAAAGTTGATTCTGATGTTTGTAGCGCTCTATGTCTTAGCGCTTTAGAAATATTTAAAAAGCTTCTAAAGTAAAATTTTGGAAAATTTTGAGTTTGGGGGGAAGGGGGATTTCAAAAACATCTTGCCATAACATAATTTATCCTCTAAAGTTGATTCTGATGTTTGTAGCGCTCTATGTCTAAGCGCTTTAGAAATATTTTTAAAAAGCTTCTAAAGTAAAATTTCGGAAAATTTAAGTTTATGGGGAAGGGGGCTTTCAAAAACATCTTCCCCTAACATAAATTACCCCCTAAAGTTGATTCTGATGTTTGTAGCGCTCTATGTCTTAGCGCTTTAGAAATATTTTTAAAAAGCTTCTAAAGTAAAATTTTGGAAAATTTGAGTTTGGGGGGAAGGGGGGTTTCAAAACATCTTCCCCTAACATAAATTACCCCCTAAAGTTGATTCTGATGTTTGTAGCGCTCTATGTCTTAGCACTTTAGAAATATTTAAAAAGCTTCTAAAGTAATATTTTGGAAAATTTTGAGTTTGGGGGGAAGGGGGATTTCAAAAAATTAGTCTGCACAAAGAATTCCCCTCTCCCTCCCCCTTACTTTTCATGCGACGAAATAGTTTGTTTTTTCACCTCGCAACGATGATGTTAGAATTACTTCCCCATTTTATATTTTTATAAAAGCCTCTTAATCATCTATGAAACCCCATTTGTATTCATCAAATAGAATATATCTCCTCTAATTTGGCCGAAAAACAATCTATTTGTGAATGTGTGTTGAATCACAAAGACATGTTGCATTAATCTATGCGATAAGACGTGCTAAGTTTCGTTCCAAAAGGACCCTTTTCTGTAATTATAAACACATGCGGTTTTAGACCGGAAAAAAGACATTACATCTTAAGTACACAATTGGGAAAAGGGACATTTTGAACGAGACAACTATTTCTATAGAATTAAAATCGTAAACAAAGGAGGGGGGAGGAGGGATTATATTTACATAATGGAAAAAAAGAGCGTACTTTGCGTTTTCTAGCGAGTATACTCATACCATTGTAGGGTTTGTATATTTGTAGGGGAGGGGGGCCTATGCCCCTGAAATTTGAATTTACTAGTGGGATGATTTTATTTGGAAATAAATTAAGAAATTCAGTAGACTGTACTCACATTGAAAATTGACGAATCCATTGTTTTAAAGTTAATAATATTTAGTGTACTATCTCTGATATGTTAAATCATTATGAAAATTAAATCGTAAGGTAAGAGCATTTTATACAAAATCTCAAGGACGAATAAAAAACCAGTCCTTTTATTTATAACCAATCACCAATCAACTTACCATATATTGAGCAACCTCTAATGTCTCTGATTGGCCCCCTAAAAACGGATGTTGGCTCGAAAACAGTCCGATTGAGTTATATAATTTCGAGCATACTCCAAAACATGTTGGAGAACTTTATATAGTGCCAGCTTTTTTTAAAAAAAAATTGTGAAATTTTTTGTGCAATAGAACCTTGACTTTAGTTTCATAAGATGCTTGACCACTTTGTAATGAGCCAACCTTTAAAATGCCCATGTCTAAATATAGTGTCAAAGGCGTGGGTTTTCTTAGGAAATTCAAAGTAAGTTTTCACGTAAGTTTAGAATCTTATACAAGCTTGGGCACTTTGTAACGAGCCAACTTTTAAATGCCCATGTCTAAATGTAGTGTCAAAGGCGTGGGTTTTCTTAGGAAATTCAATGTAAGTTTTCATGTAAGTTTAGAATATATAGATAGGTTACTACTCATACAATAGGTACTAATATTAATGAACAAATAAATCTTAAAACGAGTGAAACTTAAACTGAATATGCAAATCAAGCTTGAAACGAACAAAAATCACTACAAATAAGAGTTTGGGTTTTGCCTTCTTCTCTCACTGTAAAAGTCTAAAACCTACTGCGCCATTGGCGCTTTGCTGAAAACTATATGTGTTGTAACAGTCTTGAAAAGTACAAATAAAATCAAACTGAATATTTGATTTTATAATGATATCAAATGTAGAAAGATAATCGCTTCAAAATTTTATTTCGGTGTAATTTTTATTTTCATTTTCAATGCTGTAATAACTGGAAAAGAAAATATTTTTAACATAATTTGTTTTCAGTGAAATACCAATGAAGGAGTAGGCTTTAGACTTTCACAGTTAAGAAAGGGGGCAGCATCCAAGCTCTTGTTTATAGTGAAACTATGCTTGTCTTGAACAGTCTTGGAAAGAACTAATAAAGTTAAACAGAATGTTTGATATATAATGATATTAATTGCTGAAAGCTCATCACTTCAAAATCTAATTCTACTTTAATTTTTATGTTTATTTTCAATGTTGTAATAAGTATAAACGAAAATATTTGTAATGTAATTCATTTTTAGTAAAGCGCCAGTGCCGTAGTAGGTTTTAGACTTTTACATTGAAAGAAAGAGGCAAAACCCAAACTCTTGTTTGTAGTGATTTTTGTTCGTTTCAAGCTTGATTTGCATGTTCAGTTTAAGTTTCACTCGTTTTAAAATTTATTTATGCATTTATATTAGTACCTATTGTATGTTTGTTCCCTATGATTGTTTATTTAATTTCTGTTCGTTTTGGATTTCATTTATTCTTTAATAGTAATTTCTTGTAATTTATTCATTTATATTCGTACTTGTTGTATGTTTTTTTGCTATGATTGTTTATTTAATTCATCTTTGTCTCGGGTTTCATCTATTCTTTGATATTAATTTCTTGTCGTTTCTAGTTTGAATTTTAACAGGTATTTTTGCATTCTTATCTTAAATTTACTGTTGTTTTTACTTGTCTTTGAAAAATTTCTTTTTCGGAAAGTTTTTTCAAATAAATCTTCAAAAAACTGGGGGTGGGAGGCCTGAGAGGGGAGGAGATATCGGAGGGGCCATAAGTCAACTATATGCTAAAAATGCTTATCATTTTGCTTCAAAACAGTTATAACTTACCTACCTTTCTACTTAACGGTTGACGGGGTTGGGGGATGATGAATTTCTTTTGCACAAAATACGGACTTAGTTCTGTTCTCACAAAATCACAGCTAAGCTCGTTTTTGTGCAAAGTCTATAACAAAGTTTTTTTTTTAAACGGGCCGCAGCAAGAGAAAACTGTAAGGCCTTTTGAATTTTGAAAATGGTTCATACCATGAACCAATTCTTTACAAAAAAAACTGATACTGTTTCAAGAATAATTGATCAGTGCTAAAAAAAAAAAATTATTCCTCATAGTTCAAAAGATGATAGCCCCTACTTCATTGTTCGACTTTCAAATACCATTGCTAAGAAAGGAGCAAACTATAAGCTGCAGTTCATTTGGTAGTGAGGGAGTTAAAGGTCAAGGAAGTATTTGTGATGTTAGGGTTCTTTTTCAGCCCCTATTGGAGACTGTGAAATAGCAAACTACCAAATTCTGAAAAGTAGACAACTTGTAAAAGTAGACCACTTTTGGACTCGTAGTGAAATACACCTCTATCAAATCTCTAAATGTTTCAATTTATTATTTCAAGGAAATGTTCTTACGATGGAACGAGGGAAATGTCCGGCATCTTAAGCACTTTCAAATTTTCGTCTATCTCCAATTTTAAACTGGTGTCTCTTTGGTTGCTTTTTTTTAAAAAGAACTTTCCACTAAAAACTAGAGTCATGGCACAAGGATAAAGAATCCTGGAAGAAAAACTTCAAATAATCCTCTTTGAAACAGATTACAAACTCAAATTCAATTATTATACTTTAGGCTATGGGATAAGCTATCATTGTTGGTTCCAGAAAAAAAACGATTGGCTGTTTCTGAAAGGTATAAAATGAAATCGGAGACACAAGGAAAAAAAAAGAATGCAATTAAAGTGCCCGTTTGATTCTTACGACTTAATTACTGCTACGCTTTATCCTATCTTAATATCAATGGATTGTTTCCAAGTTACTTAAGTCAGAGGTCTTTGAATGTATCGAATTGCGTGCCATAGCTTAAATATTTTGTTCAATTTCATCTTTCCAACTATTTTTGTAGTTTATCGTGCAATAGCTAATGTGGATAACGGTTAAATTATAACGCAATTCCACTAACCAGACGCGGTAACATCTTTATGACAAACGCAAAATTTTTTAAAGTAGAATAACGTTGCATAATAAACAATATTTAAAAAGAGTATGTATCCTTTTGTGACTTTATATTGTGGAGAACGCACTCACCTTTTGCAATGTTTGAGCTCTTATAGGTCTAGGCCTACTGCTAAAGTTATGCACAAAAAATTGTCGTGAGCCACCTTTCTTTGTTAAATCCTGATTTATAAGGTAACTTGTATAGCCCAAGATGCCCAGTAGTTGGACAGCTAATCACCACTTCCACAGTTAAATCATTATAAAATGTCTATCATGCTAGTCTATCTTGAAGGTGGGTTGTTTTACCATCACATTTGTCAAAATCTGCTTAATAAGTATGTGTGAGCTCAAATATTTTAACCATACACAACACTCAGAGTTTTGAATATAGCCTACTGATAGACAACAGTAGAGCCCAATCTTGGACACACACTTTAACTTGAACCTAGGTTAGGCCTAATCTTGGACATAGAATTTTAAAGTTATAACAGCATATCCAAATCACAGACAGGGTTGATACAAGATAAATGTAATCTAAAATAAGAGTTTATGAAACAGAATAATTGTATTTAAATGTGGTAGCCTTAAGGGATAACTACTGTCTAAATTCAAATTTTGAAAAATCAGAAGTTCTCCAAGATTCTAGTCAGTCAATTCCAATTAATCTAGTCTTAACTATCCAGCAGTACCAACCATCTAAACTTATATACATAATGTCCAAGAATAGGAGCCTGTTGTCCATATAGGCTACAGGAAATTTTCTTTTTAATCAGGATATCTATCAAAGAATAGGCACTAGCCTAGAAATAGGGATCTTACTCTGCTTGCATTTTTCTGTTTCTTGATGCTGATATTATCAAGAAACAGAAAATCACATAAGAAATGTATAATTTAGGCTATATTTGTACATAAGGGAGGGGAGTATAATAGAATTGCAGTCAAAATGTGTTAACTACCATAATCCATACCACCAGTTGGGATTGTGAAAATCTAATGCTTTAGGTAAATTTGCAGTGGGCCTTATAATTTAGCTACAGTGAAAGTGAAAACATCATTTGATGCCTTTTTATGCTCTTTCATAATTCAATAATTGCTTCTGAGCTAATTGAATCTTGAGCCCTTAAAGGGGCTCCAAAGGTATTTTATATGAATAATGAAAGAGAATAAAAAAAGCATCAAATGATGTTTTCACTTTCTTCCTAGTTAAATTATATGGCCCATTACAAATTTACCATGAAATTTACCCACCCCCTAATGTGCAAATATATACCCTGAATTGTTGACAGCAAAGTTTTGAATTGCAAAATTCAGTGCTATTTTTGTTGTTTGCATCAAAAGAAAACTTGAAACAGTAGGAAAATGGTTTATATTTGAGTTTCCTAATAAATGAGGTTTGAATTGTTATAAGTACAGTAAGTATTTTTTGGAATATATTACTCTTGAACAACCTATTTATAAACTAGTGATATGTTTTTAATCACTTTTCAATAACTTAACTAGTGTTAATAACTTCTTTGTGTGGTTACAAAAATGACATACCTTTGGGCCTTTAAGGGCTCAAGATGCAATTAGCCCCAGAAGCAATTATTGAATCATGAAAGAGCACAAAAAAGAAATACCTTAAATTGCACTTGCTAGCAATAGGATGAATCCTGTGTCCACCAGCTTCAGTGATGATAGTTAGTCCTCTATGGGGTCCCAAGCAGTGGTCCATGAATTGAGCCACTCCCTATCCACTGATGACTTGAACACCTCCATGCTGGTAGGTGTCACTGCTTTTTCACTGAGGGAATTCCACAAGCTGATAACTCTATTTGAAAAGAATTTGTTCCTTGGTCTGATATTTGCTTGTTGGCTTGTACATCTATATGTTAGAGATGGTATTTTGAGCTTACAGAGATGGGATGGATATGGGACATCACAGAGGTCTTTGATACACTTTGGTGGCCTCCTCTGGACTGATTCCATTGCTCTTTGGTCAGTCTTGTTGATTAGGCATGCGACACCCATTCTAAGTTCTAGCCTTTGAATCAAACTAGACTCTTATACAGCTTAGTAATAACATTCGGAGATCTACTAGTGAACATTCTTTTGATTAAGCCAAGTGTTTGATTAGCCTTTGCAATAGTTGCTTGTGCATGAATATGGAAATTGAACTCTGCATCTACCAGGATACCAAGATCTCTCTCAGCATGGCTGCAGGAAATAGCTTTGTGAGACCCATCACTACAATTCATATGGTACTGAGTGTGTTGGTCTTTCTTCTCCAGTTGGAGAGTCTTGCATTTTGCTGCATTGAATTCAAGCTTCAAAATATTAGTCCGGTGAGTGAATGCATCAAGGTCCAGTTGAGTTGACTCAATATTTTCTGCTGTGTCTACACAACCAATAAGTTTTGAGTCATCAGCATAGAGGCTTACTTTGCTATTATATATATATATATATATATATATATATATATATATATATATATATATATATATATATATATATATATATATATATATATATATAGATATATATATACATATATATATATATATATATATATATATATATATATATATATATATATATATATATATATATAATATATATATATATATATATATATATATATATATATAATATATATATATATATATATATATATATATATATATATATATATATATATATATATGTATATATATATATATATATATATTGATTCAATGTATATATATATATATATATATATATATATATATATATATATATATATATATATATATATATATATATATATATATATATATATATATATATATAAATATATTGATTCAATATATATATATATATTGAATAGAGCTGGACCCAATACTGTGCCCTGGGGGACACCACTTCCAACAGTAGCCACCTCAGAGAAGAATGTCCTTCCATCCCTTCCAAATATTTTAACCATCTGTTAGGAACTGCTTTACCCACTCAACCACATCCTGATTCACCCCAATAGCTTGGAGCTTGATATGAAGTCTTTTGTGGCAGATTTTGTCATATGCCTTTGACAAATCCAGTAATATAATGTCAACAGGAAACCCCTGGTCCAGAAGATTTGTGACATAATTGTTAGTATCAATCAGGTTCATTTCAAGAGACTTAAAGCCATGTTGACATGATGAGGATAATTTATTGGTTTTTTAATTGTTTCAAGATTGCAGCATTAACAATTCCTTCTACAAGCTTCCCAACTGAAGAGGTGATGCTTATTGGCCTGTAATTACTTGCATCCTCTTTGCTACCACCCTTGTGTATGGGGGTTATATGTGCTGTGCCCCAAATCTTGTGGGATGCACTTTTCATCAAGAGATTTCTGAAAAAGTAGAGCTAGTGGTTCTAACAGTTCAACATGCAATTATTTTAGAAGCCTTGGGTGTACACCATGAGGTCCCACTGATTTATTTGGGTTTGACTTTTTTAGGTGTGTCTACATAAAATTTATTGAGGGCATAGGCAGGGGCGTCATTTGGGGGGGGCAGTTTCCCCCCAATATTGTGAAGAAAACAATTATTATACACCCCATGCCCTTCGACTATCAGGATATGGACCCCTCTTGCCCCCCAATAAAAATGCTGGAGATTTGCCCCTGGACATAGGGGGTTATAATGATATAGGTAGGGGGTTTGGAAGAGGGGCATTTTCAGGCAAAGTAAAAAGATGTAAACTGCCTATTTACAGCATTAGCAATTTCTTCTTGGTTGTCTACTACACAGTCATTGATTTTTAGTTACATAACTGAGTGTCTGCCAGGTTTATGGGCTGAGGCATAATTGCAAAAGCATTTCAGATTTGACTTGCTTGCTGCTGCTATAGCCTCCTCATGCTGTTTAAATAGCTTCCTGGATAGGTTTCTGACTTGATTTTGTGCCTTGGTATATTTTGTGTAGTTAATCTTATTATGTATATTCTGCTTATATAGTCTCCAAAACTTTTAATTTTTATTTCTTGCTCTCCTTATTTCTTTGGTCATAAATGGCAGTGTTTTAGGTTTTCAAGCCTATCTTACTGTTGCATTTTTCTCGGAGACCTCTAGCAGTATTTTCTTTATCATATTTCATGATTTGTCAACATCATTCTCAGTGATAAAGGACCAATCACATCCTGTCAACTTTTGCCTCATTAGATGGTAATCTGTATACACATGTTTGGTAAAAACTGATTTTTCAGAGTACAGTCTGAGAGAGCATTGTATAGCAGTGTGGTTGCTTGCCCCAAAGGGTGGTAGTGGGGCTACATTTAATAATGCTTCATGATTGCTTACTATTACAAGGTCCAATAATGATGGTGGCTGGCCATCCTGGTACCTACTTGGAGAGTTTACAGCTTGGTAAAGTGAATTGTTTGCTAGGCACTTAAGAAATGGTTCAACTGATTTCTGTCCAGAGTAGCCACAGCCATCTGTCCATTGAATGGAAGGTAGGTTAAAATCCCCAACTATGAGAAGGTTTCCTGTCAGTGCAACTTTTATTTCAATTTATTTTACAACTTCATAGAGGGACTTTTCTAAATTAGGGGAACTTGTACTTCTGTAAATTGTACCAATACAAATTGGTTCACCAAGAAGGTTTATTGATATCCACACTTGTTCTAAACAAGGCTCATAATCAGAATCAATATCAATATTTCCTAGTTTGAAAGTTTCTGGGATGTATAGAACAATTCACTTTCCTTCCTGCTTTGATGGGTTGCTGACAATTTTGTATCCTGGTATCTGTATCTGTTGTTCTGTTAGAGCAATAGTAGTCATTTTGGGTTTCACTTCACAGAAGGTGTAAATGTCTGAAGTACCTGATGCAACAACACACTTAATTTTCCGAAACTTAGAAGTTAGACAGTCAACATTGCTGAAGATAACACTAAGGCAACTAATGTTGTCACAGCTTTTACTATCAGAAGGGGTTGATGATCTTTTCGAACTTGGTGACTCAATGGTTTGCTAAGGTTTAGCACTATAAAAACTGTTGTCCAACTCCCTATTAGATTGTTTAGATTTAGGGCTGTAAAAACTGTTGTCCAGCTCCCTGCTATCAAAAGTATCATTTACATTTAATAATGCACTAAAAGCAAAACTATGTACAAGTTTTGACTGCCCACTTAAAGCTCCATCTGAGTTGGAGGGGCAGGAGGCAGAAAGTTTTCTGATACTATTTTGCCACCCTGAATCACAATATCTCTCTCACCATTTACTCGCCAAGCTTGGATCTCTTCATACACTTTTGCTCTTTTATTCCTTTCTGCTTTGGATATGCCATTTTTGAAATGAATTCTGCCAGTTTCTCTTGTTTCATATGATTTCTGAAGAATTCGTTTGTTTGTTGCAAGGTTCACAACAGAGAAAATGATGAATGAAAGGCATCAAATAACATTTTCACTTTCATCTTAGATAAATTATAAGGCTCACTGCAAATTTATCAAGCTTTATTTGCTACCTTTTTTACCGTTATTCTGCATATTATCCAGTAGGAATTGTTTACTTAATGTATTTCCTTCTGAACAGCCCCAATTCTAGGCTTATAACCTTGACTTTGTTGATATTCCTTCTTTGCTATTATATCTGTTTAGGCTATATATATCTGCAGATTAGGGGGAGGAGTGTTGTTTAAGTAAAGTTAAGCACTTTTAGGAATGGATAAATTTATACATTTTCACTGGATTTAGCAAGGAAGTGAACACTTCTGGGGCATATTCCATGTTCAGCCCCATAAGGGGCTCAGAACAGCCTATAGTAAGCTAACCAAAAGTTTGGTTAGGTTTGGTTTGGTTACATCATGGTTTAAAAACTCTAGACAAGGTGGAATTTGCCCCAGAAGCAGTTATTGAATTTAGAAAGAGCATAAAAATAGGCATCAAGTGATGGATTCACTTTTGTCTTAGCAAAGTTATGTGAATATGTGTATATTTACCTAGGAATGATATAAGTAAGTATTTTAGAATCTTTTAAAGCTGTTTTTCGAATTTTACAGTGTTTCCTTTTGAGAAGGAGTAATTGTAAACTAGGAATGAAATTGCCTTTCCATAAACTCAGAAGGAAACACTATAAAAATATGGAAACTACTTTTTAAAAATTCTAATGTACTTACATATATCATTCCTAAAACCACTTTATTTTACGCCTCCCCCTCCCGCCCCCTCAATGGTGAAATATATAGCCCAAATGATAAATTGTCCATGAATTTTCCTGTTGCTAGATGCTATTGATGTTGCTTGTTTCCTGTTAGATTTATTTGAAGAAAAAGTTGCATATAGAAAAATCAAAGAGAATATGTAATATGAGCTATTTATATGACCATAAGAGGGAAGGGGAGTCCTGGTACAGTAAAAGTGAAGTTTGAGAATTTTTTTAAGTGGTTTTCAGAATTATATAGTTTGTCATTGTGAGAGGGTAAACCACCAAAATAGAATTTATGTATACAGATATATATATATATATATATATATATATATATATATATATATATATATATATATATATATATATATATATATATATATATATATATATATATATATTATATATATATATATATATATATATATATATATATATATATATATATATATATATATATAAATAAATATATATGTATATATATATATATATATATATATATATATATATATATATATATATATATATATATAAATATATATATATATATATATATATATATATATATATATTATCTGTAAACATAAATTCTATTTTGGTATATATATATATATATATATATATATATATATATATATATATATATATATATATATATATATATATATATATATATTTATATATTTATATATATATGTATATATATATTAAATTTCATAACTTTTTTTTTCTTGGTTTTTAAATTTCTTGACTTATTTATCTTGTAACTCAAACTGTGAAAAATAACAGCTCACACAATTGTCTCTCATTTTAACCAACAATATGTGTCATAAAATCCTCTTTGAACAAAAGAAGAAGATTATGGATGAGCCAAGGTATGCAAGTACAGATTATTGGACAACTATAGTTGCATTTTTTGTCCCCTATCTTCTGAGGCCTTGGTTAATTTTTTGAACCAGGCCCTTTCTCCTAAGGCCTGCAAAGAAAGCAGAACTGTGATTTTGGGGTCAGTTTCCCTATTTTCTCTTGGAATTAGCATAATAATCAAGCTAAATATGAAACATGATTGAAAATTATGCAGCCATGAAGGGTAGAAGAATTTTTTTTTTCAGGTTCAAGTTCATTTATTTTCAAATCATATATAGATAACATACAAAGCATACCAATATCTGGCAGAGAGACAAGCTCGTTTTGTACAGATATAACAGCTAAAGTAATAAATAACGGAATATATGGATGATTACTTAAAATAAGAAGAAAAGATAGAAGAAGGAGGAAAATGGAAAAAAAGACATAATAATAATTACTCACCACATCACAGCAGACATCCCACCCGACAATATACAAACAAACAAAAATTCAATATCTTTAACCAGCAATGGGACAACAAGAGAAAAATGAAGACCCGTGAAAAAGACCCAAAAACAAAACAAAGCATCAAATTAATAATAATAATAAATAAAAAAGTACAATAACTAATGACTATCCAAAAGGAAGGACTTCAACTTATTTTTTTAAATTCCTAACGACAAATTAAAAGCATACTCATATTGGTTCCATGCAGCAACCACACTATTTCTTAGAGAAAAACAGGACCTCTGAAATTATCAATGGCTGTGGTGTAGTTTGCATGTATTGCGAGTTAGGTACAAAGATGGCACAGCAATTGGGAACAGATCAAAAGAGTAGAAATAGCTAGGTAGTGCCAGGAGATTGTGCTTAGCTTTGAATAATAACAAGTGAAAAGTAACTGCCAGTTCAACAGAAAGAATATTCAATAACAAATATAAACTCTTTGTAGAGGACTTGCTTGGAAGAGATACTGGGGAAGGAAGAAATCCTTTTAAATATGAAGTGCCTTATTTTGTTGTCTTTGGAGTGGAATAAAATGGGATCTGAAAGTATTCAAGTAAATAAGTGGGCAGTAATTTAGGTAAGAATGGACAAGTGTAAAATAAATAGAATACATAGCTTCCAGAGGCAAAACGAATTTCATATGGTGCATGATACCTATATTTCTTCCAAGCTTCAATCTTAGACTACTAATATGTGGCTTCCAACTTAAATTCGAATCAACCACTATACCTAGGTAACAAAAAATATCAACACGTGATATCTCTGCACTTTACACAGAAGACTTAATCAGCTTAAGACCTGGAAGGGCTTGTGATCTACGTGTATATGCTATAAATTTAGTTTTTGCAGTATTCAAAGCTAGCCTATTTGCTGTAAACCATGCCACTACTTTATCAAATACAAGAGTTAAAGTATGTTTTACACTATCCTCATCAACCCCAGAAACCATACAGGCTGTGTCATCAGTGAATAGTATGGTCAGCCCCAGGTCCCCAACTGAATTACTTATATCATTAACATAAATTAACAGCAACAGAGGGCCTAGAATTGAACCTTGAGGTACCCAAAAATTATTTGAATTACCCATTTTGGAATTGAAGGTTATTAAATACAGTTCAATTTCAATACAATGTAAGAATATGAATTAGGTCGTTTTTGGTCATGGCCAGAGAAAAAAGTGCCAGAACTCTGGTGTAAAAAAAAAAGTTGAATCAGCAGAAAGGGCAAGGGCTTAGGAGGAAGGCCTGTGGCTGTTTTGAATAAAAAAATGTGAATGATATTGAATAACAGAGCCACATGAAAACGAAACACCTATTGATCATTGGATTTAAAATCTTCTGTTTTGTGTTTTGGTCTCTGAAAAATATTTAAATGCTTTTGTACAAAGATTTTAAATGAAACCAACTTTTCAAATGAACTTGCCTAAGACATTAGAATAACTTCTAATCCAAAGCATTGATAATCCCTTTCATGAAATAGACCAACATTCAGAAGACACCTCAGTTGCTGTGCTCATAATGACCTTGCTTGACATTAGTCTGGAGTCCTTTGATAACTATGACCAGATTTCTTGTGCTCAAAAGTTCAGCTTAATGTATAGGCACTGGAAACCAGGAAAGCACTTCGATTTTAACCAGAATTTCAGAGGTATAGTGATAAATCGTTGTTGTTTTCTAAGTACATGGCTCCAAAAGTATTCGTGGTTGGTATTCACCCCTTCAAAATAAGGTGCATAATATAAAACACTGCTTCCTATTTGCCAAATCTGAGACAAATAAAGGCTAACATGAGGTGCTTGGATGCTTAGTTTTGAAGCCACATACTAACCTTAAAGATGCTCTTGCTGAAATCAATCATCATGATGAAAGACGGTACTCATGGTACTGCAGTACTAAAATCTATGATGCTTGTCAAAATACATGAAGGAAAAAGTATTCCAATTGACCAGCAATCGAATTTGCAAGATCACAAGGAAAGGATTAAAAAACAAGAAACATTAAGATCAATTGTTCAGGCTATCCCCCCCCCCCCTCCAAACGGAAATCCTAATTCTGTTTATTTCGAGCAGTGTGGTTATGATTTGTTAAAACGTGTTGGAGTGTTGGTAATCCAAAAAGGAAGTTTTAAAGAGAAGTCCAAAAGCAAGAAGAAAATAAAGTTATATAGTAGCTCAAATTTACAACAAACATAGTCAACATGAAAGGTAACAGATATTGAAATGGTTGAATAGATGAATTTTACAACGAACAGAAATTACAATGAATAGTCAGGGCAAAGTTAGAATGAGCTGCCCCCCTAAACAGTCTATAGGTCAGAGCATCAGTTGTGTTTTAATGAAAAACTATGTTTTGAGCAGTGTGTTTTTTACTTGCTGTAACATTAGAAACAACAAGATAATGTCACAGGCCTAATGAAGTTTAAACAGCTGCTACTAGAAATAAAGTAACTCTTATGTAACCCCCCCCCCCACTCAAATTCTCTTGAAACTTGAGTGTCATTTTTGCTTTGCTGAAAACGGCATGCATTTAGAATAGTGTAGTTCTTATTTATAAGTATAATTTTTATAAGTTTCAGAAAGATCAAAAAAAGTTTTAGCATCTTTTTCTATCGAGGGGGGGGGGTAGACAGGGTTCACTCCCTTCTAATCTTCAACCCTCCCTTGTTTCACATCAGCCCTTTGTTGGGCTCCATTTTTTATGGGCAATCAATATTTTTTCCTTTTTATTTCTTCTATGTTTGGGTTTTCCTTAGCCCAAGGGCTTTATAATACAAGTTTTGAGTCAAAGTGCAAAATATCTGTCTTTTCAACTCCCATTTTTGGGTAGTCCTTGCCCTCCCTCTGAAAACATTAGGCTGCTCTTCATGCCCAAGACCTTTGTGCTGTAACTTTCAAACTGATCAGGGACAATAAGATTTTTCAGCCCACTTTCCCCTAAAATCCCTAACACATAGGGGTCTTTTCTGGGCTTCCTAACACCACTCTCCCTTTCGGAAAAGATGTGTGTTCCAGTTCCATAAAGGAACAATCCCTAAAAGTTTTAAGCCAATTGAGTATCCAAGAACAAAGAAGCCCTCTTTTAACACTATAAAAAAATCCATAAACAATTAGGAAACAGCTTATTTTCTGGCCCTTGCCCCAGGGTTGTGTGAAAAAAACCTCAATTTTTATCCAGTATCATAGGGGTCTGATATTAGACCCTGAAAAAAATATAAATGTTTTTACTTTTATAACTTTAATAAATCAAATAATATTAACATTTTGATTACTGAATATCAGTATATGTGTATTAAACTGACAATGCACATTCTTTTGTATTTTTTTCAATAAAGTGCAGAATATGTTCTGGCTTGGGAAGGCATAGGGGTTTTGAGCCCAACTTATGTTAATTTCTGCTCGTTTTGAGTTTGACTCAGTTATTTATTGCAATTTCTGTTCATTTTGGTTTTTATTTATTTATCGATGCTGATTTGTGGTAGTTTCACGGTTGGTAGATTATTTGATTTTATTTTTGCTCATTTTTTGTTTAATGGAGTTCTTTACTTTTCTTTGAAAAACTTATTTTGTGGAAAAAGTTTTTTTAATTAATTTCTGTTCGTTTTATATTGACATAGTCTTTTCAGAGAAAAAGAAAATAATACTTTAAATCTTTTTTTTTAAGAATTTATAGTTTGGCCTGCTATTTGTATGCTGGAGAAAAATTTTCAGCATTTTTTAACAACATACACCTTCTTGAAAATCTGGACACAAATAGTAGTGTTTAATTTAGTTTCACACCTCCTCTAGTTAACCTGAAATGGAAAACTTGATACCATTCGCAAAAAAATCTGTTTACTTTCTTTGATAGCTTGGGTACACTTACGCTATTTTGATTTGGTTTAATTTTAAGAGCAGAAGCAGCCCCGAAAGTTTGAACATAATATCCTCAGTCTTTCTTGGGATACTGCTGATATGCCTTATTGGGAATTAGCATTAACACAGTGCATTTTGATTCAATCTCAAGGCAACATTTAGTTTTTAAACATAAAGTCAAATGGGAGGGTGGGCGTGGGAGGGGGATTAGTTTCCCTCCAATCACTTTCGACTATTAAAAAGGCATCAGCCCTTTCTATTTTCAATCGAATGAGCCGTTTTCGAAGTTCCTACGTCAACTCCTTCGATACAAAGTGCCCTGGTCTAAACAAAAACAACAACAACAAAATAATACATCATACCCACATCGATCTTAACTATAAAAATGTCAAGCCTTCCAATCACTTTCGACTATTAAAAAGGGTACTAGGCCTTTCGATTTCCAATCGAATGAGCCCTTTTTGAGTTTCTACGTCACCACTTCCTTTAAACACCTTATATGCCCCCAGGGCATAAATTACAACCCTTACCCTAAGGGCTGTGAGGGTGGTTGTCATCCTCTAAGACCTAATTTTCAGAACTTTCAACTATGTTAAACAAAATGGCTATCTCAAAATTTTGATTGGATGTGTCTGGGAAAATGGTGGGTGTGAGAGGGGTGTTAGTCTTTCTCCAATCACTTTCAACTATTAAAAAAGGCACTAATCCTTTCAATTTCCAATCAAATGAGCCCTTTTGAAGTTTCTACGACAACGCTTTCATTAAAAACTTTTATGCCCCCAGGGTATAACTTACAACCCTCGCCCTGAGGGCTGGGGGGAGGGGTTGTCATCCTCTAAGACCTAATTTCCAGAACTTTCTACTATGTTGAAGAAAATGGCTATCTGAGAATTTTGATTGGATGTGTTTGGGGAAATTTTGGGTGTGAGAAGGGGGTTAGTTGCCCTTCAATCACTTTCGACTATTAAAAGGGCGCTAGCTCTTTCAATTTTCGATTGAATGAGCCCTTTTTGATGTTTTTACAACATCATTTTCTATAAGAACCTTGCATGCTCCCAGGTATAACTTACAACCCTTGCCACGAGGGTTGTGGGGGGATGGGTTGTCATCCTTAAAGACCTAATTTCCAAAACTTTCAACTGCGTTGAATAAAATGGCTATCTAAAAATTTTGATTGGATGTGTTTGGGGAAATTTTAGGTTTGAGAGGGGGGTTAGTTGCCCTTCAATCACTTTCGACTATTAAAAGGGCACTAGCTCTTTCAATTTTCGATTGAATGAGCCCTTTTTGATGTTTTTACAACATCACTTTCTATAAAAACCTTACATGCTCCCAGGTATAACTTACAACCCTTGCCACGAGGGTTGTGGGGGGATGGGTTGTCATCCTTAAAGACCTAATTTCCAAAACTTTCAACTGCGTTGAATAAAATGGCTATCTAAAAATTTTGATTGGATGTGTTTCGGGAAAAGGTGGGCGTGAGAGGGGGTTAGTTGCCCTCAAATTACTTTTGACTATTAAAAAGGGCATTAGTCCTTTGAATTTCCAATCGAATGAGCCCTTTTTCAAGTTTTTACGACAAAGATTTCAACAAAAATCTTATATTCTCCCAGGGTATAACTTATAACCCTTGCCCTGAAGACTCTGGGAGGAGTGTCCTGCTCAAAGGTATAATTTCCTGAACTTTAAACTGTGTGGAACAAAATGGCTATCTAAAAATATTGATTGGATATGTTTGGGGAAATGGTGGGCGTGGTAGGGGTGTTAGTTGCCTTCCAATCATTTTCGACTATTAAAAAGGGCACTAGCCATTTAAATTTCCAATCGAATGAGCCCTTTTTGAAGTTTCTACGACGACGTGTTCTATAAAAAACCTTATATGCCCCCAGGGCATAACTGACGACCCTTGCCCTGAGGGCTGTGGGGTAGTGTCCTCCTCAAAAATATAATTTCTATCTGGAAATCCACAACACTGAACAAAATGGCTATCTAAAAATTTTGATTGGATGTGTTTTGGGAAAAGATGGGCAAGAGAAGGGAACTAGTTGCCCTCAAATCACTTTCGACTATTAAAAAGGGCACTAGACCTTTGAATTTCCAATCGAATGAGCCCTCTTTCAAGTTTCTACGACAAAGATTTCAATAAAAACTTATATGCCCCCAGGGCATAACTTATAACCCTTGCTCTGAAGACTATGGGGGGAGTGTCCTGCTCAAAGGTATAATTTCCTGAACTTTAACTGCGTGGAACAAAATGGGTATCTCAAAATTTTGATTGGATGTGTTTGGGGAAACGGTAGGCGTGGAAGGGGTGTTAGTTGTCTTCCAATTACTTTCGACTATTAAAAAGGGCACTAGCCTTTTCAATTTCTAATCGAATGAGCCCTTTTTGAAGTTTCTACGTCAACACGTTCTATAAAGACTTTATATGCCCCCAGGGTATAACTTACAACCCTTGTCCTGAGGGCTTTGAGGGGGTTGTCATTCTCAAAGACCTAATTTACAGAACTTAAAACTACGTTGAATAAAATGGCTATCTCAAAATTTTGATTGGATGTGTTTGGGGAAAAGGTGGGCGTGAAAGGAGGGTTAGTTGCCATCCAATCACTTTCGACTATTAAAAAGGCCACTAGCCCTTTGAATTTCCAATTGAATGAGCCTTTTTTAAAGTTTCTACGACAACGCCTTCTATAAAAACCTTATATGCCCCAAGGGCATAACTTACAAGCCTTGTCCTGAAGGCTGTGGGGGAGTGTTCTCCCCCACAGCCTATATATATATATATATATATATATATATATATATATATATATATATATATATATATATATATATATATATATATATATATATATATATATATATATATATATATATATATTGATTCAATGTATATATATATATATATATATATATATATATATATATATATATATATATATATATATATATATATATATATATATATATATATATATATATTGAATAGAGCTGGACCCAATACTGTGCCCTGGGGGACACCACTTCCAACAGTAGCCACCTCAGAGAAGAATGTCCTTCCATCCCTTCCAAATATTTTAACCATCTGTTAGGAACTGCTTTACCCACTCAACCACATCCTGATTCACCCCAATAGCTTGGAGCTTGATATGAAGTCTTTTGTGGCAGATTTTGTCATATGCCTTTGCCAAATCCAGTAATATAATGTCAACAGGAAACCCCTGGTCCAGAAGATTTGTGACATAATTGTAAGTATCAATCAGGTTCATTTCAACAGACTTAAAGCCATGTTGACATGATGAGGATAATTTATTGGTTTTTTAATTGTTTCAAGATTGCAGCATTAACAATTCCTTCTACAAGCTTCCCAACTGAAGAGGTGATGCTTATTGGCCTGTAATTACTTGCATCCTCTTTGCTACCACCCTTGTGTATGGGGGTTATATGTGCTGTGCCCCAAATCTTGTGGGATACACTTTTTATCAAGAGATTTCTGAAAAAGTAGAGCTAGTGGTTCTAACAGTTCAACATGCAATTATTTTAGAAGCCTTGGGTGTACACCATGAGGTCCCACTGATTTATTTGGGTTTGACTTTTTTAGGTGTGACTACATAAAATTTATTGATGGCTATTGAGGGCATAGGCAGGGGCGTCATTTGGGGGGGGGGGGGCAGTTTCCCCCAATATTGTGAAGAAAACAATTATTATACACCCCATGCCCTTCGACTATCCGGATATGGACCCCTCTTGCCCCCCAATAAAAATGCTGGAGATTTGCCCCTGGACATAGGGGGTTATAATGATATAGGTAGGGGGTTTGGAAGAGGGGCATTTTCAGGCAAAGTAAAAAGATGTAAACTGCCTATTTACAGCATTAGCAATTTCTTCTTGGTTGTCTACTACACAGTCATTGATTTTTAGTTACATAACTGAGTGTCTACCAGGTTTATGGGCTGAGGCATAATTGCAAAAGCATTTCAGATTTGACTTGCTTGCTGCTGCTATAGCCTCCTCATGCTGTTTAAATAGCTTCCTGGATAGGTTTCTGACTTGATTTTGTGCCTTGGTATATTTTGTGTAGTTAATCTTATTATGTATATTCTACTTATATAGTCTCCAAAACTTTTAATTTTATTTCTTGCTCTCCTTATTTCTTTGGTCATAAATGGCAGTGTTTTAGGTTTTCAAGCCTATCTTACTGTTGCATTTTTCTCGGAGACCTCTAGCAGTATTTTCTTTATCATATTTCATGATTTGTCAACATCATTCTCAGTGATAAAGGACCAATCACACCCTGTCAACTTTTGCCTCATTAGATGGTAATCTGTATACACATGTTTGGTAAAAACTGATTTTTCAGAGTACAGTCTGAGAGAGCATTGTATAGCAGTGTGGTTGCTTGCCCCAAAGGGTGGTAGTGGGGCTACATTTAATAATGCTTCATGATTGCTTACTATTACAAGGTCCAATAATGATGGTGGCTGGCCATCCTGGTACCTACTTGGAGAGTTTACAGCTTGGTAAAGTGAATTGTTTGCTAGGCACTTAAGAAATGGTTCAACTGATTTCTGTCCAGAGTAGCCACAGCCATCTGTCCATTGAATGGAAGGTAGGTTAAAATCCCCAACTATGAGAAGGTTTCCTGTCAGTGCAACTTTTATTTCAATTTATTTTACAACTTCATAGAGGGACTTTTCTAAATTAGGGGAACTTGTACTTCTGTAAATTGTACCAATACAAATTGGTTCACCAAGGAGGTTTATTGATATCCACACTTGTTCTAAACAAGGCTCATAATCAGAATCAATATCAATATTTCCTACCTTGAAAGTTTCTGGGATGTATAGAACAATTCACTTTCCTTCCTGCTTTGATGGGTTGCTGACAATTTTGTATCCTGGTATCTGTATCTGTTGTTCTGTTAGAGCAATAGTAGTCATTTTGGGTTTCACTTCACAGAAGGTGTAAATGTCTGAAGTACCTGATGCAACAACACACTTAATTTTCCGAAACTTAGAAGTTAGACGGTCAACATTGCTGAAAATAACACTAAGGCAACTAATGTTGTCACAGCTTTTACTATCAGAGGGGGTTGATGATCTTTTCGAACTTGGTGACTCAATGGTTTGCTAAGGTTTAGCACTATAAAAACTGTTGTCCAACTCCCTATTAGATTGTTTAGATTTAGGGCTGTAAAAACTGTTGTCCAGCTCCCTGCTATCAAAAGTATCATTTACATTTAATAATGCACTAAAAGCAAAACTATGTACAAGTTTTGACTGCCCACTTAAAGCTCCATCTGAGTTGGAGGGGCAGGAGGCAGAAAGTTTTCTGATACTATTTTGCCACCCTGAATCACAATATCTCTCTCACCATTTACTCGCCAAGCTTGGATCTCTTCATACACTTTTGCTCTTTTATTCCTTTCTGCTTTGGATATGCCATTTTTGAAATGAATTCTGCCAGTTTCTCTTGTTTCATATGATTTCTGAAGAATTCGTTTGTTTGTTGCAAGGTTCACAACAGAGAAAATGATGAATGAAAGGCATCAAATAACATTTTCACTTTCATCTTAGATAAATTATAAGGCTCACTGCAAATTTATCAAGCTTTATTTGCTACCTTTTTTACCGTTATTCTGCATATTATCCAGTAGGAATTGTTTACTTAACGTATTTCCTTCTTAACAGCCCCAATTCTAGGCTTATAACCTTGACTTTGTTGATATTCCTTCTTTGCTATTATATCTGTTTAGGCTATATATATATCTGCAGATTAGGGGGAGGAGTGTTGTTTAAGTAAAGTTAAGCACTTTTAGGAATGGATAAATTTATACATTTTCACTGGATTTAGCAAGGAAGTGAACACTTCTGGGGCATATTCCATGTTCAGCCCCATAAGGGGCTCAGAACAGCCTATAGTAAGCTAACCAAAAGTTTGGTTAGGTTTGGTTTGGTTACATCATGGTTTAAAAACTCTAGACTAGGTGGAATTTGCCCCAGAAGCAGTTATTGAATTTAGAAAGAGCATAAAAATAGGCATCAAGTGATGGATTCACTTTTGTCTTAGCAAAGTTATGTGAATATGTGTATATTTACCTAGGAATGATATAAGTAAGTATTTTAGAATCTTTTAAAGCTGTTTTTCGAATTTTACAGTTTCCTTTTGAGAAGGAGTAATTGTAAACTAGGAATGAAATTGCCTTTTCATAAACTCAGAAGGAAACACTATAAAAATATGGAAACTACTTTTTAAAAATTCTAATGTACTTACATATATCATTCCTAAAACCACTTTATTTTACGCCTCCCCCTCCCGCCCCCTCAATGGTCAAATATATAGCCCAAATGATAAATTGTCCATGAATTTTCCTGTTGCTAGATGCTATTGATGTTGCTTGTTTCCTGTTAGATTTATTTGAAGAAAAAGTTGCATATAGAAAAATCAAAGAGAATATGTAATATGAGCTATTTATATGACCATAAGAGGGAAGGGGAGTCCTGGTACAGTAAAAGTGAAGTTTGAGAATTTTTTTAAGTGGTTTTCAGAATTATATAGTTTGTCATTTTGAGAGGGTAAACCACCAAAATAGAATTTATGTATACAGATATATATATATATATATATATATATATATATATATATATATATATATATATAATATATATATATATATATATATATATATATATATATATATATAATATATATATATATATATATATATATATATATATATATATATATATATATATATATATATTTATATATTTATATATATATGTATATATATATTAAATTTCATAACTTTTTTTTCTTGGTTTTTAAATTTCTTGACTTATTTATCTTGTAACTCAAACTGTGAAAAATAACAGCTCACACAATTGTCTCTCATTTTAACCAACAATATGTGTCATAAAATCCTCTTTGAACAAAAGAAGAAGATTATGGATGAGCCAAGGTATGCAAGTACAGATTATTGGACAACTATAGTTGCATTTTTTGTCCCCTATCTTCTGAGGCCTTGGTTAATTTTTTGAACCAGGCCCTTTCTCCTAAGGCCTGCAAAGAAAGCAGAACTGTGATTTTGGGGTCAGTTTCCCTATTTTCTCTTGGAATTAGCATAATAATCAAGCTAAATATGAAACATGACTGAAAATTATGCAGCCATGAAGGGTAGAAGAATTTTTTTTTTCAGGTTCAAGTTCATTTATTTTCAAATCATATATAGATAACATACAAAGCATACCAATATCTGGCAGAGAGACAAGCTCGTTTTGTACAGATATAACAGCTAAAGTAATAAATAACGGAATGTATGGATGATTACTTAAAATAAGAAGAAAAGATAGAAGAAGGAGGAAAATGGAAAAAAAGACATAATAATAATTACTCACCACATCACAGCAGACATCCCACCCGACAATATACAAACAAATAAAAATTCAATATCTTTAACCAGCAATGGGACAACAAGAGAAAAATGAAGACCCGTGAAAAAGACCCAAAAACAAAACAAAGCATCAAATTAATAATAATAATAAATAAAAAAGTACAATAACTAATGACTATCCAAAAGGAAGGACTTCAACTTATTTTTTTAAATTCCTAACGACAAATCAAAACCATACTCATATTGGTTCCATGCAGCAACCACACTATTTCTTAGAGAAAAACGGGACCTCTGAAATTATCAATGGCTGTGGTGTAGTTTGCATGTATTGCGAGTTAGGTACAAAGATGGCACAGCAATTGGGAACAGATCAAAAGAGTAGAAATAGCTAGGTAGTGCCAGGAGATTGTGCTTAGCTTTGAATAATAACAAGTGAAAAGTAACTGCCAGTTCAACAGAAAGAATATTCAATAACAAATATAAACTCTTTGTAGAGGACTTGCTTGGAAGAGATACTGGGGAAGGAAGAAATCCTTTTAAATATGAAGTGCCTTATTTTGTTGTCTTTGGAGTGGAATAAAATGGGATCTGAAAGTATTCAAGTAAATAAGTGGGCAGTAATTTAGGTAAGAATGGACAAGTGTAAAATAAATAGAATACATAGCTTCCAGAGGCAAAACGAATTTCATATGGTGCATGATACCTATATTTCTTCCAAGCTTCAATCTTAGACTACTAATATGTGGCTTCCAACTTAAATTCGAATCAACCACTATACCTAGGTAACAAAAAATATCAACACGTGATATCTCTGCACTTTACACAGAAGACTTAATCAGCTTAAGACCTGGAAGGGCTTGTGATCTACGTGTATATGCTATAAATTTAGTTTTTGCAGTATTCAAAGCTAGCCTATTTGCTGTAAACCATGCTACTACTTTATCAAATACAAGAGTTAAAGTATGTTTTACACTATCCTCATCAACCCCAGAAACCATACAGGCTGTGTCATCAGTGAATAGTATGGTCAGCCCCAGGTCCCCAACTGAATTACTTATATCATTAACATAAATTAACAGCAACAGAGGGCCTAGAATTGAACCTTGAGGTACCCAAAAATTATTTGAATTACCCATTTTGGAATTGAAGGTTATTAAATACAGTTCAATTTCAATACAATGTAAGAATATGAATTAGGTCGTTTTTGGTCATGGCCAGAGAAAAAAGTGCCAGAACTCTGGTGTAAAAAAAAAAAGTTGAATCAGCAGAAAGGGCAAGGGCTTAGGAGGAAGGCCTGTGGCTGTTTTGAATAAAAAAATGTGAATGATATTGAATAACAGAGCCACATGAAAACGAAACACCTATTGATCATTGGATTTAAAATCTTCTGTTTTGTGTTTTGGTCTCTGAAAAATATTTAAATGCTTTTGTACAAAGATTTTAAATGAAACCAACTTTTCAAATGAACTTGCCTAAGTCATTAGAATAACTTCTAATCCAAAGCATTGATAATCCCTTTCATGAAATAGACCAACATTCAGAAGACACCTCAGTTGCTGTGCTCATAATGACCTTGCTTGACATTAGTCTGGAGTCCTTTGATAACTATGACCAGATTTCTTGTGCTCAAAAGTTCAGCTTAATGTATAGGCACTGGAAACCAGGAAAGCACTTCGATTTTAACCAGAATTTCAGAGGTATAGTGATAAATCGTTGTTGTTTTCTAAGTACATGGCTCCAAAAGTATTCGTGGTTGGTATTCACCCCTTCAAAATAAGGTGCATAATATAAAACACTGCTTCCTATTTGCCAAATCTGAGACAAATAAAGGCTAACATGAGGTGCTTGGATGCTTAGTTTTGAAGCCACATACTGACCTTAAAGATGCTCTTGCTGAAATCAATCATCATGATGAAAGACGGTACTCATGGTACTGCAGTACTAAAATCTATGATGCTTGTCAAAATACATGAAGGAAAAAGTATTCCAATTGACCAGCAATCGAATTTGCAAGATCACAAGGAAAGGATTAAAAAACAAGAAACATTAAGATCAATTGTTCAGGCTATCCCCCCCCCCTCCGAACGGAAATCCTAATTCTGTTTATTTCGAGCAGTGTGGTTATGATTTGTTAAAACGTGTTGGAGTGTTGGTAATCCAAAAAGGAAGTTTTAAAGAGAAGTCCAAAAGCAAGAAGAAAATAAAGTTATGTAGTAGCTCAAATTTACAACAAACATAGTCAACATGAAAGGTAACAGATATTGAAATGGTTGAATAGATGAATTTTACAACGAACAGAAATTACAATGAATAGTCAGGGCAAAGTTAGAATGAGCTGCCCCCCTAAACAGTCTATAGGTCAGAGCATCAGTTGTGTTTTAATGAAAAACTATGTTTTGAGCAGTGTGTTTTTTACTTGCTGTAACATTAGAAACAACAAGATAATGTCACAGGCCTAATGAAGTTTAAACAGCTGCTACTAGAAATAAAGTAACTCTTATGTACCCCCCCCCCCCCCACTCAAATTCTCTTGAAACTTCAGTGTCATTTTTGCTTTGCTGAAAACGGCATGCATTTAGAATAGTGTAGTTCTTATTTATAAGTATAATTTTTATAAGTTTCAGAAAGATCAAAAAAAGTTTTAGCATCTTTTTCTATCGAGGGGGGGGGTAGACAGGGTTCACTCCCTTCTAATCTTCAACCCTCCCTTGTTTCACATCTGCCCTTTGTTGGGCTCCATTTTTTATGGGCAATCAATATTTTTTCCTTTTTATTTCTTCTATGTTTGGGTTTTCCTTAGCCCAAGGGCTTTATAATACAAGTTTTGAGTCAAAGTGCAAAAAATCTGTCTTTTCAACTCCCATTTTTGGGTAGTCCTTGCCCTCCCTCTGAAAACATTAGGCTGCTCTTCATGCCCAAGACCTTTGTGCTGTAACTTTCAAACTGATCAGGGACAATAAGATTTTTCAGCCCACTTTCCCCTAAAATCCCTAACTAATAGGGGTCTTTTCTGGGCTTCCTAACACCACTCTCCCTTTCGGAAAAGATGTGTGTTCCAGTTCCATAAAGGAACAATCCCTAAAAGTTTTAAGCCAATTGAGTATCCAAGAACAAAGAAGCCCTCTTTTAACACTATAAAAAAAATCCATAAACAATTAGGAAACAGCTTATTTTCTGGCCCTTGCCCCAGGGTTGTGTGAAAAAAACCTCAATTTTTATCCAGTATCATAGGGGTCTGATATTAGACCCTGAAAAAAATATAAATGTTTTTACTTTTATAACTTTAATAAATCAAATAATATTAACATTTTGATTACTGAATATCAGTATATGTGTATTAAACTGACAATGCACATTCTTTTGTATTTTTTTCAATAAAGTGCAGAATATGTTCTGGCTTGGGAAGGCATAGGGGTTTTGAGCCCAACTTATGTTAATTTCTGCTCGTTTTGAGTTTGACTCAGTTATTTATTGCAATTTCTGTTCGTTTGGGTTTTATTTATTTATCGATGCTGATTTGTGGTAGTTTCACGGTTGGTAGATTATTTGATTTTATTTTTGCTCATTTTTTGTTTAATGGAGTTCTTTACTTTTCTTTGAAAAACTTATTTTGCGGAAAAAGTTTTTTTAATTAATTTCTGTTCGTTTTATATTGACATAGTCTTTTCAGAGAAAAAGAAAATAATACTTTAAATCTTTTTTTTTAAGAATTTATAGTTTGGCCTGCTATTTGTATGCTGGAGAAAAATTTTCAGCATTTTTTAACAACATACACCTTCTTGAAAATCTGGACACAAATAGTAGTGTTTAATTTAGTTTCACACCTCCTCTAGTTAACCTGAAATGGAAAACTTGATACCATTCGCAAAAAAATCTGTTTACTTTCTTTGATAGCTTGGGTACACTTACGCTATTTTGATTTGGTTTAATTTTAAGAGCAGAAGCAGCCCCGAAAGTTTGAACATAATATCCTCAATCTTTCTTGGGATACTGCTGATATGCCTTATTGGGAATTAGCATTAACACAGTGCATTTTGATTCAATCTCAAGGCAACATTTAGTTTTTAAACATAAAGTCAAATGGGAGGGTGGGCGTGGGAGGGGGATTAGTTTCCCTCCAATCACTTTCGACTATTAAAAAGGCATCAGCCCTTTCTATTTTCAATCGAATGAGCCGTTTTCGAAGTTCCTACGTCAACTCCTTCGATACAAAGTGCCCTGGTCTAAACAACAACAACAACAACAAAATAATACATCATACCCACATCGATCTTAACTATAAAAATGTCAAGCCTTCCAATCACTTTCGACTATTAAAAAGGGTACTAGGCCTTTCGATTTCCAATCGAATGAGCCCTTTTTGAGTTTCTACGTCACCACTTCCTTTAAACACCTTATATACCCCCAGGGCATAAATTACAACCCTTACCCTAAGGGCTGTGAGGGTGGTTGTCATCCTCTAAGACCTAATTTTCAGAACTTTCAACTATGTTAAACAAAATGGCTATCTCAAAATTTTGATTGGATGTGTCTGGGAAAATGGTGGGTGTGAGAGGGGTGTTAGTCTTTCTCCAATCACTTTCAACTATTAAAAAAGGCACTAATCCTTTCAATTTCCAATCAAATGAGCCCTTTTGAAGTTTCTACGACAACGCTTTCATTAAAAACCTTTTATGCCCCCAGGGTATAACTTACAACCCTCGCCCTGAGGGCTGGGGGGAGGGGTTGTCATCCTCTAAGACCTAATTTCCAGAACTTTCTACTATGTTGAAGAAAATGGCTATCTGAGAATTTTGATTGGATGTGTTTGGGGAAATTTTGGGTGTGAGAAGGGTGTTAGTTGCCCTTCAATCACTTTCGACTATTAAAAGGGCACTAGCTCTTTCAATTTTCGATTGAATGAGCCCTTTTTGATGTTTTTACAACATCACTTTCTATAAAAACCTTACATGCTCCCAGGTATAACTTACAACCCTTGCCACGAGGGTTGTGGGGGGATGGGTTGTCATCCTTAAAGACCTAATTTCCAAAACTTTCAACTGCGTTGAATAAAATGGCTATCTAAAAATTTTGATTGGATGTGTTTGGGGAAATTTTGGGTGTGAGAAGGGTGTTAGTTGCCCTTCAATCACTTTCGAATATTAAAAGGGCGCTAGCTCTTTCAATTTTCGATTGAATGAGCCCTTTTTGATGTTTTTACAACATCACTTTCTATAAAAACCTTACATGCTCCCAGGTATAACTTACAACCCTTGCCACGAGGGTTGTGGGGGGGTGGGTTGTCATCCTTAAAGACCTAATTTCCAAAACTTTCAACTGCGTTGAATAAAATGGCTATCTAAAAATTTTGATTGGATGTGTTTCGGGAAAAGGTGGGCGTGAGAGGGGGTTAGTTGCCCTCAAATTACTTTTGACTATTAAAAAGGGCATTAGTCCTTTGAATTTCCAATCGAATGAGCCCTTTTTCAAGTTTTTACGACAAAGATTTCAACAAAAATCTTATATTCCCCCAGGGTATAACTTATAACCCTTGCCCTGAAGACTCTGGGAGGAGTGTCCTGCTCAAAGGTATAATTTCCTGAACTTTAAACTGTGTGGAACAAAATGGCTATCTAAAAATATTGACTGGATATGTTCGGGGAAATGGTGGGCGTGGTAGGGGTGTTAGTTGCCTTCCAATCATTTTCGACTATTAAAAAGGGTACTAGCCATTTAAATTTCCAATCGAATGAGCCCTTTTTAAAGTTTCTACGACGACGTGTTCTATAAAAAACCTTATATGCCCCCAGGGCATAACTGACGACCCTTGCCCTGAGGGCTGTGGGGTAGTATCCTCCTCAAAAATATAATTTCTATCTGGAAATCCACAACACTGAACAAAATGGCTATCTAAAAATTTTGATTGGATGAGTTTTGGGAAAAGATGGGCGAGAGAAGGGAACTAGTTGCCCTCAAATCACTTTCGACTATTAAAAAGGGCACTAGACCTTTGAATTTCCAATCGAATGAGCCCTCTTTCAAGTTTCTACGACAAAGATTTCAATAAAAACTTATATGCCCCCAGGGCATAACTTATAACCCTTGCTCTGAAGACTATGGGGGGAGTGTCCTGCTCAAAGGTATAATTTCCTGAACTTTAACTGCGTGGAACAAAATGGCTATCTCAAAATTTTGATTGGATGTGTTTGGGGAAACGGTGGGCGTGAAAGGAGGGTTAGTTGCCATCCAATCACTTTCGACTATTAAAAAGGGCACTAGCCTTTTCAATTTCTAATCGAATGAGCCCTTTTTGAAGTTTCTACGTCAACACGTTCTATAAAGACTTTATATGCCCCAGGGTATAACTTACAACCCTTGTCCTGAGGGCTTTGAGGGGGTTGTCATTCTCAAAGACCTAATTTACAGAACTTAAAACTACGTTGAATAAAATGGCTATCTCAAAATTTTGATTGGATGTGTTTGGGGAAAAGGTGGGCGTGAAAGGAGGGTTAGTTGCCATCCAATCACTTTCGACTATTAAAAAGGCCACTAGCCCTTTGAATTTCCAATCGAATGAGCCTTTTTTAAAGTTTCTACGGCAACGCCTTCTATAAAAACCTTATATGCCCCAAGGGCATAACTTACAAGCCTTGTCCTGAAGGCTGTGGGGGAGTGTTCTCCCCCACAGCCTATATATATACATATATATATATATATATATATATATATATATATATATATATATATATATATATATATATATATATATATATATATATATATATATATATATATATATATATATATATATATATATATATATATATAGATATTGATTCAATGTATATATATATATATATATATATATATATATATATATAAATATATTGATTCAATATATATATATATATATATTGAATAGAGCTGGACCCAATACTGTGCCCTGGGGGACACCACTTCCAACAGTAGCCACCTCAGAGAAGAATGTCCTTCCATCCCTTCCAAATATTTTAACCATCTGTTAGGAACTGCTTTACCCACTCAACCACATCCTGATTCACCCCAATAGCTTGGAGCTTGATATGAAGTCTTTTGTGGCAGATTTTGTCATATGCCTTTGCCAAATCCAGTAATATAATGTCAACAGGAAACCCCTGGTCCAGAAGATTTGTGACATAATTGTAAGTATCAATCAGGTTCATTTCAACAGACTTAAAGCCATGTTGACATGATGAGGATAATTTATTGGTTTTTTAATTGTTTCAAGATTGCAGCATTAACAATTCCTTCTACAAGCTTCCCAACTGAAGAGGTGATGCTTATTGGCCTGTAATTACTTGCATCCTCTTTGCTACCACCCTTGTGTATGGGGGTTATATGTGCTGTGCCCCAAATCTTGTGGGATACACTTTTTATCAAGAGATTTCTGAAAAAGTAGAGCTAGTGGTTCTAACAGTTCAACATGCAATTATTTTAGAAGCCTTGGGTGTACACCATGAGGTCCCACTGATTTATTTGGGTTTGACTTTTTTAGGTGTGTCTACATAAAATTTATTGATGGCTATTGAGGGCATAGGCAGGGGCGTCATTTGGGGGGGGGGCAGTTTCCCCCCAATATTGTGAAGAAAACAATTATTATACACCCCATGCCCTTCGACTATCCGGATATGGACCCCTCTTGCCCCCCAATAAAAATGCTGGAGATTTGCCCCTGGACATAGGGGGTTATAATGATATAGGTAGGGGGTTTGGAGGAGGGGCATTTTCAGGCAAAGTAAAAAGATGTAAACTGCCTATTTACAGCATTAGCAATTTCTTCTTGGTTGCCTATCTGCCTATTTGCATTCCAATTACTTATGACTATTAAAAAGAGCACTAGCCATTTCAATGTTCAATCGAATGAGCCCTTTTTGAAGTTTTTACGACAACGCTTTCTATTAAAACCTTATATGCCCCCAGGGCATAACTTACAACCCTGCCCTGAGGGCTTGGGGGGGGGGGGGGGTCATCTATAAAGAACTAATTTCCAAAACTTTCAACTACCTTGATCAAAGTTGCTATCTAAAAATTTTAATTGGATGTGTTTGCGGAAAAGGTGGGTGTGAGAGGTTGGCTTGTTGCCCTCCATTCACTTTCGACTATTAAAAAGGGCACTAGCCCTTTGAATTTCCGATCGAATGAGCCCTTTTTCAAGTTACTGCGGCAAAGCTTTCAATAAAGACCTTATATACCCCCAGAGTATAGCGTATAACCCTTGCCCTGAGGGCTCTGAGGGGGTTATCATCCTCAAACACCTAATTTCCAGAACTTTCAACTATGTTGAACAAAATGGCTATCGCAAAATTTTGATTGGATGTGTTTGGAAAAATGGTGGGCGTGAGAGGGGGGTTAGTTACCCTCCAATCACTTTCGACTATTAAATAGGGCACTAGCCATTTCAATTTCTAATTGAATGATTCCTTTTTGAAGTTTCTACGACAATGCTTTCTATGAGAATCTTATATGCCCCCAGGGCATAACTTAAAACTCTTGCCCTGAGGGCTTTGGGTTGTTGTTATCCTCAAAAACCTTATTTCCAGAACTTTCAACTACGTTGAACAAAATAGCTATCTCAAAATTTTGATTGGATGTGTTTGGGGAAAAGTGGGCATGAGAGGGGGGTTAGTTGCCCGCCAATCACTTTCGACTCTTAAAAAGGGCACTAGCCTTTTGAATTTGCAATCGAATGAGCTCTTTTTGAAGTTTCTATGACAAAAATGTCTATAAAAACCTTATATGCCCCCAGGGCATAACTTACAACCTTTGCCCTGAGGGCTGTGGAGGAGTGTCTTCCTCAAAAACATAATTCCTATCTGGAAATCAACTTCCTTGAACAAAATGGCTATCTCAAAATTTTGATTGGATGTGTTTGGGGGAAAAATGGACGTGGAAGGGGTTTTAGTTGCCTTCTAATCACTTTCGACTTTTAAAAAGGGCACTACCCTTTCCAATTTCCAATCGAATGAGCCCTATTCGAAGTTTCTACGACAACTCCTTCGATACAAAGTGCCCTGGTCTGGAAAAAAAAATAATACATAGTGCCAACATTATTCTTTACTTAGGCAGCGCTACTTCGCTGCCTATAAACGCTGAAAATGTATTTGAAAAATTTGTAGAATTGTGAGAATAAAGTAAAAATCTTAAGATTGTGGGGATGATCCAGGCTTAACAGCTCCTATCCCTTTTGGACCTTAAAGATTAATGCTTGTACATTAATTTTTACTCGATTGAACTGCCCATGGACCAAGTTTTGCTTGGGGAGAAATTTTGCAAGTTGAGTTTTGTTTGCTCCAGTCACTATTTATTACATTTAACAATTTAGAAAAAATGGCCATGTATGTGTATTGTGTATTGTATCATAAAAAGAGGTACTCTTACCCACCTCTAGCTCAGTGAGGTAATTTCGTCAAAATTCTGGGGGGGGGGGGAGTTGGAACCAATTTTCCCAAATCAAGTGAAAATGACAGTGAAAACTGTAAAAGGAGCCATATAGTACCATAAAGGTAAAGATATACTATTGAAAACTTACCTATTTCTGTAGATGCTTGAATTATACAGGCTTATCTTAGTTTTAACAAGAATTTTGAAGAAACTAAATTTCAGCGGGGGGGGGGGGAACTAGGGTCTGGGGGGCAAACTCAGGTCTGGGAGGGGCATGTGCCCCCTGTTCTATAGGAACTTGCGCCCCTGCTCTAGTGTAACCATATTGTTAATTTTTGTTTTTGTTCAAAACCTTATAGGCAGCAAAAATTCAAAGATGGCTGCTGAAAGCAAACCCTTGCCAATGCCGAGCTACGTTAAATTTCTGTTTGGAGGATTGTCTGGGTATGTCTTTTTTTCTTATTTCTATGACTAATCTACTAAATTTTACTGTTTATTTATTGTACTATGTACAAAATTTCAAAACCATGAAACCAAAAGCTAATTAAATACAAAACAAAGATATCTATATGGAATTTCGATATTTATTTTTTACTGTAGTATTTGTAGTTCTATTTAAGAAGTATATCTATTTCATGAGTCTAATGAAGATAATAAATTATAAGGAGAAATTTGCTACAAAACTATTTAAGCTATTACTTCTATGATTACTTAAAAAGATGTCCAATTATAAACCCAGTTTTTGGTATTGTTAAGCATATTCATTGAGCTATGGGACATATCTAATTAAGGTTCACATTCTTAATAATTTAGAATAATTCATAATTTCAGCATTTGTTTACTATTAAAGAATATGTTCTATTTAATTGGTAATTACTGATATTGCTTCAAATATCTTATCAATAAATTCCAATTTACAGAGAATAATGGCAAGATTTAGACAATGTATAGCACCAATGTTCAGTTTGTACTGCTGCCAGGAGTAGCCTATGAGTTATGACCAAATCCATGAGCTTCACCAACTGTCAATGTGGTTTCAAGACTCGATTGACTACTTTACAACCCTCCCAAGCCTGAAAACTGCATCTCAATAAACAATAGCTTTTGGTAATGATCATTGTGATAAAGTCATGTACTACAGCCTATCAATTTGGCTTGTAATTTTGGATTATTTCTAAATGGGTTAGGTCTTTTCTATCCAGGAACAATTCATAGTATGGTAAGAAAAAGATCGAAAATTGAAATTTATCTCCTATTCTTTGCTTAGCAATAAAACCAAACTTTAATTTTTGTTCAGAATTTGTTGTTGATATATCACATAAATTCCTGAATGTAATTATATACCATACCAGAATCGCGTCTGCCTCTACTGGGGGGGGGGGTCATTACTTCCGTCATGCTTTTTTAACTTAGAGGGGGGCAGGGGCGGATCCAGGATTTTCTTTAGCGGAGGGCGCATAATAGGTTGCTTCGATAAACTTGCGAACAAAGAAATACCAGCAATCCAAAGAAAACCTTGACAATTATGCGTCGTAGGTAGGTAGTGGAAATGGTCGTAAATTTAATATAAAATCTGGTGAGGGTTAGACTTCTAATAAATCTTTTGAAATTAGAATGGTATAAAAATATTTATACAAAAAATAGTCGATTATAAAATCCACCCCGCCATAAAAAATAAAAAACTGTTCTCCACCTATAAAAAAAGATATGATATTTAATATTTTCTGCATAATATCTCATCTTTGCATTTCTAGCCACTATAGCGAGCGAGTTAAGCTTTGTATTGTCAAGAAAAATTGGTCTTGAACCATCTTTTGGGGTAATGTGTTCTTTGTGACTATTTGTATAGGTCAAACCATTTAGCATGTCACTCAACTTTGTGGCATCCCTTAGTAATTGTGATAGTAATGAAGAGTATGAAATGAGGATTAAGATACAACTTGTATATTCGTAAAAGATGTATTAAATATTAAATACTAGTTTTTATAGGGATGTAACAAAAACATAGACCAGAGAGATAGAAAAACAAGAAAGACATTTAAAACGAGGGTTTTAAGTATAGGCAATAAAACATTAACTAATCACTATTTCTTTTTAAAATAGTGTTTTAATAAACAATGTCAACTTTGACGAAATCTCAAAAGTTTACTAAACAAAATTTCACTTTTCATAACAACATAGCGTATCTTTCCACTTTCTGAAGTTTGATAAATTTTGCTTCAATTACAGAATTCACAGTTTTATAAGAAAACGTCTATTTCCCGCCATATCTATTTATTTCACGGTCGATGCCTACCTCAGTATTTCGGTGAACGTTTATAATGGCTAGTCCTGTCAGTTTAGAGCTCTACCTTCAGTTTGTATACCAACCCGAGTTACTGAGACGCGTGCGTCTCTTATTGATACTATTTTTTCGGCACTAGATGTCTTTGATAATTCGGTGCTAGTTAGTGATATTTCTGATCATTTTCCCGCTATTTTCCGATATAATAGTGTAAGAGGGATGATCAAGCGCAGCGTATAGTATCACCATCTAATCTCCCATTTGTCCGTTTTGGTGATACTGAGCTGAGTCTACTTAATTCTCGTCTGACTGATCAGCCATAGGATATTTTGGTTTCTGAATTGGATTTTAATCGCTCTTTTGATATCTTTTATGATTTAGTGAAAGAAGGTATCCTAGAAGTTTGCCATCAGAGTCCAGTGCCTCATACTTCGAAAAGGATAGCACCACTGAATCCATGTATGACTCCAGGTCTCCATAACAGCTGGAAAAGGAAAAATTATTTGTGGAAGCTTTACAAGGCTTCATCATCTGCTCATCATCAACAGTTTAAGGCCTTTAGGAGTATATTTAATTCTCTGTGTCGGAAGGCCAAGTCTCAGTATTATCATAGGAAATTTTCTGAGTGTGGAAAGGATGCCAGGAAGACATGGTATGTAATTAATTTGGTTCTCAGACCTACTCCCCTCTGCCTTCAATTCCAACAACGCTGATAGTAAAACTATTGAAGGAGATGAGGATGTTCAGCTAGAGCTTACCTCTTATTTTGCTAATATAGGGAAGACGAATGCTTCCTGTGCAAGCTCTGCAACTTTCCGTTACGATTTCAGAGCCTATCTTGGACGCTCATGTTTAAAGTCAATGGTTTTGAACTCTGTTTCTGAGTTTGAGGTAGCTCGTATCGTGAATGCTCTTAAAGGATCATCGTCCTCAGGGCCTGACAGAATTCCTACGAGGGTTATCCTTGCCATTCTGCCAGCTATTCTATCACCATTGGCTAAGCTTGTCAATCTGTCTTTCGAGATAGGAATTTTCTCTGAATCTCTCAAGCGAGCAAAGGTTGTAGTGCTGTATAAAGATGATTCTCGGAGTGATACAGCTAATTATAGGTCAATTTCTCTCCTATCTGTTTTCAGCAAAATTTTTGAGAAAGCTATGCTATCCAGGCTTGCGCAGCTCTCTTGAATTTCATTCATTCCGCAATGGATTCTGTCTTATTCCGGCAGCTTTATTTTTGGATGTTCGTATTGCTTTTGATTCTTTGACTCATCGGATTCTTCTTTAGAAACTATTGGATATTGGTGTAAGATCAAATGCTTTATCTTGGTTTGAATAATCTTTCTGGTTGACTTATTTCAATTGATCCGCTTTCCAGAGCCCTTCTGTAGTAGATTATGGCATCCCTCAGGGATCTGCTCTTGGCCCCGTTTTATTTCTGATTTATGTTAATGATCTGATTTTGGCAGTCAAAAACACCAGGCCTCTAGCATGCTGCAAGCTGTGTCATCCTGATGTTCGTTCGTGTTTCAATCAGAGGCAACGCTGTAGCGTTGCCTACAGTAAAGGCCATACGGCTCCAATGTTTTATTATTATTTTTTTTTCCCAGAGGCACTTCCTATGGAAGGGGTCGCCGTAGAAACTTCAAAGGGGGCTCATTCGATTGGAAATCGAGAGTTCTAGTGCCTTTTTTAAGGGTCAAAAGTGATTGGAAGGCAACTAACACCCCTTCCACGCCCACCAGTTCCCCAAACACATCCAATAAAAATTTTGAAACAGCCATTTTGTTCAACGTAGTTGAAAATTCAGGAAATCAGGTCTTTGAGCATAACAACCGCCCCCCCCCCCACAGTCCTCAGGGCAAGGGTTGTAAGTTATGCCCTGGGGCATATAAGGTTTTTATAGAAAGCGTTGTCCTAGAAACTTCAAAAAAGGCTCATTCGATTGGAAATTTAAATGGCTAGTTCACTTTTTAATAGTCCAAAGTGATTGGAAGGCAACTAACACCTCTTCCACGCCCACTATTTCTCCAACATATCCAATCAAAAATTTTTGATACGGCCATTTTGTTCAACCGCGTTGAAAGTTCTGGAAATTATATGTTTGAGCAGGACACTCCCCCACAGTCTTCAGGGCAAGGGTTATAAATTATGCCCTGGGGGCATATATGATTCTTATGGAAGGAATGCTCGTGTAAACTTCAGAGAGGACTCATTTGATTGGAAATTGTAATTTATAGTTCACTTTTTAAGCGTCAAAAGATATTGGAGGATAACCAGCTTCACCCCACCCCCAAACCCTTTTTTCCCAAATGCATCCAATAAAAATTTTAAGGTAGCTATTTTGTAAAAAATAGTTCAAAGATCACATAACAAAAATTCCGGTGTCAACACCACCCCCCAGGGCCCATGGGCAGGCGTTGTAAGTTATGCCCTGGGGGCATATATGGGTCTTATGGAAGGGATGCTCGTATTAACTTCAAAGAGGGCTCATTTGATTGGAAATTGAAATTTCTAGTTCACCTTTTAAGAGTCAAAAGAGATTGGAAGGCAACTACCCCCCCCCCCTCCACGCTCTTTTTTCCTCAAACCCATCCGATAAGAACTTTGAGATAACCTTTTTTAAGAATATTTCAAGGACCATGTAACGAAAACTCCGGGGTCAACACAGCCTTCAAGGGCCCAAGGGCAGGTGTTGTAAGTTATGCCCTGGGGGAATATATGGTTTTTATTTAAGGGATGCTCGTAAAAACTTCAGAGAGGGCTCATTTGATTGGAAATTGAAAGTTTTAGTTCAGTTCTTTATAGTCAAAAGAGATATAGCCATTAAGTTAAAAATTTCTCAAAAGTCAGATAACAAAACTCAGGTGTCGTCACAACCCCCCAGGGCCCGGGGGCAACCCCTTGGGGCATATATGGTTCTTATGAAAGGGATGCTCGTATAAACTTCAGAGAGGGCTCATCTGATTGGAAATTGAAAGTTCGAGCTCACTTTTTAATAGTCAAAAGAGATCCGAGGGCAGCTAGCCCCCCCCCCCACGCCTTCTTTTTCCAAACCAATCTGATGAAAATTTTGAGCTAGACATTTTGTTAAAAATAGCTCAAATGTCGGATAAGAAAAACTCCTGTGTTAATTAAACCCCCCAGGACCCAGGAGAAGGCTCTAAGTTATGCCCTAAGGACATGTATGGTTCTTATGAGAGGGATGCTCGTATAAACTTCACAGAGGGCTCATTTGATTGGAAATTGAAAGTACTAGTTCACTTTTTAAGAGTTAAGGGAAACTAGCCCCCGACGCTTTTTTTCTCCAAACCCATCCGCTACAAATTTTGAGAAAGCCAGTTTTTTTTCGAAATTGTTCAAAAATTAGATAACAAAAACTCCCCCCAGGGCCCAGGGGATAGGCGTTGTAAGTATTGTCCTGGGGGCGTGAATTTTAAGAGTAAAAAGATATCCGAGGGCAACTAGCCCCCCCTCCCCCCCCCACACACACCCTTTTTTCCCCAAGCCCATCCGATAAAATTTTATAATAGCCATTTCATTAAAAATAGTTCAAAAGTCAGATAAGAAAAATTCCTGTGTCGACGCAACCCCTCAGGACCAGGAGGCAGGCGTTATGAGTAATGCTCTAGGGGCATATATAGTTCTTATGAAAGGGATGCTCGTGTAAACTTCGGAGAGGGCTCATTTGATTGGAAATTGAAAGTTCTTGTTCACTTTTTAAGAATCGACAGAGAATGGAGGGCAACTAGCCCCTCCCCCTCCATGCCCTAAATGCATCAGATAAAAATTTTGAGATAGACATTTTGTTAAAAAATAGTTCAAAGTTTAGATAACAAAATCTCCGGTGTCAACACAGCCCCTCAGGGCCAGGGGGTAGGCGTTGTAAGTTATGCCCTGGGGGCATATATGGTTGCTATGGAAGGGATGCTCGTATAAACTTCATAGAGAGCTCATTTGATTGGAAATTGAAAGTTGTAATTCACTTTTTAAGTGTCAAAAGTGATTGGAGGGCAGCTAGCCTCCCCCCACACTCCATTTATTCTTTTTCCCAGAGGCACTTCATATAGAAGGTGTCGCCGTATAAACTTCAAAGGGGCCTTATTCGATTGGAAATCGAGAGTTCTAGTGCCCCTTTTAAGAGTCAAAAGTGATTGGAGGGCAACTAGCCCCCCAAGTCCTATTCCCCCAAATACATCTGATAAATTTGAGGTAGCCATTTTGTTACAAATAGTTCAAAGATCATATAAAAAAAACTACTTTACGTGAGGCCATTTCGTTAAAAATAGTTCAAAGGTCAGATAAGAAAAACTCCTGTGTCGACACAACCACCCCCCCCGGGGCAGGCGCTGTAAGTATTGTTCTGGGGGCATATATGATTCTTATGGAAGGTATGCTCCTATAAACCTCGAAGAGGGCTCTTATGATTGGAAATTGAAAGTTCTCGCTCACGTTTTAAGAGTCAAAAGAGATCGGAGGGCAACTAGCCCCCCTCTCCACGCCCTATTTTCCTCGAACCCGTCCGATAAGAACTTTGACAGGGCCATTTTTTCAAAATAGTTCAGATAACAAAATTTCTGGTGTCTACACATCCCCCAGGGCCCGGGGGCAGGCATTGTAAGCTGTGTCCTGGGGCCGTATGCGGTTCTTATAAAAGGGATGCTCGTATAAACTTCAGAGAGGGTTCATTTGAATGGAAATTAAAAGTTGTAGTTCGTTTTCTCAGAGTAAAGAAAGATCGGAGGGCAACTAGCCCCTCCCACCCTCCACGCCTTTGGGTTTACCGGATAGATAAACCCATCCGATAAAAATTTTGTGGTGACCATTTTTTTAAAAAAAGTTCAACCATCAGATATTATAACTCCGGTGTCGACACAACCCCCAGGGCCCAGGGACAGGCGTTGTAAGTGGTTCTTGTAGAAGGGATGCTCGTATAAACTTCAGAGTTGGTTCATTTGATTGAAAATATAAAGTTCTATTTCACTTTTAAAGAGTCAAGAGACCGAAGGTTAATTAGCCCCTTTTGCCCCCTGGGGAAAAAGGTTAGATAGCCATTTTGTTAAAAATAGTTCAAACATGAGATAATAAAAACTCCGAGGTTGACACAAACCTATTTTTTCACTTTTATACCAGTTTTGATACTTTGATGACCATTTGATTTTTTTAAAAAAAGTTTGATTTTGAAATAAGGAATTTTGGAAAACTTGGAACTTTTTGAAATCAAAAACGGACAAAAATTGATTTAGAAAAACTTTCCAAAAAATAGGTTTTTCAAAGAAAAGTAAAGGCCATTTTAAACTTAAGCTCAGCAGATACAAATACCTGTTAAAATTCAAAACGACCAGAAACTACTATTAAAGAATAAATGAAACCCAAAACGAACAGAAATTAAATAAACAATCATAGCAAAAACATACAACAAGTAATAATATAAATGACTAAATAGATCTTAAAGCGAGTAATGATTAGACTGAATATGAAAATCAAGCTTAAAACGAAAAAAAAATTCCTATTGAAGTATAAATGAAACTTAAAACGAACAGAAATTAAATAAACAATCAATGCAAACAAACATAAAATTAATAAATAAATCTTAAAACAAGTGAAACTTAAATTGAATATGCAAATCAAGCTTGAAACGAACAAAACTCACTACAAACATGAGTTTGGGTATCACCTCCTTCTCGCACTGTAAAAGTCTAAAACCTGCTGCGTCATTTGCGATTTACTGAAAACTATATGCGGCTTAAACAGTCTTGGAAAGTATAAACAACATCAAATTGAATATTTGATGTATAAGGATATTAATTGTTGAAAGATCCATCAATTGAAGAATCTATTTCACTGTAATTTTATTTTTATTTTTAATGCTGTAAGAACTGGAAAAGAAAATATTTGTAATATAATTCGTTTTCGGTTAAGCGCCAATGACGCAGTAGGCTTTTGGTTTTTATCAAACAGTTCGTGGTAACGAACTGTAAGTAAGGAGCGACCCGGCTCACTGGTAACCGAAACTCTAGAAAACGGGTTTTTGATACCAATATATACATCAAAAGAATCAGATTTCAATGCTGATTTCAAATATATAACTTTCATCAAGTTTAGTGCTACCCATCAAAAGTTACGCGCCTGAGAAAATTTGGCTGATTTTCAAAACTAGGGGGAAAGACCCCCTAAAAGTTATAGAACCTTAATGAAAATCGCACCATCATATTCAGCGTATCAGAGAACCCTACTATAGAGGTTTCAAGCTCCTATCTACAAAAATGTGGAATTTTGCATTTTTTGCCAGAAGAAAGATCACGGATGCGAGTTTATTTGTTTTTTTGTTTGTTTTTTTTCCCAGGGGTGATCGTATCGACCCAGTGGTCCTAGAATATCGTGGGAGGGCAAATTGGAACGGAAATTAAAAGTTCTAGTGCCCTTTTTAAGTGACCAAAAAAAATGGAGGGCAACTAGGCCCCCTCCCACGCTCATTTTTTTCCCAAAGTCATCCGATCCAAATTTTGAGATAGCCATTTTGTTCATCATGGTCGAAAATATGATAAATATGTCTTTTAGGATGACTTAATCCCCCGAAGTCCCCGGGGGGAGGGCTAAAAGTTATGAACTTTACCCAATGTTGACATATAGTATTGGTTATTGGGAAGTATACAGACGTTTTCAGGAGGGTTTTTTTCTGGTAGTGAGGGGGGGGGGGGGGGTGGTGGGTCGGGGGTTATGTTGGAGGATCTGTCCATGAAGGAAGTTTTCATGGGGAAAGGGAAATTGCCATGAAGGGGGCGCCGGACTTGCCAGCATTATTTATTGGTTATTGGGAAGCATACAGACATTTTCAGGAAGGATTTTTTTTCTGGAGGATGGGGCTGGAGGAGGGGGTTACTCGGGAGAATCTTTCCGTGGAGGTCGTTTCTTTGGCGTAGGGGATATTTCTATGAAGGGGGCGCCGGATTTCCAAGCATTATTTAAAAAACGATCAGAAATTAAATTAAAAAATTAAGTTTTTTTCAACTGAAAATAAGAAGCAACATTAGAACTTAAAACGAACAGAAATTATAACGTATACCTCGCTCTTTACGCTACAGTTTTTTTTAGTGCTTTCAAAAGAGCTATCTATTCTAACTAAACGGCTTTTGTGATTCAGGGTTTGTGAATTAAATTTGTTCAATACCTCGCTCTTTACGCTACAGTTTTTTTTAGTGCTTTCAAAAGAGCTATCTATTCTAACTAAACGGCCTTTGTGATTCAGGGGTTTGTGAATTAAATTTTTTTTTAACTTTTAACGTAAAGAGCGAGGTATTGACTAAGGGGAGAACCCCCTCTAATACGTAATAACATGTACGTAATAAAAAAAACAATAAAAAAACAAGCGATACGGCTCAATAGTGATCGAAACTTTTAAAAATGGAATTTTGATGTCAATAAATGTATCAAAAGAATGGGTTTATAATGCTGATTCTAAATATATAAATTTTATTAAGTTTAGTATTACTCATCAAAGGCTACGAGCCTGAGAAAATTTACTCGATTTTTTAAAGAGGGGGGAAACATCCCCTACAAGTGAAAGAATTTTAATGAAAATCACACCGTCAGTTTTAGCGTATCAGAAAACCCTATTACATAGGTTTCAAGCTCATATCTGCAAAAATCTGCAACTTTGTATTTTTGCCAGAAGAAAAATATACGAATATAGAAGTTAGTTACGTAAGTTAATTTGTAAAGACATCCATTTAGCAAAAGAAAAGTAAAATTTTTATGCAAATAAAAGCTGCATTAACTAAAAAACGATCAGAAATTAAATAAAAAAAAACAAGTTTTTTAAACTGAAAGTAAGGAGCGACATTAAACTTAAAACGAACAGAAATTATTCCGTATATGAAAGGGGCTGTCCCCTCCTCAACGCCTCGCTCTTTACGCTAGAGTTTGACTCTGTCTCACAACTTTATTTTTTAAAACAATAAAAAACTTTAGCGTAAAGAGCGAGGCGTTGAGGAGGGGACAGCCCCTTTCATATACGGAATAATTTCTGTTCGTTTTAAGTTTTAATGTCGCTCCTTGCTTTCAGTTTAAAAAACTTGTTTTTTTTTATTTAATTTACAGCACAGTTTATAGATATTCTATAAACTGTTAACTAATTCTGTTAACTGTTAACTATAAACTAATTCTATAAACTGTGATTTACAGTTAAGGAAGGAGGCGGTATCCAAACACTTGTTTGTAGTGAAACTATATTCGTCTTGAACAACTTTAAAAAGAGCTAATAAATCAAACTGAATATTTGATGTATAATGATATTAATTGCTGAAAGCTCATCAGTTCAAAATGTTGCTATAATTTTGATGTTTATTTTCAATATTAAGTACAAAAGAAAATATTTGTCATAAATTTGGTTTTTAGTAAAGCGTCAATGACGCAGTAGGTTTTAGACTTTTGCAGTGAGAGAAGGAGGTGATACCCAAGCTCGTGTTTGTAGTGATTTTTCTTCGTTTCAAGCTTGATCTGCATATTCAATTTAAGTTCACCCGTTTTAAGATTTATTTATTAATTTACATTAATATCTATTGTATGTTTGTTTGCATTGATTGTTTATTTAATTTCTGTTCGTTTTAAGTTTCACATTTATACTTCAATAGGAAAATATTTTTTTTCGTTTTAAGCTTGATTTTCATATTCAATCTAAGCATTACTCGCTTTAAGATCTATTTATTCATTTATATTGTTACTTGTTGTATGTTTTTTCCTATGATTGTTTATTTAATTTCTGTTCGTTTTGGGTTTCATTTTTTCTTTAATAGTAATTTCTGGTCGTTTTGAGTTTGAATTTTAACAAGTATTTGTATCTGCTGAGCTTAAGTTTAAAATGGCCTTTACTTTTCTTTGAAAAACTTATTTTTCGGATTTTTTTTTATTAATATACTTCTAATGAAAATTTTCTCGTTGCCTTTGCTGATGATACCACTTTTGGGACCCTTGGGAAGACGGAATGTGATATCAGGTCTAACCTTTTAGTAATATTCGAGAGAGTAATTTCATGGTTTGATGCAAATTACTTGGCCTTGAATGTTGACGATTCACATCTTTTTTTCTCGAATTGGTATAGCTTTCCCTAAGCTTACACACCTTCAGGCGTCACAAGGCTCCTTGTGTAGATCAGAGAATCAGGCGGTCCGGTTTCTCGGTATCCTGCTTGATGAGAACCTTTCGTTTAGAATCCATATAGCCATGATTAGGGTTAAGGTCTCACGGAGTTTGGATATCATTCGAAAACTCGGACACACATTTCCTGGATCTATTCTGAAGCTTTTTTTTCTGTCTTGTTCAGTCATATGTTTCGAATTGCCCCATTGTATGGATATTTACTTTTCCTTCTATACTGCAGTCAGTTTTTGTCATGCATAATAAAAGACGGCGTCTGGTTATGGACACCAACCGTTCCTCACCAGAACCGATCTTAAACCTTCAGTCTATTGACATTCTTTCTTGTGCTTCTTTTGTCTTTCATCAATTTCATGGCAATCTTCCAAAGTCTCTTCAAAAAACTTCTGTGTCTATTTCTGATTTAAATCCATATAACCTTCTTTCTTCACATAATACCTGCATTTCTCCCACCCCTACTATACGGTCAGATTTCAATCCCCTCATTGCTTGTCAAAAGGTCTGGAATTCCCTACCTTCTTCAAGAGACGTCACCCGCTTGGGACTTTTAAAAGGATTCTTAAGGACCATTTAGTTAAGAATCAAACAGAATAGCATTTTGCTTTATTTTTTTTTTCCTTTTCCTCTGAGGAATTGGTGTCCCCTGAGTGTTTTTTTTTTTTTCATGGTGTATGGTTGTCTCCTCTGCGCTTTGACTCCCAGACCTCAGGTATGGTCTCTTTTTAATCGTGTTTATTTAAAAAACTTTTTCCACAAAATAAGTTTTTCAAAGAAAAGTAAAGAACTCCATTAAACAAAAAATTAGCAAAAATAAAATCAAATAATATACCAAGCGTGAAACTACCACACATCAGCATCGATAAATAAATGAAACCCAAAACGAACAGAAATTACAATAATTAACCGAGTCAAAGTCAAAACGAGCAGAAATTAACATAATTTGGGTGCAAAACCCCTATGCCTTCCCAAGGCAAGAACAAAATTTGCACTTTACTGAACAAATATAAATGTTTTTATTTTTATAACTTTAATAAATCAAATAATATTAACATTTTGATTACTAAATATCAGTATATGTATATTAAACTGACAATGCACATTCATTTCTATTTTTTCAGTAAAGCGCAAATTTTGTTCTGGCCTTGGAAAGGCATAGGGATTTTACGCCCAACTTATGTTAATTTCTGCTCGTTTTGACTTTGACTCGGTTAATTATTGTAATTTCTGTTCGTTTTGGGTTTCATTTATTTATCAATGCTGATTTGTAACTTTCCCTCACATCACTCAAATCACTTTCGACTATTAAAAAGGGCACTAGGCCTTTGAATTTCAAATCGAGTGAGCCCTTTTTCAAGTTTCTACGACAAAGATTTCAATATAAACCTTATATGCCCCCAGGGCATAACTTATAATCCTTGCCCTGAGGGTTGTGGGAGAGTGTCCTCCTCAAAAATATATTTTCTATCTGGAAATCAACTACGCTGAACAAAATGGCAATCTCAAAATTTTATTGGATGTGTTTGGGGAAGTGATGGACGTGGGGGGGGGCTAGTTGCCCTCCAATCACTTCCGACTATTAAAAAGGGCACTAGCCCTTTGAATTTCCAATCAAATGAGCCTCTTTTGAAGTTTCTACGACAACGCCTTCTATAAAAACCTTATATGTCCCCAGGGCATAACTTAAAACCCTTGCCCCGAGGGTTGTGGGGGAGTGTCCTCCTCAAAAATATATTTTCTATCTGGAAATCAACTACGCTGAGCAAAATGGCTATCTCAAAATTTTGATTGGATATTTTTGGGAGAATAATGGGCGTGGGGGGGGGGTGCTAGTTGCCCTCCAATCACTTTCGACTATTAAAAAGGGCACAATGGCTATCTCAAAATTTTGTTTGGATGTGTTTGGGGGAATGATGGGCGTGGGGGGGGGGGTAGTTGCCCTCCAATCACTTTCGACTATTAAAAAGGGTACTAGCCCTTCGAATTTCCAATCGAATGAGCCTGTTTTGAAGTTTATATGACAACGCCTTCTATAAAAACCTTATATGCCCCCAGGGCATAGCTTAAAACCCTTGCCCTGAGGGTTGTGGGGAGTGCCCTCCTCAAGAACACATTTTCTATCTGGAAATCAACTACGCTGAACAAAATGGCTGTCTCGAAATTTTGATTGGATGTGTTTGAGGGAATGATGGGCGTGGGGGGGGGCTAGTTGCCCTCCAATCACTTTTGACTATTAAAAAGGGTCCTAGAACTCTCGATTTCCAATCGAATGAGCCCCTTTTGAAGTCTCTACGACGACCCCTTCCATATGAAGTGCCCTGCTCTAAAGTAAAAAAATAATATATGGTACATTGTGCCAACATTGTTCTTATATGCCCTCAGGGCATAACTTAAAACCCTTGCCCTGAGGGTTGTGGGGGAGTGTCCTCCTCAAAAAGATATTTTCTATCTGGAAATCAACTACGCTGAACGAAATGGCTATCTCAAAATTTTGATTGGATGTGTTTGAGGGAATGATGGGCGTGGGGGGGGGGGTGGCTAGTTGCCCTCCAATCACTTTCGACTATTAAAAAGGGCACTAGCCACCCCAATTTCCAATCGACTGAGCCCTTTTCGAAGTTTCTACGACAACTCCTTCGATACGAAGTGCCTGTCGAAGAAAGAAGAAGAAAAAAAACATTGTGGCCACATCAGTAGAAAGGGGGGTACCAGCGCGAACCCTCACCCCTGCTGCCACCTACAACTTTTTTTACATAATTTATTCAAGGATTATCGATCTGTTGTCGTTTGGCCACGTGTAATGACATGAGGGGTGATTTACATAATCGCTCGGGGAATTATTGATTTATGACACTGAGAAATTGATTTACATAATCGATGGGGGAATTATTGGTTCACGAAGGGGGAATTAAGAAACAAACATGGCTTCATTGTTGTTTGGCTAGCCTAACCTGAGAAATTGATTTACATAATCGCTAGGGGAAATTATTGATTCACGAAGGGGGAATTAAGAAACATTATGGTTTCTTTGATCTTTAGGCCTGAGGGATAAACGTTCTTTAGGTTAGAGAGAAAAATTAATATTCTATTTTTAAATAGGGCTTCATTGATCTTTAGTATCAGGAATCATAAATGACATCACTTGTTATCTTGGAATTATGCGGGAGTCTAAAGAGATAGAAATTCTATTTCTAAATACGGCTTCACTGAGCTTTAAGTCGGAGAGATAAATTGATATTCTAACGAAACCTTAATAGTTTAGCTAGGAACATTTATGAGATGAAGAGATTAACGTAGGAAAGGGTTTCCTAGAAATTTGAAATGTGAAAGCACAGAGATGCCAAAAAACAAAAGGAACACACAGAAATTACTTTTAGGGGATTATTTGGGCGAAACGGTTTTAGACAGCTTATGGAATTATTTCGGCGAAACAGTTAGAGACATTTTAAAAGATGATTTTAGAAAGGTTAGGTTAGGTTAGAGGAATTGCCCTACTTACACTCCAAGATTCACTCCTGGACCGGCTGTTGTTAATCTATCCTCTAGAACGCTTGAACCAAAGGAAATTCAAATTCTTGAAAAAGGTCCAAAATTCTCTTTTCTTCCAAGACATATCCCTGTAGCAGATTTAATTTCCCTTCTAGAATCCTCTGTGTACAAATTTTATACATCTATATCCAACCCGGATGAAGTTAGGGCTAGTCTTATAGATACCCTTAGTAGAAAGGGGGGTAAAGGTCCCACGAGTACAATACCCCTTCGAATCCCGATCTGGACACTTTTTTTTAAAACTCCCACGAGTACCACGTGGTTTATGGTTTTCTTCCTTCAAGGTCGATTTATTTGCTGTTGTTTGTCCAGGTGTAATGACATTGGGGTGATTTACATAATCGACGGGGGAATTATTGATTCACGAAGGGGGAATTAAGAAACAAACATGGCTTCATTGTTGTTTGGCTAGCCTAACCTGAGAAATTGATTTACATAATCGGCGGGAAAATTATTGATTCACGAAGGGGGAATTAAGAAACATTATGGCTTCTTTAATCTTAGGTCTGAGGGATAAACGTTCTTTAGGTCGGAGAGAAAAATTAATATTCTATTTTTAAATAGGGCTTCATTGATCTTTAGTGTCAGGAATTATAAATGACATCACTTGTTATCTTGGAATTATGCGGGAGTCTAAAGAGATAGAAATTCTATTTTTAAATACGGCTTCACTGAGCTTTAAGTCGGAGAGATAAATTGATATTCTAACGAAACCTTAATAGTTTAGCTAGGAACATTTATGAGATGAAGAGATTAACGTAGGAAAGGGTTTCCTAGAAATTTGAAATGTGAAAGCACAGAGATGCCAAAAAACAAAAGGAACACACAGAAATTACTTTTAGGGGATTATTTGGGCGAAACGGTTTTAGACAGCTTATGGAATTATTTCGGCGAAACAGTTAGAGACATTTTAAAAGATGATTTTAGAAAGGTTAGGTTAGGTTAGAGGAATTGCCCTACTTACACTCCAAGATTCACTCCTGGACCGGCTGTTGTTAATCTATCCTCTAGAACGCTTGAACCAAAGGAAATTCAAATTCTCGAAAAAGGTCCAAAATTCTCTTTTCTTCCAAGACATATCCCTGTAGCAGATTTAATTTCCCTTCTAGAATCCTCTGTGTACAAATTTTATACGTCTATATCCAACCCGGATGAAGTTAGGGCTAGTCTTATAGATACCCTTAGTAGAAAGGGGGGTAAAGGTCCCACGAGTACAATACCCCTTCGAATCCCGATCCGGACACTTTTTTTTAAAACTCCCACGAGTACCAAGTGGTTTATGGTTTTCTTCCTTCAAGGTCGATTTATTTGCTGTTGTTTGTCCAGGTGTAATGACATTGGGGTGATTTACATAATCGACGGGGGAATTATTGATTCACGAAGGGGGAATTAAGAAACAAACATGGCTTCATTGTTGTTTGGCTAGCCTAACCTGAGAAATTGATTTACATAATCGGCGGGAAAATTATTGATTCACGAAGGGGGAATTAAGAAACATTATGGCTTCTTTAATCTTAGGTCTGAGGGATAAACGTTCTTTAGGTCAGAGAGAAAAATTAATATTCTATTTTAAATAGGGCTTCATTGATCTTTAGTGTCAGGAATTATAAATGACATCACTTGTTATCTTGGAATTATGCGGGAGTCTAAAGAGATAGAAATTCTATTTTTAAATACGGCTTCACAGAGCTTTAAGTCGGAGAGATAAATTGATATTCTAACGAAACCATAATAGTTTAGCTAGGAAAATTTATGAGATGAAGAGATTAACGTAGGAAAGGGTTTCCTAGAAATTTGAAATGTGAAAGCACAGAGATGCCAAAAAACAAAAGGAACACACAGAAATTACTTTTAGGGGATTATTTGGGCGAAACGGTTTTAGACAGCTTATGGAATTATTTCGGCGAAACAGTTAGAGACATTTTAAAAGATGGTTTAAAAGATGATTTTAGAAAAGGTTTTGAGTGTGGTCGTTATAATACACAAGTTCCATTGGACAGTGTTGACAGGTCCCAAAGGCCCTCACCCGGTCCCCAAATGTCCCCCAGGCTTCCAACTGGCCCCCCGGACCCCCAAAGGCCCTCCACCGGTCCCCAAAGGTCCCCCAGGCTCCCAAAGGGCCCCGGACCCCCAAAGGCCCTCCCCCCGAGCCCCAAAGGTCCACTGGGCTCCCAAAGGACCAATCGGTCCTCAAGGGACTCCAGACCCACAAAGGCTCTCCCCGGGCTCCCCAAAGAGCCCCATCCCCATTTTTTAATACTTTTTTATTTGTTTATTGATATAATGCATATATATACAATAATGTCTTTAAATCTTCACTTTAGATTTCTTCTTCTTCGGTGTATAGGCATCTGACGTGAACCACTAGTGCTGGTAAATCATTTGGATTCACTCTAGACTGACCATGATTCGTTAGCCTAACCTAACCAGAAAAGAAAGGGAACATTTTCGATTTCAAAACAATTTTATTGAATAATTACAACAACATCACTAATACTATGCATGTACAATTAGCGTTAGAGTTTATTGTCTTCGATATGTTTCACTAATGCACTTAAAGCACATTGAAGTCTATTCACATGTGCTATATCAACTTTTGCGGCGAAACATAATTGATCCTCCATTTTAAATTTGCTCAAGGATATCACATATCTTGCATATACTGCATCCCATTCCAGACAAAGCCGTGATCCTTTCGTGATTTCCACTGCAATGTTTGGTGCTCTTGTATTATTATCATCAACTCTACTATCAACTTCTAATAGGGTAAACATTCCACTTATCGTCATCAACACAAATATATATCCAAATGAGTAAAGTCAAACTGTTCTTCTTCTCACTCCTTTGAATTCTATTCACAGACTAATAAAACTATAGCAAAAATCCTTTCCTCATATTCCCCCTGACGCTAATATGTAACCAGCCCTCTGATTGGCTGAGAAGGGGGATGTAACCGACTCGCTGATTGGCTGAGAAGGAAACACGTGATCTAACTGTTTCCTGGAAACTCATAACATTCGCGTCGAGCATGTACATTCTCACTGACAAAAACCATAAAACAGGAACATAAATTGCTGTTGACAATCATAAATGTGAGAAAGTTCCTGTTTTTTCATTCTCACTTATAAAAACCATAAAAACAGACATAAATGTGAGAAAGTTTCACTTTAATTCTAAATTTTCTTAAATCTTAAAATGACATGAAATATGCTTACGGCTCTACCAATCGTACTCGGTGCTTGTTCATAGACACGACGCGGCTTTCCCACTGGTACTCTATGGCAGGTTATCGACACTACCGAGTTTATTGCATGCATTAAATCAGTATTTTTTACGAAGTGGAAGGATCAACACACAATTCATATCTGTAAAAAGTGAAGATGAATTATCCGACGAAAGTATGTGCACATGAAAAAATCATCGTCGTGTTGAATGCTGACAAGGAGAAATACCTGAACTATGAAACGAGTGCAAGTGGAGATCTTATTGGGAATGTATGCATACGTTGTCATGTCAGTGAGGAGTTAAATTCCTTTGGAGTACCCAAGAATTTCCATCATGCAAGTGGTGGATATGCGAGAGTAACATTACCAGAGAAATTAGTAGTCAAAGAGAATGCCAACTTAAAAATAATAGTTGATGAAGAGGGACACCTTCTAGCTAATGGTTTTGGTAGCATGTTAGCCGTTGATAGATCTTATCGCAATCTTTCCGGTGTTAGCATTCGTATGAAAGCAAAAGGAAAAAGAAGACATGCATACAGCTGCATCAACATCATATCATGTCAATGTGCCAAAACTGCTATCTATGTAAAAATAATGTGACAATAGACAGTGAAAACGCAGGCAGAATAAAAAGGACATTAGCAGACAATATCATCAATGAATATAAAGATGAATTGACGGAAAGTGAAGCGCAAGTGTACTAATAATGTATAATAATGTATTTAACATATTTTTATATTAATATTCTACATGTCCTTATTTCATTAAAAATATCTTATGCATTATTTTGTTAAGTTTTCATTATTTTTAGGGTATGCTAGAACGTCAAACGTTCAGAATATCTATTAAAAAGGTCAGAGATGTAAGAAAAATAATTTTAGGGATAATGATACTACTAGCAGGCTCAATTTTTCATAGAAGATAGAAAAGTTCAAGTTCTCTTCTGAATTTTACCAAAGAACACAATTCAATTCTAATTTCACCAGAGAAAATAAAAAGCATACACTTCAGTTTTAAGTTCACCAAGACATAAAAAATTTAAAGTTCACTTCTAAATTTTTCCGTAGAAGATAGGAAAAGTTATACTATGATAGTGATTATTTTCTATGAAGATAAAACATTTCACTTTAATTCTAAATTTTCTTAAATTCAGTTCCGACCTTTCTCAAAGAGTCGAAAAAATTTTAAGTTCTGTTCCAAATATTTTCCCGGAAGAAGAAAAGTCCCAAGACATAAAAAATTTAAAGTTCACTTCTAAGTTTTTCCGTAGAAGATAGGAAAAGTTATACTATGTTTGTGATCATTTTCTATGAAGATAAAAAATTTCACTTTAATTCTAAATTTTCTTAAATTCAATTCTGGCCATTCTCAAAGAGATGAAAAAATTTAAAGTTCTGTTCCAAATATTTCCCCGGAAGAAGAAAAGTTCAACTTCGATTCTGAATTTTCTCAATGAAAATGAAATAAGTTATTGATCAATTCTATTTTCCCAAAATAATATAAAATTTTCCACTTCATTTCAGATTTTTCTCGAAGAGATGAAAAAATTTAAAATATTGTTCCAAATTTTTCTTAGAAGATAGAAAAGTTCAAGTTCTAATCTGAATTTTACCAAAGAACACAATTCAATTCTAATTTCACCAGAGAAAATAAAAAGCTTCCACTTCAGTTTTATGTTCACCAAGACATAAAAAATTTAAAGTTCAGTTCTAAATTTTTCCTTAGAAGATAGGAAAAGTTATACTTAGATTGTGATTATTTTCTATGAAGATAAAAAGTTTCACTTTAATTCTAAATTTTCATAAATTCAGTTCCGACCTTTCTCAAAGAGATGAAAAAATTTAAAGTTCTGTTCAATATATTTTCTCGGAAGAAGAAAAGTCCAACTTCAATTCTGAATTTTCTCATTGAAAATGAAATAAGTTATTGATCAATTCTATTTTCCCAAATAATATAAAAATTTTCCACTTCAGTTCAGATTTTTCTCAAAGAGATGAAAAATTTAAAATACTATTCCAAGTTTTTCATAGAAGATAAAAAAGTTCAAGTTCTCATCTGAATTTTACCAACAAACACAATTCAATTCTAATTTCTCCAGAGAAAATAAAAAGCTTCCACTTCAGTTTTAAGTTCACCAAGACATAAAAAATTTAAAGTTCTGTTCTAAATTTTTCCGTAGAAGATAGGAAAAGTTATACTATGATAGTGATTATTTTCCATGAAGATAGAAAGTTTCACTTTAATTCTAAATTTTCTTAAATTCAGTTCCGACTTTTCACATAGAGATGAAAAAAATTTAAAGTTCTGTTCCAAATTTTTCATAGAATATTGGAAAAGTTATACTTTGATCGTGAATATTCAAGTTCTCTTCTGAATTTTACCAAAGAACACAATTCAATTCTAATTTCTCCAGAGAAAATAAAAAGCTGCCACTTCAGTTTTAAGTTCGTCATGACATAAAAATTTAAAGTTCAATTCTAAATTTCTACATAGAAGATAGGAAAAGTTATACTATGATTGTGATTATTTTCTATGAAGATTAAAAGTTTCACTTCAATTTTAAATTTTCTCAAAGAAGTGAAGAAAAGTTCAACTTCGATTCTGAATTTTCTCAATGAAAATGAAATAAGTTATTGATCAATTCTATTTTCCCAAAATAATATAAAAATTTTCCACTTCAGTTCAGATTTTTCTCAAACAGATGAAAAAATTAAAAATACTGTTCCAAATTTTTCATAGAAGATAGAAAAGTTCTTGTTCTCTTCTGAATTTTACCAAAGAACATAATTCATTTCTAATTTCTCCAAAGAAAATAAAATGCTGCCACTTCAGTTTTAAGTTCGTCATGACATAAAAATTTAAAGTTCAATTCTAAATTTCTACATAGAAGATAGGAAAAGTTATACTATGATTGTGATTATTTTCTATGAAGATTAAAAGTTTCACTTCAATTTTAAATTTTCTCAAAGAAGTGAAGAAAAGTTCAACTTCGATTCTGAATTTTCTCAATGAAAATGAAATAAGTTATTGATCATTTCTATTTTCCCAAAATAATATAAAAATTTTCCACTTCAGTTCAGATTTTTCTCAAACAGATGAAAAAATTTTAAATACTGTTCCAAATTTTTCATAGAAGATAGAAAAGTTCTTGTTCTCTTCTGAATTTTACCAAAGAACATAATTCATTTCTAATTTCTCCAGAGAAAATAAAAAGTTTCCATATCACTTTTAAGTTCACCAAGACATAAAAATTTAAAGTTCTATTCTAATTTTTTCCATAGAAGATAGGAAAAGTTATACTATGATTGTGATTATTTTCCATGAAGATAAAAAGTTTCACTTTAATTCTAAATTTTCTTAAATTCAATTCCGACCTTTCTCAAAGAGTCAAATTTGAAGTTCTGTTCCAAATATTTCCCCGGAAAAAGAAAAGTTCAAAAATTTTCTCAAAGAAGTGAAGAAAAGTTCAACTTCGACTCTGAATTTTCTCAATGAAAATGAAATAAGCTATTGATCATTTCTATTTTCCCAAAATAATATAAAAATTATCCACTTCAGTTCAGATTTTTCTCAAACAGATGAAAAAATTTAAAATACTGTTCCAAATTTTTCATAGAAGATAGAAAAGTTCTTGTTCTCTTCTGAATTTTACCAAAGAACATAATTCATTTCAAATTTCTCCAGTCTATTTTCCTAAAATAATATAAAATTTTCCACTTCAATTCAGATTTTTCTCAAAGAGATGACAAAATTTTAAATATTGTTCTAAATTTTTCATAGAAGATAGGAAAAGTTATACTTTGATTGTGAACATTCTTCATGAAGATATGGAGCTCCACTTTAATTCTGAGTTTTCTCGAAGAAGTGCAAAATGTACAAGTTCTCTTCTGAATTTTCTTAGAGAAGAGAAAAAAAGTTAGCTCAATTCTGAAATTTACCAATGAAAATGAAAAAGCTTCCATTTCAGTTCCTAATTTCTCAAAGACATAAAAAATTTAAAGTTCAATTCTAAATTTTTCCATAGAAGATAGGAATGGCTATACTACGATTGTGTTTATTTACCATGAAGATAAAAAGTTTCACTTTATTTCTAATTTTTCTTAAATTCAGTTCATTCATCTAACCACCAAAAACAATAGGTTAGGTTAGGTATAAATAAATATTAATAAATAATTAGAAACATCTCTACATGTTTAAGTTAGGTTAGGTTAACTTATCATGAGCGCTCATGATAAGCTAACCTAAACCTAACTTAAACATGGTAAAAAGATTAAATTAGGTTAGGTTAGGCTAGCTTAAGTTAGGTTAGGTTAAGTTAGGTTAGGTTAGGTTAGCCTACGTACGCGCGTACGTAGGCTAACCTAACCTAACTTAACCTAACCTAACTTAAGCTAGCCTAACCTAACCTAACTTAAGCTAGCCTAACCTAACCTAATTTAATCTTTTTACCATGTTTAAGTTAGGTTTTGTTAGCTTATCATGAGCGCTCATGATAAGTTAACCTAACCTAACTTAAACATGTAGAGATGTTTCTAATTATTTATTAATATTTATTTATACCTAACCTAACCTATTGTTTTTGGTGGTTAGATGAATGAACTGAATTTAAGAAAAATTAGAAATAAAGTGAAACTTTTTATCTTCATGGTAAATAAACACAATCGTAGTATAGCCATTCCTATCTTCTATGGAAAAATTTAGAATTGAACTTTAAATTTTTTATGTCTTTGAGAAATTAGGAACTGAAATGGAAGCTTTTTCATTTTCATTGGTAAATTTCAGAATTGAGCTAACTTTATTTCTCTTCTCTAAGAAAATTCAGAAGAGAACTTGTGCATTTTGCACTTCTTCGAGAAAACTCAGAATTAAAGTGGAGCTCCATATCTTCATGAAGAATGTTCACAATCAAAGTATAACTTTTCCTATCTTCTATGAAAAATTTAGAACAATATTTAAAATTTTGTCATCTCTTTGAGAAAAATCTGAATTGAAGTGGAAAATTTTATATTATTTTAGGAAAATAGAATTGATCAATAACTTATTTCATTTTCATTGTGAAAATTCTGAATCGAAGTTGAACTTTTCTTTTTCCGGGAAAATATTTGGAACAGAACTTCAAATTTTTTCATCTCTTTGAGAAAGGTCGGAATTGAATTTAAGAAAATTTAGAATTAAAGTGAAACTTTTTATCTTCATGGAAAATAATCACAATCATAGTATAACTTTTCCTATCTTCTATGGAAAAATTTAGAATTGAACTTTAAACTTTTATGTCTTGGTGAACTTAAAGTGATATGGAAACTTTTTATTTTCTCTGGAGAAATTAGAAATGAATTATGTTCTTTGGTAAAATTCAGAAGAGAACAAGAACTTTTCTATCTTCTATGAAAAATTTGGAACAGTATTTTAAATTTTTTCATCTGTTTGAGAAAAATCTGAACTGAAGTGGAAAATTTTTATATTATTTTGGGAAAATAGAAATGATCAATAACTTATTTCATTTTCATTGAGAAAATTCAGAATCGAAGTTGAACTTTTCTTCACTTCTTTGAGAAAATTTTTAAACTTTTCTTTTTCCGGGGAAATATTTGGAACAGAACTTTAAATTTGACTCTTTGAGAAAGGTCGGAATTGAATTTAAGAAAATTTAGAATTAAAGTGAAACTTTTTATCTTCATGGAAAATAATCACAATCATAGTATAACTTTTCCTATCTTCTATGGAAAAATTTAGAATAGAACTTTAAATTTTTATGTCTTGGTGAACTTAAAAGTGATATGGAAACTTTTTATTTTCTCTGGAGAAATTAGAAATGAATTATGTTCTTTGGTAAAATTCAGAAGAGAACAAGAACTTTTCTATCTTCTATGAAAAATTTGGAACAGTATTTTAAATTTTTTCATCTGTTTGAGAAAAATCTGAACTGAAGTGGAAAATTTTTATATTATTTTGGGAAAATAGAAATGATCAATAACTTATTTCATTTTCATTGAGAAAATTCAGAATCGAAGTTGAACTTTTCTTCACTTCTTTGAGAAAATTTAAAATTGAAGTGAAACTTTTAATCTTCATAGAAAATAATCACAATCATAGTATAACTTTTCCTATCTTCTATGTAGAAATTTAGAATTGAACTTTAAATTTTTATGTCATGACGAACTTAAAACTGAAGTGGCAGCTTTTTATTTTCTTTGGAGAAATTAGAAATGAATTATGTTCTTTGGTAAAATTCAGAAGAGAACAAGAACTTTTCTATCTTCTATGAAAAATTTGGAACAGTATTTTAAATTTTTTCATCTGTTTGAGAAAAATCTGAACTGAAGTGGAAAATTTTTATATTATTTTGGGAAAATAGAAATGATCAATAACTTATTTCATTTTCATTGAGAAAATTCAGAATCGAAGTTGAACTTTTCTTCACTTCTTTTAGAAAATTTAAAATTGAAGTGAAACTTTTAATCTTCATAGAAAATAATCACAATCATAGTATAACTTTTCCTATCTTCTATGTAGAAATTTAGAATTGAACTTTAAATTTTTATGTCATGACGAACTTAAAACTGAAGTGGCAGCTTTTTATTTTCTCTGGAGAAATTAGAATTGAATTGTGTTCTTTGGTAAAATTCAGAAGAGAACTTGAATATTCACGATCAAAGTATAACTTTTCCAATATTCTATGAAAAATTTGGAACAGAACTTTAAATTTTTTTCATCTCTATGTGAAAAGTCGGAACTGAATTTAAGAAAATTTAGAATTAAAGTGGAACTTTCTATCTTCATGGAAAATAATCACTATGATAGTATAACTTTTCCTATCTTCTACGGAAAAATTTAGAACAGAACTTTAAATTTTTTATGTCTTGGTGAACTTAAAACTGAAGTGGAAACTTTTTATTTTCTCTGGAGAAATTAGAATTGAATTGTGTTTGTTGGTAAAATTCAGAAGAGAACTTGAACTTTTTTATCTTCTATGAAAAATTTGGAATAGTATTTTAAATTTTTCATCTCTTTGAGAAAAATCTGAACTGAAGTGGAAAATTTTTATATTATTTGGGAAAATAGAATTGATCAATAACTTATTTCATTTTCAATGAGAAAATTCAGAATTGAAGTTGGACTTTTCTTCTTCCGAGAAAATATATTGAACAGAACTTTAAATTTTTTCATCTCTTTGAGAAAGGTCGGAACTGAATTTATGAAAATTTAGAATTAAAGTGAAACTTTTTATCTTCATAGAAAATAATCACAATCTAAGTATAACTTTTCCTATCTTCTAAGGAAAAATTTAGAACTGAACTTTAAATTTTTTATGTCTTGGTGAACTTGAAACTGAAGTGGAAGCTTTTTATTTTCTCTGGTGAAATTAGAATTGAATTGTGTTCTTTGGTAAAATTCAGATTAGAACTTGAACTTTTCTATCTTCTAAGAAAAATTTGGAACAATATTTTAAATTTTTTCATCTCTTCGAGAAAAATCTGAAATGAAGTGGAAAATTTTATATTATTTTGGGAAAATAGAATTGATCAATAACTTATTTCATTTTCATTGAGAAAATTCAGAATCGAAGTTGAACTTTTCTTCTTCCGGGGAAATATTTGGAACAGAACTTTAAATTTTTTCATCTCTTTGAGAATGGCCAGAACTGAATTTAAGAAAATTTAGAATTAAAGTGAAATTTTTTATCTTCATAGAAAATGATCACAAACATATTATAACTTTTCCTATCTTCTACGGAAAAATTTAGAAGTGAACTTTAAATTTTTTATGTCTTGGGACTTTTCTTGTTCCGGGAAAATATTTGGAATAGAACTTTAAATTTGACTCTTTGAGAAAGGTCGGAATTGAATTTAAGAAAATTTAGAATTAAAGTGAAACTTTTTATCTTCATGGAAAATAATCACTATCATAGTATAACTTTTCCTATCTTCTACGGAAAAATTTAGAAGTGAACTTTAAATTTTTTATGTCTTGGTGAACTTAAAACTGAAGTGTATGCTTTTTATTTTCTCTGGTGAAATTAGAATTGAATTGTGTTCTTTGGTAAAATTCAGAAGAGAACTTGAACTTTTCTATCTTCTATGAAAAATTGAGCCTGTTAGTAGTATCATTATCCCTAAAATTATTTTTCTTTCATCTCTGACCTTTTTAATAGATATTCTGAACGTTTGACGTTCTAGCATACCCTAAAAATAATGAAAACTTAACAAAATAATGCATTAGATATTTTTAATGAAATAAGGACATGTAGAATATTAATATAAAAATATGTTAAATACATTATTATACATTATTAGTACACTTGCGCTTCACTTTCCGTCAATTCATCTTTATATTCATTGATGATATTGTCTGCTAATGTCCTTTTTATTCTGCCTGCGTTTTCACTGTCTATTGTCACATTATTTTTACATAGATAGCAGTTTTGGCACATTGACATGATATGATGTTGATGCAGCTGTATGCATGTCTTCTTTTTCCTTTTGCTTTCATACGAATGCTAACACCGGAAAGATTGCGATAAGATCTATCAACGGCTAACATGCTACCAGAACCATTAGCTAGAAGGTGTCCCTCTTCATCAACTATTATTTTTAAGTTGGCATTCTCTTTGACTATTAATTTCTCTGGTAATGTTGCTCTCGCATATCCACCACTTGCATGATGGAAATTCTTGGGTACACCAAAGGAATTTAACTCCTCACTGACATGACAACGTATGCATACATTCCCAATAAGATCTCCACTTGCACTCGTTTCATAGTTCAGGTATTTCTCCTTGTCAGCATTCAACACGACGATGATTTTTTCATGTGCACATACTTTCGTCGAATAATTCATCTTCACTTTTTACAGATATGAATTGTGTGTTGATCCTTCCACTTCGTAAAAAATACTGATTTAATGCATGCAATAAACTCGGTAGTGTCGATAACCTGCCATAGAGTACCAGTGGGAAAGCCGCGTCGTGTCTATGAACAAGCAGCGAGTACGATTGGTAGAGCCGTAAGCATATTTCATGTCATTTTAAGATTTAAGAAAATTTAGAATTAAAGTGAAACTTTCTCACATTTATGTCTGTTTTTATGGTTTTTATCAGTGAGAATGAAAAAACAGGAACTTTCTCACATTTATGATTGTCAACAGCAATTTATGTTCCTGTTTTATGGTTTTTGTCAGTGAGAATGTACATGCTCGACGCGAATGTTATGAGTTTCCAGGAAACAGTTAGATCACGTGTTTCCTTCTCAGCCAATCAGCGAGTCGGTTACATCCCCCTTCTCAGCCAATCAGAGGGCTGGTTACATATTAGCGTCGGGGGGAATATGAGAAAAGGATTTTTGCTATAGTTTTATTAGTCTGTGAATAGAATTCAAAGGAGTGAGAAGAAGAACAGTTTGACTTTACTCATTTGGATATATATTTGTGTTGATGACGATAAGTGGAATGTTTACCCTATTAGAAGTTGATAGTAGAGTTGATGATAATAATACAAGAGCACCAAACATTGCAGTGGAAATCACGAAAGGATCACGGCTTTGTCTGGAATGGGATGCAGTATATGCAAGATATGTGATATCCTTGAGCAAATTTAAAATGGAGGATCAATTATGTTTCGCCGCAAAAGTTGATATAGCACATGTGAATAGACTTCAATGTGCTTTAAGTGCATTAGTGAAACATATCGAAGACAATAAACTCTAACGCTAATTGTACATGCATAGTATTATTGATGTTGTTGTAATTATTCAATAAAATTGTTTTGAAATCGAAAATGTTCCCTTTCTTTTCTGGTTAGGTTAGGCTAACGAATCATGGTCAGTCTAGAGTGAATCCAAATGATTTACCAGCACTAGTGGTTCACGTCAGATGCCTATACACCAAAGAAGAAGAAATCTAAAGTGAAGATTTAAAGACATTATTGTATATATATGCATTATATCAATAAACAAATAAAAAAGTATTAAAAAATGGGGATGGGGCTCTTTGGGGAGCCCGGGGAGAGCCTTTGTGGGTCTGGAGTCCCTTGAGGACCGATTGGTCCTTTGGGAGCCCAGTGGACCTTTGGGGCTCGGGGGGGAGGGCCTTTGGGGGTCCGGGGCCCTTTGGGAGCCTGGGGGACCTTTGGGGACCGGTGGAGGGCCTTTGGGGGTCCGGGGGGCCAGTTGGGAGCCTGGGGGACATTTGGGGACCGGGTGAAGGCCTTTGGGACCCCGGTGGTCTTTCGGGAGCTCGATGTGCCTTTGGGGGGCCCGGGGAGGGCCTTTGAGGGTCTGGGGGGCCGGGTGGGAGCCCTAGGAACCTTTGGGGACCGGGGGTTCCTTCTGGATTGGGGTATGGGGATTGGAACCCTTTGGATCGGGGTAGGGCGATCGGGGCCCCTTTGGGGTTGTGGTAGGGGACCTCACAACACTGTCCAATGGAACTTGTGTATTATAACGACCACACTCAAAACCTCTTCTAAAATCATCTTTTAAATCATCTTTTAAAGTGTCTCTAACTGTTTCGCCGAAATAATTCCATAAGCTGTCTAAAACCGTTTCGCCCAAATAATCCCCTAAAAGTAATTTCTGTGTGTTCCTTTTGTTTTTTGGCATCTCTGTGCTTTCACATTTCAAATTTCTAGGAAACCCTTTCCTACGTTAATCTCTTCATCTCATAAATTTTCCTAGCTAAACTATTAAGGTTTCGTTAGAATATCAATTTATCTCTCCGACTTAAAGCTCTGTGAAGCCGTATTTAAAAATAGAATTTCTATCTCTTTAGACTCCCGCATAATTCCAAGATAACAAGTGATGTCATTTATAATTCCTGACACTAAAGATCAATGAAGCCCTATTTAAAAATAGAATATTAATTTTTCTCTCTGACCTAAAGAACGTTTATCCCTCAGACCTAAGATTAAAGAAGCCATAATGTTTCTTAATTCCCCCTTCGTGAATCAATAATTTTCCCGCCGATTATGTAAATCAATTTCTCAGGTTAGGCTAGCCAAACAACAATGAAGCCATGTTTGTTTCTTAATTCCCCCTTCGTGAATCAATAATTCCCCCATCGATTATGTAAATCACCCCAATGTCATTACACCTGGACAAACAACAGCAAATAAATCGACCTTGAAGGAAGAAAACCATAAACCACGTGGTACTCGTGGGAGTTTTAAAAAAAAGTGTCCGGATCGGTATTCGAAGTTGTATTGTACTCGTGGGACCTTTACCCCCCTTTCTACTAAGGGTATCTATAAGACTAGCCCTAACTTCATCCGGGTTGGATATAGATGTATAAAATTTGTACACAGAGGATTCTAGAAGGGAAATTAAATCTGCTACAGGGATATGTCTTGGAAGAAAAGAGAATTTTGGACCTTTTTCGAGAATTTGAATTTCCTTTGGTTCAAGCGTTCTAGAGGATAGATTAACAACAGCCGGTCCAGGAGTGAATCTTGGAGTGTAAGTAGGGCAATTCCTCTAACCTAACCTAACCTTTCTAAAATCATCTTTTAAAATGTCTCTAACTGTTTCGCCGAAATAATTCCATAAGCTGTCTAAAACCGTTTCGCCCAAATAATCCCCTAAAAGTAATTTCTGTGTGTTCCTTTTGTTTTTTGGCATCTCTGTGCTTTCACATTTCAAATTTCTAGGAAACCCTTTCCTACGTTAATCTCTTCATCTCATAAATGTTCCTAGCTAAACTATTAAGGTTTCGTTAGAATATCAATTTATCTCTCCGACTTAAAGCTCAGTGAAGCCGTATTTAGAAATAGAATTTCTATCTCTTTAGACTCCCGCATAAATCCAAGATAACAAGTGATGTCATTTATGATTCCTGACACTAAAGATCAATGAAGCCCTATTTAAAAATAGAATATTAATTTTTCTCTCCGACCTAAAGAACGTTTATCCCTCAGGCCTAAAGATCAAAGAAACCATAATGTTTCTTAATTCCCCCTTCGTGAATCAATAATTTCCCCTAGCGATTATGTAAATCAATTTCTCAGGTTAGGCTAGCCAAACAACAATGAAGCCATGTTTGTTTCTTAATTCCCCCTTCGTGAACCAATAATTCCCCCATCGATTATGTAAATCAATTTCTCAGTGTCATAAATCAATAATTCCCCGAGCGATTATGTAAATCACCCCTCATGTCATTACACGTGGCCAAACGACAACAGATCGATAATCCTTGAATAAATTATGTAAAAAAAGTTGTAGGTGGCAGCAGGGGTGAGGGTTCGCGCTGGTACCCCCCTTTCTACTCACATCGTTCTTTACTTAGGCAGCGCTAGCGCGCTGCCTATGATATGTTGTTTTGTTGTTTTATATTTTGTTTGGCTTTTGTTCTCTTTTTTTTGTTGTTGCTTATATTGTATTTTTTTTTGTATCCCCATTGTATCCCTGGCCATGGAGACTTTCGAGGAGGAACAAGAATAGTGTATTTCCAACCTGTATTTATTGATGAATAAAACTCTGAAAACTCTTAAACTCTCAAACTAAGTATATGAGTCGAAATACTCCTTAAAAAACAAATAATTATGTGTTTGTTATTTTTGTATTTGATAGGTATAAATTGGTGATTTAAATCCTAAGGGTTTCAATCTGTGGTAGATTTCTATTTTATTTTTTTTCTATCTTGAGATTTTCAGATATTCAATTCAAACGTTTAAATCTCGGTATGACTGTTGAGCCCAAAAATGAAATTTGAAATTCGGCTCAGATTTAGCATTAAGTAAGAGAACTTTCCTTTAAAAGTTTTGACTTATAAACATTTAATCGGAAAAATATGATTGGAGGGCATGTATCAAAATAAATGTAAAAAATCCTCAGCAGTATCTATATCAATCAATCAATCAATCAATTTATTAATACTAAAAAAAAAACAATACAATTACAAACTTAAAATTTATACACGCCCAAGAAGCTAAGCTTGTAAAGGGCCAACAAAACAAATAAGACACTATTATAAAGCACATAAAAAAAAAAAAAATAGATTGGATAAGAGACATTTATGAAAATAAATGTAAAACATAACTATATTTTTTGACTGATTGGTATTGAGAAGGTGAGAAATTCTGAAGGTGAGAATATAAAAACATAACTATATTTTTTGACTGATTGGTATTGAGAAGGTGAGAAATTCTGAAGTAATAATGTAGTTCTATTCCGTTTCCGTGGTTAACTCAAGTGGTGTGAATTTCCACTTTTTTCAACATTTCATCAGTAAACGTTTAAAAAAAAAAAATCATGGTCATTCCACTGATTCAAACTGAGAATTCAGAGACCCATCTATACCGGTTAGATAAGAAAAAATAGACACATAATTATTTGCCTTCTATTATGTACAATTTTTCGAAAATCTATTTTTCTTAAATGATTACTCCGACCTTTGAAGGAGTATTTCGACTCATATGCTTAGCTTTAAGTTTATACATATACGAAGCTTTACTAAAGTTCAGATATTTCTAAATATTTTTATATTTTTGGGTATTGTTTTGTTTATAGATATTCCACAGGTGTCACTACATAGGGGTATGCCATATGGTTTGATGGCATGGCACGATCATTTTGCCTGGGTAATGAAATTTAAGCGCCGAAACCTATATAGGCAATGAGTTTTCATCTGAGGAGCCCTGATATGTGGTGATTACCTGGGAAATATAAAAATTTGCTAGACTTAAGGTGCTATGGCTTGGTTTTGGGACAATGACTTATACTTATTAATGCTGATTTTGCTCTATGTTGGACTTGATTTTCGGATTATCGGGTTGGATATACTGTTTTGTCCTAGGTGATTGGATGGATGAGTAAGGTCTAGAACTTGTTCAGGTGCTCATTTATCTCAGTTACTAAATTAGGAAGACGGTTTTTCACCAAGTAATTTACCTGTAATACATTATATAATGCAGAGCTTTAATTAGACGGAAATAGGGAGTAAAGTGGCCACTAATTGCTCACCAAATGTACGTAAATTATAATGTGTTTGTACTTTTAGTACTTTTCCTTTCTATTATACAAATTCCATAAAAAACAACGATGTTATAAAAACCACCCCGCTTCGCAAAAAAAAGTAAACCCAAATTTTATGACAGCTAAAAAAGTAAAAATATGAATTTCTTCGCCTCTGTGTCACAGCAAGACTTGAAAACAAATTTTTGACAGCAAAAAGAAGTTTGAATATTACGTTTTTCAGCCCTGTTGTGACCGCACAATCCTTAAATATCATTTTGACAGCCTAAAGCAGTTAAGATTTTAAATTTCCACTCCTTGTTATTACGAAATGAAGATTTTCACCTCCCTGTTGGCTTTTGTGGTAATACAAACAGATTCCCTTGATAGATCTACGTTTAATTAAATACTTCTAGGCAGTATGTGTCATCAGTAAAATCTAACAGAGACCACACAAAGTAACTGAAACTTCGTTTTAAACTTGTTTGCAAAAAGAAACAGTCTTAACAATCAAAAACTATTAATAATTCAACTATTAAAAACCAATTACAAAAAAATAACTTTCGCCCCAACCCCAACCAGAGCAACTAACTCTTTGATCATTTTTGTGCCTTTTTTTATGAATAATATACATAATGCTTTTAAAGTTTCCAGCTTTTACTGTTGCATTCACCAGTCAAAATTCTGGCAGACATTTTGCGATATTTTCAGCAACTATTACTGCTTTTATTCTTTTCTTTAATGTACTTTCTCTACATATTTTTTGGCACCGGAGATGGGATGAGTGAATATGTCCCTTTGATTTCTTTTATAATACTCAGCAGGTTTTGTGCATCTGTTGAATCTTCACTTTAAGGAATCCAATTGATGGCTTCGATGAAATACCCTCTGCTGGCAAACAGTTGCACATGTTTGTGGATTCCCCTATTGAAGCTGTTTTTCTAGCAGGTCTATCTTTCCATATAATTTTTTTTTTGGTCATTTTGACTGCACAGGCTATGAGTCCTGTTTTGTTGTCTTGAAAACGGTGACACAACTTCCTGAAGAGGAAGAGGAAGTTTCTGAGAAGAAGGTGAGCGGACATGGGACTACAGACAGAAGACAGTCATTGATCTTATGATCTATTCACGGCGAAGTAGTAAGGTAAATCTAAAGGCAGTATATTCACCCTAGCTTTCAAAGTTGCATATATATGATATCCCTTTAACGGCTCGGCCATCAATTTCAAAATTTCAAGGAGTATTTTGAGAGGGTATGAGTAGAGATGCCTTATTGAGTCGTGACAGGGCTCCTTATATGGGCATAGAACCACGTGGTTTATGGACTTTGTCAGTGAGAATGAAAAAACAGGAATTTTGTCACATTTATGGATGGTTTTATGGACTTTGTCAGTGAGAATGAAAAAACAGAAAGTTTGTCACATTTATGGATGGTTTTATGGATGGTTATGTGTGTTGATTATTTGATGGTTTTATGGATTTTGTCAGTGAGAATGGAAAAACAGGAACTTTGACACTTCCTTCTTGTTCAAGCCAGATGTTACGAGTTTCCGGGAAACAGTATTTGTTATTGTTGTTTCCAAGCCAAATGTTACGAGTTCCCGGGAAACAGTTAATTAATGTCTGACAGATGACGTCAAGTTAATTAATGTCTTTGCATTTCCAAAGAGAATTGTCTAGGAGAAACAGTTAGATCACACATGATGTCATGATTGATTGATTCACACGAAAGGGGAATTAATTTGTTGTTCTAAAGAGAATTGATTCACGAAAGGGAAATTAATTTGTTGTTTCTAACAAGAGAATCGTTTCCGAGCAGACGTTTTGATCTTAGCGCGCGAAAAGGTTTCCAAATAATTTGAAATGCATTGGCGCAGAGATGCCAAACAAAAGGAACATGCCGAAATTCCGTTTAGGGATAATTTTGGCGAAACCGTTTTAGCTATTTTATGGAACTATTTCGGTGAAACAGCTAGAGACATTTTAAAAGGTGATTTTTGAAGAGATTTTGGAAAAGAATTTGAGTGTGGTCGTTATAATACACAAGTTGTATTTTAACAGTGTTGTGAGGTCCTCTACCCCAACCCAAAGGGCCCCGATTGCTCTACCCCAACCCCAAAGGTTCCGATCCCCCTACCACAACCCCGAAGGAAGCCACCGGTCCTCAAAGGTTCTCTGGGCTTCCAAAGGACCCCCCCCCGGACCCCCAAAGACCCTCACCCAGTCCCCAAAGGTCCCCAGGCACCCAAAGGGCCCCAGACCCTAAAAAGGCCATACCCGGTCCCCAAAGGTCCACCAGACCCCCAAAAGCCCTCCCCGGTCCCCAAAGGTCCACCAGAACCCCAAAAGCCCTCCCCCGGTCCCCAAAGGCCCTCCCCCGGTCCCAAAGGCCCTCCCCGGGCTCCCAGGGCTCCCAAAGGGCCCCGATTACTCTACCCCTACCCCGAAGGAAGCCTCCGGTCCTCAAAGGTCCCCCAGGCTCCCAAAGACCCTCACCCGGTCCCCAAAGGTCCACCGGGCTCCCAAAGGGACCCCAGACCCCCAACGGACCCACCGGGCCCCAAAGGGCCCAATCCGTGCTCAAGGGCCCCCCCGGACCCCCAAAGGTCCTCCACCAGTCCCCAAAGGCCCTCTCCCGGTCCCAAAGGTCCACCAGGCACACAAAGGGCCCAATCCGTGCTCAAGGGCCCCCCGGACCCCCAAAGGTCCTCCACCAGTCCCCAAAGGCCCTCTCCCGGTCCCAAAGGTCCACCAGGCACCCAAAGGGCCCCAGACCCTAAAAAGACCATACCCGAACCCCCCAAAGGCCCTCACCGGTCCCCAAAGGTCCACCAGACCCCCAAAAGCCCTCCACCGGTCCCCAAAGGCCCTCCCCGAGCTCCCAGGGCTCCCAAAGGGCCCCGATTGCTCTATCCCCAACCCCGAAGGAAGCCTCCGGTCCTCAAAGGTCCCCCAGGCTCCCAAAGGACCCAGTGGACCCCCAAAGGCCCTCACCTGGTCCCCAAAGGTCCACCGGGCTCCCAAAGGGACCACCGGACCCCCAAAGGGTCCCCCGGACCCCAAAGGTCCTCCCCAGGTCCTCAAGGGTCGCCCAGACCCCCAACGGACCCACCGGGCCCCAAAGGGCCCAATCGGTGCTCAAGGGCTCCCCGGACCCCCAAAGGCCCTCACCCGGTCCTCAAAGATCCACCGGGCTCCCAAAGGACCAGTCGGTCCTCAAGGACCCTCTCAGACGTGCAAAGACCCTCCCCAGACCCCCAAAGGCTCATCCCGGTCCCCAAAGGTCCCCTCAGGCTCCCATATGACCACTCCACCCCTCAAGGGCCCCTGGATCCCCAAACGCCCTCCCCGGACCCCTCCAAAGAACCACCTCTCCATTTTTAACACTTTTTATGGCTTTATTATATCCTTTTAGAACAAGTTCCTTTCATAATGTCCCTCCTAAACCCATTTTCCAACTTGAAGTACTTATCTTTTTCACCCACTTTCTCAATGAAAAAGAAATTAGTTTTTAATCAATTCTAATTTTCCAAATAATATAAAAATTTTCCACTTTAGTTCAGATTTGTCTCGAAGAGATGAAAAATTTAAAATACTGTTCCAAATTTTTCGCAGAAGATAAAAAAAGTTCAAGTTTTCTTCTGAATTTTACCAAAGAACGTGCTCCAATTCTAATTTCTCCAGAGAAAACAAAATCTTCCACTTCAGTTCTATATTTCACAAAGATATAAAGAAATTTAAAGTTCAAGTCTAAATTTTTCGGTGGAAGATAGAAAAAGTAATACCATACTTGTGAATATTTTCACGGAAAATAAAAAGTTCTAGTTCAATTTACAATTTCCTCAACGAAGTGAAGAAAAATTCAAGTTCTCTTCTGAATTTTACCAAAGAATAAAATTCAATTCTAATTTTTTCAGAGAAAACAAAAATCTTCCACTTCAGTTCTTTATTTCACAAAGACATAAAGAAATTTAAAGTTCAATTCTAAATTTTTCGGTGGAAGATAGAAAAAGCAATACCATACTTGTGAATATTTTCCCGGAAGATAAAAAGTTCTAGTTCAATTTACAGTTTCCTCAATGAAGTCAAGGAAAGTTCAAGTTCTCTTCTGAATTTTACTAAAGAACAAAATTCAATTCTAATTTCACCAGAGAAAATAAAAATCTTCCACTTCAGTTCTTTATTTCACAAAGACATAAAGAAATTTAAAGTACAATTCTAAATTTTTCGGTGGAAGATAGAAAAAGTAATACCATACTTGTGAATATTTTCCCGGAAAATAAAAAGTTCTAGTTCAATTTACAATTTCCTCAACAAAGTGAAGAAAGGTTCAAGTTCTCTTCTGAATTTTACTAAAGAACAAAATTCAATTCTAATTTCACCAGAGAAAATAAAAATCTTCCACTTCAGTTCTTTATTTCACAAAGACATAAAGAAATTTAAAGTTCAATTCTAAATTTTTCGGTGGAAGATAGAAAAAGTAATACCATACCTGTGAATATTTTCACGGAAGATAAAAAGTTCTAGTTCAATTTACAGTTTCCACAATGAAGTCAAGGAAAGTTCAAGTTCTCTTCTGAATTTTACCAAAGAACAAAATTCAATTCTAATTTCACCAGAGAAAATAAAAATCTTCCACTTCAGTTCTTTATTTCACAAAGACATAAAGAAATTTAAAGTACAATTCTAAATTTTTCGGAGGAAGATAGAAAAAGCAATACCATACTTGTGAATATTTTCCCGGAAGATAAAAAGTTCTAGTTCAATTTAAAATTTTCTCAACGAAGTGAAGAAAAATTCAAGTTCTCTTCTGAATTTTACCAAAGAATAAAATTCAATTCTAATTTCACCAGAGAAAATAAAAATCTTCCGCTTCAGTTCTTTATTTCACAAAGACATAAAGAAATTTAAAGTTCAATTCTAAATTTTTCGGTGGAAGATAGAAAAAGTAATACCATACTTGTGAATATTTTCCCGGAAAATAAAAAGTTCTAGTTCAATTTACAATTTCCTCAACGAAGTGAAGAAAGGTTCAAGTTCTCTTCTGAATTTTACTAAAGAACAAAATTCAATTCTAATTTCACCAGAGAAAATAAAAATCTTCCACTTCAGTTCTTTATTTCACAAAGACATAAAGAAATTTAAAGTACAATTCTAAATTTTTCGGTGGAAGATAGAAAAAGTAATACCATACTTGTGAATATTTTCCCGGAAAATAAAAGTTCTAGTTCAATTTACAATTTCCTCAACAAAGTGAAGAAAGGTTCAAGTTCTCTTCTGAATTTTACTAAAGAACAAAATTCAATTCTAATTTCACCAGAGAAAATAAAAATCTTCCACTTCAGTTCTTTATTTCACAAAGACATAAAGAAATTTAAAGTTCAATTCTAAATTTTTCGGTGGAAGATAGAAAAAGTAATACCATACTTGTGAATATTTTCCCGGAAGATAAAAAGTTCTAGTTCAATTTAAAATTTCCTCAACGAAGTGAAGAAAAATTCAAGTTCTCTTCTGAATTTTACCAAAGAATAAAATTCAATTCTAATTTCACCAGAGAAAATAAAAATCTTCCACTTCAGTTCTTTATTTCACAAAGACATAAAGAAATTTAAAGTTCAATTCTAAATTTTTCGGTGGAAGATAGAAAAAGCAATACCATACTTGTGAATATTTTCCCGGAAGATAAAAAGTTCTAGTTCAATTTACAATTTCCTCAACGAAGTGAAGAAAGGTTCAAGTTCTCTTCTGAATTTTACCAAAGAACAAAATTCAATTCTAATTTTTTCAGAGAAAACAAAAATCTTCCACTTCAGTTCCTTATTTCACAAAGACATAAAGAAATTTAAAGTTCAATTCTAAATTTTTCGGTGGAAGATAGAAAAAGTAATACCATACTTGTGAATATTTTCACGGAAGATAAAAAGTTCTAGTTCAATTTACAATTTCCTCAACAAAGTGAAGAAAGGTTCAAGTTCTCTTCTGAATTTTACTAAAGAACACGCTTCAATTCTAATTTCACCAGAGAAAATAAAAATCTTCCACTTCAGTTCTTTATTTCACAAAGACATAAAGAAATTTAAAGTACAATTCTAAATTTTTCGGTGGAAGATAGAAAAAGCAATACCATACTTGTGTATATTTTCCCGGAAGATAAAAAGTTCTAGTTCAATTTAAAATTTTCTCAACGAAGTGAAGAAAAATTCAAGTTCTCTTCTGAATTTTACCAAAGAATAAAATTCAATTCTAATTTCACCAGAGAAAATAAAAATCTTCCACTTCAGTTCTTTATTTCACAAAGACATAAAGAAATTTAAAGTTCAATTCTAAATTTTTCGGTGGAAGATAGAAAAAGTAATACCATACTTGTGAATATTTTCCCGGAAGATAAAAAGTTCTAGTTCAATTTACAGTTTCCTCAATGAAGTCAAGGAAAGTTCAAGTTCTCTTCTGAATTTTACCAAAGAACATGCTTCAATTCTAATTTTTTCAGAGAAAACAAAAATCTTCCACTTCAGTTCTTTATTTCACAAAGACATAAAGAAATTTAAAGTACAATTCTAAATTTTTCGGAGGAAGATAGAAAAAGCAATACCATACTTGTGAATATTTTCCCGGAAGATAAAAAGTTCTAGTTCAATTTACAATTTCCTCAACAAAGTGAAGAAAAATTCAAGTTCTCTTCTGAATTTTACCAAAGAATAAAATTCAATTCTAATTTCACCAGAGAAAATAAAATCTTCCACTTCAGTTCTTTATTTCACAAAGACATAAAGAAATTTAAAGTTCAATTCTAATTTTTCGGTGGAAGATAGAAAAAGTAATACCATACTTGTGAATATTTTCACGGAAGATAAAAAGTTCTAGTTCAATTTACAGTTTCCACAATGAAGTCAAGGAAAGTTCAAGTTCTCTTCTGAATTTTACCAAAGAACAAAATTCAATTCTAATTTCACCAGAGAAAATAAAAATCTTCCACTTCAGTTCTTTATTTCACAAAGACATAAAGAAATTTAAAGTTCAATTCTAAATTTTTCGGAGGAAGATAGAAAAAGCAATACCATACTTGTGAATATTTTCCCGGAAGATAAAAAGTTCTAGTTCAATTTAAAATTTTCTCAACGAAGTGAAGAAAAATTCAAGTTCTCTTCTGAATTTTACCAAAGAATAAAATTCAATTCTAATTTTTTCAGAGAAAACAAAAATCTTCCTCTTCAGTTCTTTATTTCACAAAGACATAAAGAAATTTAAAGTACAATTCTAATTTTTCGGTGGAAGATAGAAAAAGCAATACCATACTTGTGAATATTTTCACGGAAGATAAAAAGTTCTAGTTCAATTTAAAATTTTCTCAACGAAGTCAAGGAAAGTTCAAGTTCTCTTCTGAACTTTACCAAAGAACACGCTTCAATTCTAATTTTTTCAGAGAAAACAAAAATCTTCCACTTCAGTTCTTTATTTCACAAAGACATAAAGAAATTTAAAGTTCAATTCTAATTTTTCGGTGGGTGATAGAAAAATTAATGCCATACTTGTGATTATTTTCACGGAAGATAAAAAGTTCTACTTCAATTTTAAATTTCCCCGGAAGATAAAAAGTTCTAGTTCAACTTGCTATTATCTTTGTGAAAACACACAAACTCAGAAAAAATGTTCAATGTTCCTTTAGTACCTATGCAATTAGACTAAAAATGAAGATATTTATGCAGAGTTTCAACTCGCTATGGCTAAGTTTGCTAAAAACAAGCTATTTTCTTGCGAAAACACACAAAATCAGAAAAAATGTTCAATGTTCCTTAAGCACCTACGCAATTAGGCTTAAATGAAGATATTTATGCAGAGTTTCAAGTCGATATGGCTAAGTTTGCTAAAAACAAGCTATTTTCTTGCGAAAACACACGAAATCAGAAAAAATATTGTTAGGTTAGGTTAAGTTAGATTAGGTTAGGTTAGCCTACGTACGCGCGCATATAGGTTAAGTTAGGTTAGATTAAGTTAGATTAGGTTAAGTTAGGTTAGGTTAGATTAAGTTAGGTTAGGCTAGGTTAGCCTACATACGCGCGCGTATGTAGGCTAACCTAGCCTAACCTAACTTAATCTAACCTAACCTAACTTAACCTAATCTAACTTAATCTAACCTAACTTAACCTATATGCGCGCGTACGTAGGCTAACCTAACCTAATCTAACTTAACCTAACCTAACAATATTTTTTCTGATTTCGTGTGTTTTCGCAAGAAAATAGCTTGTTTTTAGCAAACTTAGCCATATCGACTTGAAACTCTGCATAAATATCTTCATTTAAGCCTAATTGCGTAGGTGCTTAAGGAACATTGAACATTTTTTCTGATTTTGTGTGTTTTCGCAAGAAAATAGCTTGTTTTTAGCAAACTTAGCCATAGCGAGTTGAAACTCTGCATAAATATCTTCATTTTTAGTCTAATTGCATAGGTACTAAAGGAACATTGAACATTTTTTCTGAGTTTGTGTGTTTTCACAAAGATAATAGCAAGTTGAACTAGAACTTTTTATCTTCCGGGGAAATTTAAAATTGAAGTAGAACTTTTTATCTTCCGTGAAAATAATCACAAGTATGGCATTAATTTTTCTATCACCCACCGAAAAATTAGAATTGAACTTTAAATTTCTTTATGTCTTTGTGAAATAAAGAACTGAAGTGGAAGATTTTTGTTTTCTCTGAAAAAATTAGAATTGAAGCGTGTTCTTTGGTAAAGTTCAGAAGAGAACTTGAACTTTCCTTGACTTCGTTGAGAAAATTTTAAATTGAACTAGAACTTTTTATCTTCCGTGAAAATATTCACAAGTATGGTATTGCTTTTTCTATCTTCCACCGAAAAATTTAGAATTGTACTTTAAATTTCTTTATGTCTTTGTGAAATAAAGAACTGAAGTGGAAGATTTTTATTTTCTCTGGTGAAATTAGAATTGAATTTTGTTCTTTAGTAAAATTCAGAAGAGAACTTGAACCTTTCTTCACTTTGTTGAGGAAATTGTAAATTGAACTAGAACTTTTTATTTTCCGGGAAAATATTCACAAGTATGGTATTACTTTTTCTATCTTCCACCGAAAAATTTAGAATTGAACTTTAAATTTCTTTATGTCTTTGTGAAATAAAGAACTGAAGTGGAAGATTTTTATTTTCTCTGGTGAAATTAGAATTGAATTTTGTTCTTTAGTAAAATTCAGAAGAGAACTTGAACCTTTCTTCACTTCGTTGAGGAAATTGTAAATTGAACTAGAACTTTTTATTTTTAGGGGAAATATTCACAAGTATGGTATTGCTTTTTCTATCTTCCACCGAAAAATTTAGAATTGTACTTTAAATTTCTTTATGTCTTTGTGAAATAAAGAACTGAAGAGGAAGATTTTTGTTTTCTCTGAAAAAATTAGAATTGAATTTTATTCTTTGGTAAAATTCAGAAGAGAACTTGAATTTTTCTTCACTTCGTTGAGAAAATTTTAAATTGAACTAGAACTTTTTATCTTCCGGGAAATATTCACAAGTATGGTATTGCTTTTTCTATCTTCCTCCGAAAAATTTAGAATTGAACTTTAAATTTCTTTATGTCTTTGTGAAATAAAGAACTGAAGTGGAAGATTTTTATTTTCTCTGGTGAAATTAGAATTGAATTTTGTTCTTTGGTAAAATTCAGAAGAGAACTTGAACTTTCCTTGACTTCATTGTGGAAACTGTAAATTGAACTAGAACTTTTTATCTTCCGTGAAAATATTCACAAGTATGGTATTACTTTTTCTATCTTCCACCGAAAAATTAGAATTGAACTTTAAATTTCTTTATGTCTTTGTGAAATAAAGAACTGAAGTGGAAGATTTTTATTTTCTCTGGTGAAATTAGAATTGAATTTTATTCTTTGGTAAAATTCAGAAGAGAACTTGAATTTTTCTTCACTTTGTTGAGGAAATTGTAAATTGAACTAGAACTTTTTATCTTCCGGGAAAATATTCACAAGTATGGTATTGCTTTTTCTATCTTCCTCCGAAAAATTTAGAATTGTACTTTAAATTTCTTTATGTCTTTGTGAAATAAAGAACTGAAGTGGAAGATTTTTGTTTTCTCTGAAAAAATTAGAATTGAAGCATGTTCTTTGGTAAAATTCAGAAGAGAACTTGAACTTTCCTTGACTTCATTGAGGAAACTGTAAATTGAACTAGAACTTTTTATCTTCCGGGAAAATATTCACAAGTATGGTATTACTTTTTCTATCTTCCACCGAAAAATTTAGAATTGAACTTTAAATTTCTTTATGTCTTTGTGAAATAAAGAACTGAAGTGGAAGATTTTTATTTTCTCTGGTGAAATTAGAATTGAATTTTATTCTTTGGTAAAATTCAGAAGAGAACTTGAATTTTTCTTCACTTCGTTGAGAAAATTTTAAATTGAACTAGAACTTTTTATCTTCCGGGAAAATATACACAAGTATGGTATTGCTTTTTCTATCTTCCACCGAAAAATTTAGAATTGTACTTTAAATTTCTTTATGTCTTTGTGAAATAAAGAACTGAAGTGGAAGATTTTTATTTTCTCTGGTGAAATTAGAATTGAAGCGTGTTCTTTAGTAAAATTCAGAAGAGAACTTGAACCTTTCTTCACTTTGTTGAGGAAATTGTAAATTGAACTAGAACTTTTTATCTTCCGTGAAAATATTCACAAGTATGGTATTACTTTTTCTATCTTCCACCGAAAAATTTAGAATTGAACTTTAAATTTCTTTATGTCTTTGTGAAATAAGGAACTGAAGTGGAAGATTTTTGTTTTCTCTGAAAAAATTAGAATTGAATTTTGTTCTTTGGTAAAATTCAGAAGAGAACTTGAACCTTTCTTCACTTCGTTGAGGAAATTGTAAATTGAACTAGAACTTTTTATCTTCCGGGAAAATATTCACAAGTATGGTATTGCTTTTTCTATCTTCCACCGAAAAATTTAGAATTGAACTTTAAATTTCTTTATGTCTTTGTGAAATAAAGAACTGAAGTGGAAGATTTTTATTTTCTCTGGTGAAATTAGAATTGAATTTTATTCTTTGGTAAAATTCAGAAGAGAACTTGAATTTTTCTTCACTTCGTTGAGGAAATTTTAAATTGAACTAGAACTTTTTATCTTCCGGGAAAATATTCACAAGTATGGTATTGCTTTTTCTATCTTCCACCGAAAAATTTAGAATTGAACTTTAAATTTCTTTATGTCTTTGTGAAATAAAGAACTGAAGTGGAAGATTTTTATTTTCTCTGGTGAAATTAGAATTGAATTTTGTTCTTTAGTAAAATTCAGAAGAGAACTTGAATTTTTCTTCACTTCGTTGAGAAAATTTTAAATTGAACTAGAACTTTTTATCTTCCGTGAAAATATTCACAGGTATGGTATTACTTTTTCTATCTTCCACCGAAAAATTTAGAATTGAACTTTAAATTTCTTTATGTCTTTGTGAAATAAAGAACTGAAGTGGAAGATTTTTATTTTCTCTGGTGAAATTAGAATTGAATTTTGTTCTTTAGTAAAATTCAGAAGAGAACTTGAACCTTTCTTCACTTTGTTGAGGAAATTGTAAATTGAACTAGAACTTTTTATTTCCGGGAAAATATTCACAAGTATGGTATTACTTTTTCTATCTTCCACCGAAAAATTTAGAATTGTACTTTAAATTTCTTTATGTCTTTGTGAAATAAAGAACTGAAGTGGAAGATTTTTATTTTCTCTGGTGAAATTAGAATTGAATTTTGTTCTTTAGTAAAATTCAGAAGAGAACTTGAACCTTTCTTCACTTCGTTGAGGAAATTGTAAATTGAACTAGAACTTTTTATTTTCCGGGAAAATATTCACAAGTATGGTATTACTTTTTCTATCTTCCACCGAAAAATTTAGAATTGAACTTTAAATTTCTTTATGTCTTTGTGAAATAAAGAACTGAAGCGGAAGATTTTTATTTTCTCTGGTGAAATTAGAATTGAATTTTATTCTTTGGTAAAATTCAGAAGAGAACTTGAATTTTTCTTCACTTCGTTGAGAAAATTTTAAATTGAACTAGAACTTTTTATCTTCCGGGAAAATATTCACAAGTATGGTATTGCTTTTTCTATCTTCCTCCGAAAAATTTAGAATTGTACTTTAAATTTCTTTATGTCTTTGTGAAATAAAGAACTGAAGTGGAAGATTTTTATTTTCTCTGGTGAAATTAGAATTGAATTTTGTTCTTTGGTAAAATTCAGAAGAGAACTTGAACTTTCCTTGACTTCATTGTGGAAACTGTAAATTGAACTAGAACTTTTTATCTTCCGTGAAAATATTCACAGGTATGGTATTACTTTTTCTATCTTCCACCGAAAAATTTAGAATTGAACTTTAAATTTCTTTATGTCTTTGTGAAATAAAGAACTGAAGTGGAAGATTTTTATTTTCTCTGGTGAAATTAGAATTGAATTTTGTTCTTTAGTAAAATTCAGAAGAGAACTTGAACCTTTCTTCACTTTGTTGAGGAAATTGTAAATTGAACTAGAACTTTTTATTTTCCGGGAAAATATTCACAAGTATGGTATTACTTTTTCTATCTTCCACCGAAAAATTTAGAATTGTACTTTAAATTTCTTTATGTCTTTGTGAAATAAAGAACTGAAGTGGAAGATTTTTATTTTCTCTGGTGAAATTAGAATTGAATTTTGTTCTTTAGTAAAATTCAGAAGAGAACTTGAACTTTCCTTGACTTCATTGAGGAAACTGTAAATTGAACTAGAACTTTTTATCTTCCGGGAAAATATTCACAAGTATGGTATTGCTTTTTCTATCTTCCACCGAAAAATTTAGAATTGAACTTTAAATTTCTTTATGTCTTTGTGAAATAAAGAACTGAAGTGGAAGATTTTTGTTTTCTCTGAAAAAATTAGAATTGAATTTTATTCTTTGGTAAAATTCAGAAGAGAACTTGAATTTTTCTTCACTTCGTTGAGGAAATTGTAAATTGAACTAGAACTTTTTATTTTCCGTGAAAATATTCACAAGTATGGTATTACTTTTTCTATCTTCCACCGAAAAATTTAGACTTGAACTTTAAAAAGATTTTGTTTTCTCTGGAGAAATTAGAATTGGAGCACGTTCTTTGGTAAAATTCAGAAGAAAACTTGAACTTTTTTTATCTTCTGCGAAAAATTTGGAACAGTATTTTAAATTTTTCATCTCTTCGAGACAGATCTGAACTAAAGTGGAAAATTTTTATATTATTTGGAAAATTAGAATTGATTAAAAACTAATTTCTTTTTCATTGAGAAAGTGGGTGAAAAAGATAAGTACTTCAAGTTGGAAAATGGGTTTAGGAGGGACATTATGAAAGGAACTTGTTCTAAAAGGATATAATAAAGCCATAAAAAGTGTTAAAAATGGAGAGGTGGTTCTTTGGAGGGGTCCGGGGAGGGCGTTTGGAGATCCAGGGGCCCTTGAGGGAGGGAGTGGTCATATGGGAGCCTGAGGGGACCTTTGGGGACCGGGATGAGCCTTTGGGGGTCTGGGGAGGGTCTTTGCACGTCTGAGAGGGTCCTTGAGGACCGACTGGTCCTTTGGGAGCCCGGTGGATCTTTGAGGACCGGGTGAGGGCCTTTGGGGGTCCGGGGAGCCCTTGAGCACCGATTGGGCCCTTTGGGGCCCGGTGGGTCCGTTGGGGGTCTGGGCGACCCTTGAGGACCTGGGGAGGACCTTTGGGGTCCGGGGGACCCTTTGGGGGTCCGGTGGTCCCTTTGGGAGCCCGGTGGACCTTTGGGGACCAGGTGAGGGCCTTTGGGGGTCCACTGGGTCCTTTGGGAGCCTGGGGGACCTTTGAGGACCGGAGGCTTCCTTCGGGGTTGGGGATAGAGCAATCGGGGCCCTTTGGGAGCCCTGGGAGCTCGGGGAGGGCCTTTGGGGACCGGTGGAGGGCTTTTGGGGGTCTGGTGGACCTTTGGGGACCGGTGAGGGCCTTTGGAGGGTTCGGGTATGGTCTTTTTAGGGTCTGGGGCCCTTTGGGTGCCTGGTGGACCTTTGGGACCGGGAGAGGGCCTTTGGGGACTGGTGGAGGACCTTTGGGGGTCCGGGGGGCCCTTGAGCACGGATTGGGCCCTTTGTGTGCCTGGTGGACCTTTGGGACCGGGAGAGGGCCTTTGGGGACTGGTGGAGGACCTTTGGGGGTCCGGGGGGCCCTTGAGCACGGATTGGGCCCTTTGGGGCCCGGTGGGTCCGTTGGGGGTCTGGGGTCCCTTTGGGAGCCCGGTGGACCTTTGGGGACCGGGTGAGGGTCTTTGGGAGCCTGGGGGACCTTTGAGGACCGGAGGCTTCCTTCGGGGTAGGGGTAGAGTAATCGGGGCCCTTTGGGAGCCCTGGGAGCCCGGGGAGGGCCTTTGGGACCGGGGGAGGGCCTTTGGGGACCGGGGGAGGGCTTTTGGGGTTCTGGTGGACCTTTGGGGACCGGGGAGGGCTTTTGGGGGTCTGGTGGACCTTTGGGGACCGGGGAGGGCCTTTGGGGCTCGGGTATGGCCTTTTTAGGGTCTGGGGCCCTTTGAGTGCCTGGGGACCTTTGGGGACTGGGTGAGGGTCTTTGGGGGTCCGGGGGGGGGGTCCTTTGGAAGCCCAGAGAACCTTTGAGGACCGGTGGCTTCCTTCGGGGTTGTGGTAGGGGGATCGGAACCTTTGGGGTTGGGGTAGAGCAATCGGGGCCCTTTGGGTTGGGGTAGAGGACCTCACAACACTGTTAAAATACAACTTGTGTATTATAACGACCACACTCAAATTCTTTTCCAAAATCTCTTCAAAAATCACCTTTTAAAATGTCTCTAGCTGTTTCACCGAAATAGTTCCATAAAATAGCTAAAACGGTTTCGCCAAAATTATCCCTAAACGGAATTTCGGCATGTTTCTTTTGTTTGGCATCTCTGCGCCAATGCATTTCAAATTATTTGGAAACCTTTTCGCGCGCTAAGATCAAAACGTCTGCTCGGAAACGATTCTCTTGTTAGAAACAACAAATTAATTTCCCTTTCGTGAATCAATTCTCTTTAGAACAACAAATTAATTCCCCTTTCGTGTGAATCAATCAATCATGACATCATGTGTGATCTAACTGTTTCTCCTAGACAATTCTCTTTGGAAATGCAAAGACATTAATTAACTTGACGTCATCTGTCAGACATTAATTAACTGTTTCCCGGGAACTCGTAACATTTGGCTCGGAAACAACAATAACAAATACTGTTTCCCGGAAACTCGTAACATCTGGCTTGAACAAGAAGGAAGTGTCAAAGTTCCTGTTTTTCCATTCTCACTGACAAAATCCATAAAACCATCAAATAATCAACACACATAACCATCCATAAAACCATCCATAAATGTGACAAACTTTCTGTTTTTTCATTCTCACTGACAAAGTCCATAAAACCATCCATAAATGTGACAAAATTCCTGTTTTTTCATTCTCACTGACAAAGTCCATAAACCACGTGGTTCTATGCCCATATAAGGAGCCCTGTCACGACTCAATAAGGCATCTCTACTGGTATGGGGGGCTCATAATACTAAGTTCAAGGAAAGGGATGCAAGTGCGAAAACATTTTGTATCCTAAACAATGGTTTGTCGATGAAAAGGACTGGTAAATTGAAAAATTTCAAGGCGTATTTTGAGAGGGCATGGAGGATTCATAATACTAAGTTCAAGGAAAGGGATGCAAGTGCGAAAACATTTTTGTATCCTAAACAATGGTTTGTCTAAGAAAAAGGACTGATATTTTTTCTTAAAATTTTGAAACTTATGTATATCCGTAAGCTGCGTATGTAAAAATGGCTTCGCCCAAAAATGGACCCCCAATTTTTTTTTTTCGATCACCGAAGACAGGTAATATTTTTGTTAAGGCCGGTTACTCGATTTGGGAAATTTTCGATCGTTCCAAAACAAAATGCTAAAAGATTTGGAACTTACAAGATCGGAACATTAATTTCGTCTCTCCAATCAGCTTGAAAATGACAATTCAAAGTTTCTTGGCCAAGTGGACCCTTATGCAAAAGCAAATTTGACATTAATTTTGGCTGTATCAGTTTTTGACGCTCAAAAATGGGTTCAACCGCTGTTTCTATTCCATTAGGCACACATATTACACGGCATGTAGACAGGACCAGATAGACCTCAATGAAAGCAAAGAAAAATTTGAAGATTGGCTGTATGGATATGCAACGATGGAAACATGGCCAACAGATTTTGTTTTCTGAGATGAGCTAAGGCCTCAACGAAGACAAAACTGGTATGTATCAATTCAGGACGCTCAAAACAGACTCCAATTTGTTCTGTCTCTGACCAGCTATTCACTTACTGGATCTGTATATTTAGCCAAAACGATCCAAAGTGGAAAATTTACTCTGAAAAAAAGGTGTTGTATTAATTTGTGAAACTCCAGAATGGGGCAAACATTGTTTTTCTCCAATCGGAATGAAACTTTCAGGGTAAGTAGGGTCGACTTGGGAACTTCAGCGAGGGCAATGAATTTTGGAAGGAGAATGTTGTTATATTAATTCCTGGTGCAAAATATTTGATTTTTTCAACCTGATCTGATTTAAAGTACTAAGGACAATGAAAATCACATCGGGTCATTTGAATTGGTTAAGCTGAAATTTACACAATTATATATATCTTGAAAAATCAGGAATTCGATTTTAAATGACGAATATCTCTATAAGTAGCTGTGCAGTTTTTGGTAGTAGGCCTAGTGGGTGCTAAAAAAAAAAAAAATTGGTGTAAAATCGGCAAAAATAATCTGAAAACATATGGAACCAAACACCTTAAGAAATTATGCCTTTCCTTTGAGGGTGAGTTGTCTTTGGAAGTCGACAGATTTTTAATGTTTGAATTTTTACGGACTAAAAGTGCTGTCAAATTTACTAATTAGTTTTGCTTATCTATTTTCATGGTTAAATGATATAATACTGACAAAAAGGTGCTAGTACCCTAATACCTTTATAATTTTGACCAAAAAACTCGTAACTCAAACTGAAGAAAAGAACTCATTCTAGAAAATATATCACAAATTTGGTACATGGCCCTGTAAGTACTTTATTCTTTTCTTTCTAGTCACATACGTATCAAAGGCTGACCACCGGGGATAGGTAGTCAGAGAACTGGCAGTTTCATTCCTCTTCTCCTTAAATTTTGACCTTGGGCACCTATAATTAATTCAAATGAGGTTAATAAAATAGGTTGGAAATTTAAGGGGTGATCTTCGAATTTCAGCAGTAAAAAAGTTTCAGCTTTTTGTCCAAAATCTAAAAAATGGTTAAGGGGAAACGATAACTTTATTTTCAGTCCAAGTATATGGCCCACCACTTCTGAAAATCTATGAAAACAATAAGTCGAATGACAGTGTCCATGTTTTTCCTCTTGTCACTTTTACAGAAAAATTCGATGGAACGTGTCAGTCAAATAAGACAAGAAAATTAATTTTAATCATCGTGTTTTTTATGCTTAAAAAGTTGTGACACATGCCAACTTGAAAAAAAGAAAGAAGAAAAATGTACAAATTACCCACTTTAATTCCAGGGCAAGGCCGTGTTCAGGGGGGGGGCTAGGGAGCTTGAACCTCCCCCCTCCCGAAATGTTTGTCCGACACGTAAAAAACGTGACAAACATGAATATAAACAGGTTTTTAATGCGTTCTTTAATTTTTTTTCTGTAACACCCCCGAAAATAAATTCTTTTATAATCCCCCTTCCCCCCCTCCAAAAAAAATCCTGGATACGGCCCTGTTAGACGGTAATTTTATGTTTGTTAAAGTAACATGTTACATATTTTAAGTTTTCTTTTAGAATGGCTGCTACTTGTGTTGTCCAACCTATGGACTTGGTTAAGAATAGAATGCAGCTAAGTGGAGTCGGAGGAGCAGCAAAAGAGCACAAAACTAGTTTTCATGTTATCAAATCTATATTGAAAAATGAAGGTATTACTGGAATGTATTCTGGTTTATCCGCAGGATTGCTGAGACAAGCTACTTACACAACTACTAGATTGGGGGTTTATTCTTATCTTTTTGAGATGGCAACTAAGGATGGACATCCACCTAATTTCTTTATGAAAGCTGCGATTGGTATGGCTGCCGGGATGACTGGGGCTTTTATTGGGACACCCGCAGAGGTATTTGCTTTTTACTCTTCTTCTTAGTTCAACACCAGCATATGATGGCATACAAATGCTTCAATACCGTAATATCGGTAGTCAATAATAGTTGAAAAGACAAATGAACTCTAAAAATATAAAAAGAAGAACAGATGAAAATCGTTAAAAACAGACTAGAATGAGTAAAGAGTAGAGATGAGATTATTTTATTCGAAAATGAAACTGTTGAACTAGTACGAGAATACTGAATACTTATCTTTAAGTATTCAGTGCGAAGCTAATTATAAGTTAGGTATTGTTAACCATTCATGTCGTAGTCAGCAGCCAAAGGAAGACGCTAGTATTAAATATGGATCGATTTTTAAATTGACAGACATTATAATACGTTAAACCATCGGTTATCAGCCGCAAGGCTTTGTCGCCGGTAATATCAACGGCTATAAAAACGAAGAAAAAAGCAAGACGATAGATCAAAAGCAATGAAATCATTCACGACAAAACTGGACAGCAAATTTTTAGAAATAATCCTATCCGATGAAGGAAAAAGATAAGAGGAGAAAAAAAGAAGAAAAAGCAACGAAACAGATCAGCAGAGAACAAAATATACACATAATTTCTAACGTTCTGTGTATGTAGCATATAAAAATAAACTATTCCACTTGGCTAAATTAATTGTTATGGAAATATTCTCTATACTTTTTTCCATCATTAACAAATATTTACAATGGTGGCGGACGACAAATTTTAAGAGGAGGGAGGGCCAATGGTTTGGTCTCGATAGGTTTGTTGTCGAAAATCTTTGAGTAGTGTTTTGCAAATTATACCCCGCTCATTATTTTCTGTCTCCTGGGATGCTGGGTTGCCAATTTGCTTGAAGTGTTTGTACTTCATTGCCGGTCGCAAATGCAATTTTGCAGGCTTATTTGTCTGTCTATGTTGCCTGTTATTTCTATGGCTCGTAATTTTACCTGATTTAGGTAATTGATGGGCTTGTATACCTTGATCAACGAATGTTAACATTTTCCATATATGAAGTTTTAATTTCTCCACACATGAAAGCTATACCATTTAGAAATTATGTATCAAAACTATCACAGTTTTTATGGAAAATTAAGGGTTTCTTTCTATTAAATCGAAGTTTGGTTCTATTAAATCGGAGTTCGGTCAGTTGTATTTGAAAAAAGGTTATGTGTCCTTGTCCCTCTAGTTGTACAATAGGAATCAGAAAAAAAACACATTCGTTTGTCCAAATTTCCAGGAATTTCCCATCAATTTTCATATAATATACTTTTTTGGCCTTTCGACGTGTCTACTCTATCCTCCTTAAAATATTGCACCGCTCGTTGCTATTTGAAACGGAAGTTTAATACTTTATGGGTTTAATCTGCAACTTGAAACAAAACAGTGTATGATAGGATTCCAGTATTTTTGGAGAAAGTCTTTGTTATCATCAGTGATGGTGTTGTGGTATAGACTATCTGACATAGCTTAAAAGGATAACTAGCATTTTATATTTCCCGTGAAGACTAGAACAAAGTTTTTAAAAGAAATTTTATGTTTTGCCTTTATTTTTAATCGTAGTTTATATTTTTACGGTAAATGTAATATGAAATATTTTTAGCCTTATTTTATAGTACTGTACAGTATTATTGAAAAGCTAGTTTGGTAATCTCTCTTTAAAGGCTAAGCTATTTCTTATACGTTGTTAATATTACGTTTTTGTTTAAAAGGTATCGTTAATTAGAATGACTGCCGATGGGCGACTTCCCGCTACTGAAAGACGTAACTACAAAAATGTCTTTGATGCAATTTTGCGAATGGTCCGTGAAGAAGGTCTTTTTACCCTTTGGAGAGGAGCCATACCAACAATGGGCCGAGCAATGGTAGTCAATGCTGCTCAACTTGCATCTTACTCCCAGGCCAAACAAGTACTCATGTCTACTGGTAAGAGTCTTTTAAATTTAAGGGTTAATAATCTTTAAGCTAGAGGCAAAAGGCTAAAACCCTGTGGACGAAAAGGTCAATATCTAAAAGATTCGTCTACCTAGTTTGACCCCTCCCTTCAAAGTAAAAGTTATGATTATGAACCTGCCTAAAAGTATCTAGGGCTCCCCTCTATCTCCTCCCTCTAAGAATAATTTAAAACCTGCTGCCGGAAAATTCACCTGTTTGTCCCCCCCCCCCCCCCAACAGGGCACCAAATTTTTTTTTTCTCTTTGTAGTGCTTCGTCATTTTCTTTTTGTACGAAGTCGGGTTTAGTTATAATACGAAGTCCGGTTTTAGCATAGTTTCAATAAAAATTGAGAGCCACCAAGTCCGGTTTTAGCATAGTTTCAGTAAGAATTGAGAGCCGCCAAGTCCGGTTTTAGCATAGTGTCAATAAGAATTGAGAGCCACCAAGTCCGGTTTTAGCATAGTTTCAATAAGAATTAAGAGCAACCAAGTCCGGTTTTAGCATAGTTTCAGTAAGAATTGAGAGCCGCCAAGTCCGGTTTTAGCATAGTGTCAATAAGAATTGAGAGCCACCAAGTTCGGTTTTAGCATAGTTTCAACAAGAATTAAGAGCCACCAATGTTGCTGGTTATTCTGTCTAGTGGATTGATTTCCAGTCTCACCCTGGGATCTCAATGCACGTTTTTGTGACAAGCAGAAAACCTTCTCCAACTATCAAAAAAACTTACTGTATGTTGGTTGTAAAAAAATATTTACGTGGAGCTAACAAAATAGAGCCAATAGATATTAGAGGAAACAAATGAAAATGGCATAGTTATAAAACTAGTATAAGTATCTCTAATAGTGACTCTTAAGAATCTACTATACTAGTGAGCTCCAGTTATACCATCGACTATATTTAAAAAAAAAAAAGGCACCGATGACTTTCAAACCCATGATAAGATCTAGTAGCCCAGAAATTGATGTATTTTAATTTTGTTGACTAATTTTGGTTCCCGTTGCTACTTGTAAATAAAGGACTGGAATTAGTTATGGGAAATTATGAGGTATGTTAGTTTTTTTTTTTTTTCAAAACTCATAACAAAACGGGTACTCGATGGATTTATTTATTTGCATTCTTCTGTCAGAGTGTAGTTTAAAATTTTTAACGTTATCTTCCTTCGTAAAATGCCAGAAAAGGGGTGGGGAGGTGAATATTATTTTACTGTTTTATTTTGTATATTTCGTTACGTTGTTTCCTTATATTAATTATGTCGAAAACAAGTTGTAAATAAACAACTGTAATTCATTAAGAAGCACGTCAGGGATCCTACAGAAAAGAAATTTTCGGCACACACATAAAGAAAATAGCATCCAGTAGATCGTATTTATTTTTACACTTTTATCAAATTGTAGTTTGGAGAATAAACCAAATACTTTTAGCTTCCAGGATAAGATGCTAGTAGACGTAAGGGAGTGGATTGAGACTTGCCATTATGTAGTGCATCTTCCTCTGCTACTTCAAAGAAAAAGGGTTTAAAAAAATAATTAGATAATTAGAAACACTGAAAGAGTTCACTTTCTGGCGTTTTAATTAGATTGCAAACTCGTTTTGTTACGACAAAAAAGGGTTGTTACGTAAGAAGGGCATAAGTCGAACTGCTTTTTAAATGCATTTATCCTCAACATATGGGTTTTCAACAGTCACATAACAACCAAGAAGTTGCACTCAGCGGGACTTTTTTGTTCACCGCTTTTAATCTGTAGTTCAGAATAAAGATGTTTCCGAATATGCACCTTGAGGAGTGTAATGTGGAATGCTGCCTTTTTTTATTTTTGTGTGATTTAAATCAGTTGATTTAAATCAACTGATTTAAATTTTTTTTGTGTGAATTAAATCAGTTTATGTTTGTAATATTAAAGTACACACTACACGTTGTGGTCTTCATCGGAATAAAAATTCAAACAATTTGAATTTCGATTTTCTAGGTATATTGAACCTAGGGAAAGTTTAACGCTTGACTGTGACAAGTATTAGAGTGGACAAAATGCGGAATTAAAGAATTTCTGCACTACATTAGTCAGAATTTGAAGTAAATTTGTAATAACATACGGTAACCTTGTTTTTAATTTAGTGCTCTGGTGCTTCAATACTGTTTGAGATAACCTTGAAAATATAATTTTTTGCGCTAAGTTGATGGATGGCTATGATGGCAACGATGCCTTGAGGGAATTAAAGACCAAATTAATACAGGGTCCTCCCTGCTATGCAGGCAAGATAATTCAGCCTCACAATGCTGGCTTTTACTACCCAGGAAGCGGTGCATATATGACTATCTGATAATGATATACGCAGTATATGCCCAAATAAAGCCACATTATGTAGTTGCACACCGAATTCATGGTGAAGTAGTAACATAAATCAAAATACATTACATTTACTCTGGTTAGCAAAACAAGGTATCTGCAATATCTCAAGAATTTATTGGGAGATCGAGCTGGGACCTTCAGGAAGTATTTCAGGGTCAAGTAAACCTCAAACTTTTACTTGGGGAGGGGACAGAGGTAAATCTTAAGAAAGTATGCGTATCAAGGCTATCAGAATAGCACATTCACAATATCTTGGGAACTGATTGGGGGGGGGGGGGGAGGGTGCAGTTCAAGCTTACAGGGGGGAGGCTAGAGGGCTTCTAACTCTGTGTTTGGGAGGTGGAGGTAGCCACAATTGTTGTCTTTGATCCATCAATGCTTCTGTGCTAGAAGTGCCCATGGGAGCTAGAATTTGTTTACGTTTAAGTAGCGAGGTTAATCCAAAGACTATATGTACGAGAATATCAATATGGCGCATCTAAAATATTTGGATTGGGATGGAGGGGCAGAAGGGGTGAGGGTCAAAAATATGTTATCTACAATCCATCTAAACGCCTTTGAACTTTAATCCTCTGGTAGACCTATAATCTATTCACGGTTAAGTAGTAAGGTAAATCAAAAGATGCTATGTGTTGCAAGGTGATCAAAACTTAGTTTATGTAATATTCTGTCAACAGCCTTGGGGATCAAGCTGAAAGTTTTAGGGAGTGTTTGGAGGGTGAGTAGACCTCAGAACTTGACTTGAGGGGAGAGGCCAAAGGGAAGAGTCCGAAGATTGGTCTTGAATCTGCTTAAACTTCTTTGTATTATGAGCCCCTCTTGGACTACGTCCCCTCCCTCCGAAGTAACGATGCAGAACGAAAGAAACCATATGTACCCAGGTTATCAAAATATCATGCCTGTATTATCTCAGGAACGGCTTGAGAGAATCTTCAGGGGGTTCTCGGAGTTCCTCTTCAGGTTGTTCCTCTTCGCCCACCCAAAATTATGTTAGTAAAACGGTTATTAAATATTTATTCGACAAAACTACTGTTGATTGAAAACCTTTGTACAGCAAAACTTTTGTACAACATTTAAGTTACAATCCAACATTTGGTTCTAAAGCAAAAAAAGTGAAGAAACAGCGCAACTGCTTATCACACTAACCAACAATGAAATTGTTATTTAAAAACAATTAAAATTTGTTTAAAAAAAATTTTAGTAAAAAGAAGCTTTAAAAAGAAAAGTAAAGAGTCATATTAAAAACTGAGAAGAACAGAAATAAAGCCCTATGATAGTCTAAAACTAAAACGGACAGAAATTACTATCAATAAATAAATGAAACCCAAAACGAAAGGAAAATTATTAATCACATCAAACATAAAGATAACAGACACAGACACACAAAGATAACAGATTTAGATGAATAAACGGGTGATAACGCAAACAGATATTAAAATAAATAACTAATTCTGGCTTAAACCGGACAGAAATTACCACAAAAAGGAGTTGTGCTAATTCCCCCCGAATCCTCTGAAGTCCATAGCGTCATTTGCGCTTTACTGAAAACAAAATATATTTCAAACATTTCCTCTTTTATAGTTCCAACATTGAAAAATTCAAATTTACTTAGACTTCCAGGAATTAATATCATTGTTAATACGTTATACATTGAAAATATATTAAACAGGCTTGTCTACTTTCATTAGCTCTTTCCCATAATCTTGATTATTATAATGATTTTTATATCTCTTATTTTTTTGACGATGTTTTGAAAACAAAAACCACACTGAATAAAGCACAAATGATACTCGAGCCGTTTAGATGGTTTGAGAGGGAGGGGAAGTAGCACTACTCTTATTTGTAAACCTTGACCAGCCATGATATTGTTTATTTTTGCTTTGTTGTTTTTCATGTCATGACAAACAAAAAACACACTCCTCGAAATACAATTTGTTTTCATGAAAAAAAAACAATCATTTTCATTATAGAAGTGTAGAATATGCCTCAACAACAGCTGATATTTAGGAGCTCCCTTAGGTCTTTCAAGAATAATTTAAAGAATTATTTAGTTAAATGTCGAAAAGTTAATGCTAGTTTAGATTGATTTTTACATTTAATTTATTTTACTTTGAATATTAAATTTGTTGTTTTACTTTACCTAAGTAACGTGGTTGTAGGTCTGTGCAGGGTGGGAGGAACCGTGGTGTTAAGATTTAATTGTTTTATTTATTGCTGAGGCGTAAGGTTGTGTCGAAGAGGGAAGTGGGAGCCATACTGCATATTAGTAAAGAATATTTTTATGTTTATAGATCTCAACGTACATTTTGACGCAGAGCAAGTGTATTTAAAGTTTGTTTATCTCCTTTTTTGCATTAAATAAGCTCGATTGAACCCTAATCTTAAAGAATTACAGTAAAACATCATTGATGCTTTGGCCTTTAGAAGGTTTTGGGTGCGATAGCCCTACTCGTGTTTGCGGTGATTCCTGTTTTGATTAAGTTTGATTTGATATTCATTTTAATTATTATTCGTTTTCGGATCCGTTTATTTCACTCTAGAAGTATCTGTTATCTTTATGTTAAGTTTATTAATAAAAATTAAACTTAAAAAATGCATATATTTATATATATAATACATGAAAAACAAAGTCATTCAACTAAATATTCTAGCCTGTCCATGAACTTGCAAAAGCAAGTTGTCCTAGGGGTGTGCTAGGAATAGAAGAAAAAAAAAGAAAGTTTTAGTACTAAATTTTTCTTATGTTATGATATGATTAGTACTTATGTACTTATGTTTGATGTGAGTAGTTAATTTAATTTCTGTTTTTAGATTTTATTTATTAATTGATAGAAGTTTCTGTCCGTTTTAAGTTTCAATTATATAGGTCTTTATTTCTGCTGATCTTAGGTTTTGATATGACTCTTTACTTTTTCTTTTAAAAACTTTACGAAAACTTTTTTTTTTAAATTAATCAACAGGGACTGATCCCTATAAACTCCATACACCTGCATATTTACTTAGTGTTGCCCACCCCTCTTCCTCCTTATATAATTAAATTTACAGCTTCTTTAACACGTTTCCATCTCCATCACTGTGAATTTTTAATTTGGCTCCTGAATTTTTTTATTTATTTTTTCTCTTTTTCTTTTTTTGTGATAAAGGATTTTTGTAGACAATTTTATGCGATGAGATAGCACAGAGGTAGAATACTTTCCTAGTATGCAGATGGTCGCGGGTTTTGAGACCTCTGGACGCAGATCTCTCTAAGAAAACTTTCATTATTCTTATAGGTTACTTCAAGGAAAATATTGTGCTTCATTTCTGGGCTTCCATGATTTCTGGTCTCGTCACAACAGCCGCATCTATGCCAGTTGATATTGCCAAAACTAGGTAAGTCCACCTCCACCTTTTTTTTATATTTTTCAAGTTGTCAAAGAACTAGAAGTTTCCTATCATTTCGCTAGGAGCCTTTTTTCCGAAACTATGGGTCTTATTGCAGATAATCATGGTCGATATAATAGCGTTGACTAAATAAAAAGTCTCTCCAACGTTTTTCGTCTTTTATTTTTTCTTTTTCGGGCTCATTGTGTAGAAAGAATCGATGGCCATGGAAGCTTGGGGAGGGCTCATTTGACCGCAAATTAAAAGTTATGGTACTTTTTTCAAGGACCGATCGGACGGCAACCTGACGCCTTTTAAACGCCCCTTGTGCCCAATGCCTCTGGAACCTCATATGGTGCCGGATCATATGTGGTATATGGTAACTCTTCAATGTATCTGTGTTAGCGAAAACAGTGGAAAGGTACAAAAAAGGCTCCTCCAGAGAAGACATAATCCTTGTAATCCCAGAGGCAAGGGTCCCAAATTATTCCACTAATCTAAATAAAACAGAGGCTCCTTAGAAACAGTTCGATTGAAAGAGTAGACATTTTGCACCCTGTTGAAATCAAAGTCGTACAAGGATATTGGATCTGTATGATAAAGGGGCCCAAAGTGAGGTTGTTTGAACCTTCCCAACAACCTTCCCCTTTCCTCCCATAGTCTGAATATATAGGCCTGTTGTACCTCATTTGACTCATTATTATCCAGGGACTATTTAGGGTATGGTCCTAAAGAGAAATTACAATCAACAATGGATGACAAACATAAAAAGGATACAAAATAACCATAAATAAACGTGTCTGTCTTCAAGCCCTCTAAAGGCTAGTATTATTTGTACTTTACTGGAACAGTATTAATTTTTAACAGTTTATCTTATTTGTTTAAAAAAAAAAAAAAAAAAAAATCAGTACTTTGCTATCTTCCAAAAATTATATATTTCGTTATCAGCACAGTTTTCAATTTAGTTTTATTACTATAAATTATAGTAAGTCCTCATCTATGTTCTTTCCCTTTTATACATATAGAAAGCTAATTGGTTATAGGCAGAAAGATTCCTTTATTTCCATCAGTTTACAAAGGAAAAGGACAAAAAAAAAAAAAAAAAAAAAAAAAATATATATATATTAAACCAACCAAATAAACATAGCCACTACTAGAAGGTCAAATAATCAGTGCGCAGTGGCTCAATTAATTATTTAAGTCACGTCATCAACAACAACAAGAAAAAAAACAACTAAATCCCGAATTTTACAGGGGAACCACTTTCACCCTGCGTCTCGACTAAAAGTAAACTTCTTGACCTGCGACTTAGATAAAGAAACGGATTCAGAACCCCCAACGCTGTCTGGGAGGCTATTCAAAGGGTTACCGCCACGTGATGAAACAGTATTAATTTTTAACAGTTTATCTTATTTGTTTTAACACTAAAAAAAAAAAAAAAAAAAAAAAAAAAAAAAAAAAAAAAAATCAGTACTTTGCTATCTTCCAAAAATTATATATTTCGTTATCAGCAAATTTTTCAATTTAGTTTTATTACTATAAATTATAGTAAGTCCTCATCTATGTTCTTTCCCTTTTATACGTATAGAAAGCTAATTGGTTATAGGCAGAAAGATTCCTTTATTTCCATCAGTTTACAAAGGAAAAGGACAAAAAAAAAAAAATACATATATATATTAAACCAACCAAATAAACATAGCCACTACTAGAAGGTCAAATAATCAGTGCGCAGTGGCTCAATTAATTATTTAAGTCACGTCGTCAACAACAACAAGAAAAAAAAAACAACTAAATCCCGAATTTTACAAGGGAACCACTTTCACCCTGCGTCTCGACTAAAAGTAAACTTTTTGACCTGCGACTTAGATAAAGAAACGGATTCAGAACCCCCAACGCTGTCTGGGAGGCTATTCAAAGGGTTACCGGCACGTGATGAAACAGTATTAATTTTTAACAGTTTATCTTATTTGTTTTAACACTAAAAAAAAAAAAAAAAAAAAAAAAAAAAAAAAAAAAAAAAAAAAAAAAAAAAAAAAAAAAAAAAAAAAAAAAATCAGTACTTTGCTATCTTCCAAAAATTATACGTTTCGTTATCAGCACATTTTTCAATTTAGTTTTATTACTATAAATTATAGTAAGTCCTCATCTATGTTCTTTCCCTTTTATACGTATAGAAAGCTAATTGGTTATAGGCAGAAAGATTCCTTTATTTCCATCAGTTTACAAAGGAAAAGGACAAAAAGAAAAAAAAAATATATTAAACCAACCAAATAAACATAGCCACTACTAGAAGGTCAAATAATCAGTGCGCAGTGGCTCAATTAATTATTTAAGTCACGTCATCAACAACAACAAGAAACAAAACAACTAAATCCCGAATTTTACAAGGGAACCACTTTCACCCTGCGTCTCGACTAAAAGTAAACTTTTTGACCTGCGACTTAGATAAAGAAACGGATTCAGAACCCCCAACGCTGTCTGGGAGGCTATTCAAAGGGTTACCGTCACGCGATGAAACAGTATTAATTTTAACAGTTTATCTTATTTGTTTTAACACAAAAAAAAAAAAAAAAAAAAAAAAAAAAAAAAAAAAAAAAAAAAAAAAAAAAATTAGTACTTTGCTATCTTCCAAAAATTATATATTTCGTTATCAGCACATTTTTCAATTTAGTTTTATTACTATAAATTATAGTAAGTCCTCATCTATGTTCTTTCCCTTTTATACGTATAGAAAGCTAATTAGTTATAGGCAGAAAGATACCTTTATTTCCATCAGTTTACAAAAAAAAAAAAAAAAAAAAAAAAAAAAAAAAAAAAAAAAAAAATCAGTACTTTGCTATCTTCCAAAAATTATATATTTCGTTATCAGCAAATTTTTCAATTTAGTTTTATTACTATAAATTATAGTAAGTCCTCATCTATGTTCTTTCCCTTTTATACGTAAAGCTAATTGGTTATAGGCAGAAAGATTCCTTTATTTCCATCAGTTTACAAAGGAAAAGGACAAAAAAAAAATATATATATATATATATTAAACCAACCAAATAAACATAGCCACTACTAGAAGGTCAAATAATCAGTGCGCAGTGGCTCAATTAATTATTTAAGTCACGTCGTCAACAACAACAAGAAAAAAAAACAACTAAATCCCGAATTTTCCAAGGGAACCACTTTCACCCTACGTCTCGTCTAAAAGTAAACTTTTTGACCTGCGACTTAGATAAAGAAACGGATTCAGAACCCCCAACGCTGTCTGGGAGGCTATTCAGAGGGTTACCGCCACGTGATGAAACGCATGGGCTCACCTTACTGTATCTCTTTTCTCATATCTCATTATATCCATGAGATAGGCTAACACAACGCCATTTAAACATCGGCATACCAATATTAATGACTGGTAAAAAAAAAGTAGACCGTTAGAACCATCAAGGCCGAAAATCCTTGACTAGAGGCTCACAATCTCCCATTTTGAAAACTCCTCCTCCCCATATTGAAAATACAGCTTGCTTGCGATTAAAACTGTTGTTTGAATACGAAATACAAAGAAATATATGTACTTTCCTGGCGCTGGTCATGTGTCGAGCACCAACACTCTGGACGTTAGTTTTGATCCTGGATGGCACCAAATTTTTTATGGTCTTATTTTACTTCTTTTATTTCCTTAGAAATGTGTTTGTCACTTTGGTGCCTTCCGTCTTTCTTCGTTTCGTAGCTGTAGCAGTAACTGCAGCCTAGTAAAAAGCAAACCGGGATTTTTGTAACTTTAATTGAGATCGCTAATTTCAGCGAAACCGTGTCGCGAGAAAAATGTCGCAAATCCTTTTTAGAACCTTTTTTATGGCAACAATTTTATCAAGTCTGTAAAAATTTGGTTTTGCCCTTAACTTCTAAAAAAAGTTCTTTTCCAGAGAGGGGACCTGAAAAGTCTAAAACATTTTCCTCTGATTTTTTTTTGAAATTTTAGTGGAATGTAGCCATGTGCAAGGGGATATCGAAAGCCACCTCCCCAAAAAAATAAAATAGTTTTGTGAATATAAGGTAACAACCAGTAATTGCCAGCAACTGAGCATTATAGTTTTTTCCCGATATCTTACCCTCAACAGCTTTGTTTAGGTATTTGTAGGCTACTGGCTATGTCGTGTTAAAAATTCAGCCGCATGACCATTGCTGCCCATCCGTGCCATCACTTCCTCCTTTTTTCCTCCGCAATTTTCCTGGTCAGATTGCGTGAAGTCGACAATACGCAAATATGTGCTATTCCATTTGTTCTTTAAGGTTCTTTCCAAACATAAAAATCATTGTCGGCACAAATCATATGTAAAGAACGATGTTGGCACAATGTATTATTTGTTTATTTATTTCTTTAGACCAGGTCACTTCGTATCGAAGGAGTTGTCTTAGAAACTTCGAAAAGGGCTCATTCGATTGGAAATTGGAGTGGCTTGTGCCCTTGTTAATAGTCGAAAGTGATTGGAAGGCAACTAACACCCCTTCCACGCCCACCATTTCCCCAAACACATCCAACCAAAATTTTGAAATAGCCAGTTTGTTCAGCGTAGTTGATTTCCTGATAGAAATTATGTTTTTGAGGAGGAGCCCTCAGGGAAAGGGTTGTAAGTCACGACCTGGGGGCATATAAGGTTTTTATAGAAAGCGTTGTCGTAGAAACTTCAAAAAAGCTTGTTCAATTGGAAATTCAAAGGGCTAGTGCCCTTTTTAATAGTCGAAAGTGATTGGAGGGCAACTAACCCCCCTCTCATGGCCACCTTTTCCCCAAACAGATCCAATCAAAATTTTTAGATAGCCATTTTGTTCAACGTAGTTAAAAGTTTTAGAAATTAGGTCTTTGAGGATTATAACCTCCTCAGAGCCCTCGGGGCAAGGGTTGTAATTTTTGCCCTTTGGGCATATAAGGTTTTTATAGGTAGTGATGTTGTAGAAACTTCGAAAGGGCTCATTCGATTGGAAATTAAAGGGTCTTCTTTTTAAAAGTCGAAAGTGATTGGAGGATAACTAACACCCCTCTCACACCCACCATTTCCCCAAACACATCCAGTCAAAATTTTTAGGTAGCCATTTTGTTCGACGTAGTTAAAAAGTCTGGAAATTATGTCTTTTAGGATGACACTCCCCCCCACAATCCTCAGGGCAAGGGTTGTAAGTTATGCCCTGGGGGTATATAAGGTTTTTTTTTTAATAGAAAGCGTTGTCGTAGAAACTTCAAAAAGGAATCATTTGATTGAAAGCTGAAACGGCTAGTGCCCTTTTTAATAGTCGAAAGTGAATGGATGGCAAGTAACCCCACCTCTCACGCCCACCATTTCCCCAAACACATCCAATCAAAAATTTTGAGATATCCAGTTTTTTCAACGTAGTTGAAAGGTCCGGAAATTATGTCTTTGAGGATGACAACCCCCTCACAGCCCTCAGGTCAAGGGTTGTAAGTTACGCCCTGGGGACATATAAGGTTTTTATTGAAAGTGTTGTCGTAGAAACTTCAAAAGAGGCTCATTCGGTTGGAAATTGAAAGGGCTAGTGCCCTTTTTAATAGTCGGAAGTGATTGGAGGACAACTAACCCCCCTCTCACTCCCACCATTTCCCCAAACACATCCAATCAAAATTTTGAGATAGCGATTTTCTTCAACGTTGTTGGAAGTTATGGAAATTTGGTCTTTGAGGATGACAGCCTCCCCCCCCAGCCCTCAGGGCAAGGGTTGTAAGTTATGCCATGGGGCATATAAGGTTTTTATTGAAAGCGTTGTCGTAGAATCTTCAAAAGAGCACATTCGACTGGAAATTGAAAGGGCTAGTGCCTTTTTTAATATTTGGAAGTGATTGGAGAGCAACTGACGCCCCTCTCACGCCCACCATTTCCCCAGATACATCCAATCAAAATTTTGAAATAACCATTTTTCTTAACGTAGTTGAAAGTTCTGGAAATTAGGTCTTTGACGATGACAACCCCTTCACAGCCTCAGGGCAAGGGCTGTAATTTATGCCCTGGGGGCATATAAGGTGTTTATAGAAAGCGTTGTCGTAGAAACTCAAAAAGGGTTCATTCGATTGGAAGTTGAAAGGGTTAGTGCCCTTTTTAATAGTCGAAAGTGATTGGAAGGCTTGACATTTTTAAAGTTAAGATCCACGTGGGTACAATGTATTATTACTTTTTTTTTGTTTAGACCAGGGCGCTTCGTGTCGAAGAAGTTGTCTTAGGAACTTCGAAAAGGGCTCATTCGATTGAAAATAGAAAGGGCTAATGCCCTTTTTAATAGTCGAAATTGACTGAAGGGCAAATAGTCCCACTCCCACCTCCACCCTCCCATTTGCCCATTATGTTTAATAACTAAATGTTGCCTTAAGATTAAATCAAAATGCACTGTGTTAATACTAATTCTCAATAAGGCATTTCAGCAGTATCCTAAGAAGGATTGGGGGTATTATGTTCAAATTTTTAGGGCTACTTCTGCTCTTAAAACTTAACCAAATCAAAATATCGTAAGTGTATCCAAGCTATCAAAGAAAGTAAACAGATTTTCTTTTGCGAATGGTATCAAGTTTTCTATTTCAGGTCAACTAGAGGAGGTATGAAACTAAATTAAACACTACTATTTGTCTCCAGATTTTTAAAAGGGTGTATGCTGTTAAAAATTGCTGAAAATTTTTTCCAGCATACAAATAGAAGGTCAAACTATAAGGTCTTAAAAAAACGAAAAGATTTAAAGAATTATATTCTTTTTCTCTGAAAAGACTATGTCTGTATAAAACGAACAGAAATTAATTAAAAAAAACTTTTTCCGCAAAATAATTTTTTCAAAGAAAAGTAAAGAACTCCATTAAACCAAAAACGAGCAAAAATAAAATCAAATCATCTACCAACCGTGAAACTACCACAAATCAGCATCGATAAATAAATGAAACCCATAACGAACAGAACTTACAATAAGTAACCGAGTCAAACTCAAAACGAGCAGAAATTAAAATGAGTAGGGCTCAAAACCCCTCTGCCTTCCCAAGGCCAGAACATAATTTGCACTTTACTGAAAAAAATACAAATGAATTTGCATTTTCAGTTTAATATACATATACTGATATTTGGTAATCAAAGTTTTAAATATTATTTTATTTATTAAAGTTATAAAAGTAAAAACTTTTATATTTTTTGAATTCTTAGTAGTAGTGTTATAATTGGGAGGGTGAAGAGTAAAGAGAACAAAATATATTTCTGCCCAGAAAATTCGTACTAAAACCGAAAATAATGAACAGGTTTTGTTCATCAAAAACTTAAACTTACCACTTATGAAACTTACCAGTAAGTTTGAACTAAAACTTACCATTACCGGGTAAGTTACCCATTGGTAACTTACCGTGTGGTAACTTACGTCTTGCATACTAGTATGTTGAGATCAAGTTCTATATATTTTCTTTTTTGTTCACTGAATTCACAGCTAAACTATGCAAGGTAGAAATGTGAAAGTTTGTACAGAACATGAGAATGCACATAAGCTATGAACCATGAGAATAGACATACAGTATAAAAATCAAAAAAATATACATTGAACATAAACGAACTAACTGAAAAACTAGAACTTTGATGTCATGATGTGCGAGAGCCAAAGGCCTTAGCCGCAAACGGTTGTGGACATAGCGAGTGGAGAGGCAAAAAAAAATGTAGAAAAGCCAGTCTTTTATTAGCTGAAAAGCTGGGGAAGTAGGGTCTTTCCTCTGTATTTCAAAGTGATTTGCCTTCTGCCTGTGTGCGTTGCTATCTTTCTATTTCCTGAGTAGAGAACTAAACCATTAAAGCGAGAAAAAAATATCGCAAAATAATTTCGAAACCCTGGGTGTTATTGTGGGCTATAATAGTCTAAAAAATTGTCACAGAAAAAAAAAACACTGAAAATGACATCATCTGATAGTTATTTGCGAGGATCTAAGGCCTGAGTAAAGTAAGCGGAAGGATGCAACGCAAACTCATGAAATGACCTTTTTTATAGATAAAGAGGTGTGTCTGCAATCCTCGTAGGCTTCATGTATAGCCTCAACTACACAGGAAAAAACCTAACAGATACTTGTATTGGGTGCAAAATGTTCAAAAGCTATGTAATCCCTTTTTTTCATTCTCTATTCTTACTATAATTTGGACTTCAGGTCTAGATTGATCTTTTATTCAAAAAACAAGAAAGCACACATTAATTACGTAAAATAATTTTTAGCAACAAAATCTGTCCACTGAGACTTGTCAACGCAAGTGGTCATGCACAAAAAATACAAATTTAGTAACTGGCAAGTATAATAGGTGGTTAATTATGCCATTCCAATTTTGTCCTAGGCCAATTTTGATGTTAGTGTCAGCCTGCATTAATTTTCGACCAAAACTTAAGCAATTTCTAAATATGTTCCTTTCTGAAAATACTTATTAAGATTTTAGTTCGATTTCACCGACGGCTAGCATTTTTTCTATGACGAAAGTTTCCTTCCGAAACAGTTATTTGGCAAAAACAACATAAAGGTTTGGGAACAGGTTGGCGCTAAAACTGAGTTGAAACATGGCTAATTCCACTGTCTTGAGAATCGGCGCTTGAGCCTCAAAATCAAGCAACTTGGATAGTCTGTCGGAGACCTTCCTTTGTAAAGACTTCGAGCAAAATCAAAATTTGTGATTAGTGGACCATTGTGTGTAGTACAATACACACTTTCCAGATCTAGATCATCGAAGACGACACCTCTTTCCATTATACGCTTAAGTGTATTATTCAAACTCAGCCAAAAGAGTTTCCTTTTTCTTTCTGAAAGCGTTCGGATTCCATAATTATTCCTTGAATTGAAGTCGGAACCCGACTCAGGATGCTCAGCAATTAGAAAGCCAACATTTCCCAAGTCATAGAAATCTTTGAAGTTAAGAGTACAGCTTAAACCCCGAAGTTTTCTGTAGATTATCACTTCCAGCGGCAATCCAACATCTACTTCCGATTTACCACATTGCAAAAAATTTGCTTCTACTTTCCTAAAGTCTATATCCCTTAGTTTTTTCATGAGTATCTTCTGTTGGTCAGTTTTTCTAAAACCTTCAACCCACCTACTGGAACGTGATGGAAAGACTACACGTTCTGGAAAAACAAAATCATATTTCTTTTTGAAGAGAGATGATGAAAGCTGTTCTATGTGTTTCGTTTTTCTTCTTTTGATGATTCTGAGTTTTTCTGAAGTGTTAGTTACCCGAGGATCTTTTACATTGAAACCTGCTGCTCCCTTGCGAGATGTTGATTCGCTTATTTCTGGAATAGAGCCTGTTACACTCAACTTATGAACTCTTTCTTCTCTTACCCTAAGGGGGGAAGCATATTCACTTGTACCTAAACGCGAGGGTGACATTTCTAGTATATCTTGATAATACATCTCTAATACTATTTTACTTTCTCAATTGGTGAGCTTCACTTAAACTGGGTACCATATGCAGAGGAGTCGATATATATATATCGTTGATGACGTCATTAATTCTTTACTTTTATGATGTTATATCTTTTTCGGTATGACGTCATGTTCTCTTAAATTTTAGATTCCTTTGGCTTTATAGCAACAACACTCTTTTACACAAGAAATTAAATTGCCCTTTGAAAAATCAATGCCTGGATCGGAGTTTTTACAAAAAAAAAATGAAAAATGTTTCGTTATATTGAAGAGCAAGAAAAAAATCTTGAAAATAAGGTTATCTGTCCCTCCTCCCACCTCACTTCCTGCGTTGAATATTAGAATACAATCTGTCCTTTTCTGAAATCACAGAAGATTCAAAGGGAAATACAGTACTTGAATTCTGAATATGAAACAATTTGGTTGGTTTATATACTATGACAGTCCTCACGTGCGCATCTTTGGTAAAATTTAATTTCAAGCCCTTGTATGGGAAATTTTTCAAGCAACGTATATTGCAAGCCAGAAAAATTCCTGAAATCTCTTTGAAAATATATAGCCAATAGGAATAACATGCATTTTTGTTTAAATCTGAAAAATACTTATACATATAGCATCAAAAATTTCTATCAAATTCTGAACTTTTTCTCCATAGGTCTTAATTTTACGAAGCTAATCCTCAATTTTTTGAAAACTATGTATATTATTAATTAAATTAATAATTCGACAAAGGTGTCTACGCAAGGATCATCATGCGTCGAATCTATTATTTAACGGTTAGAATTCAAATCATTTATTTTGCTTCAAATCTTAAGTATTTTAAGGACCTTTGTTCTGAACTACAACACTTGAAAATCCAGATTATAATCTAACATTTAACTTGGGAATTAGAGAATAAATAGCCTTCCCTCATCCCGTAAATACCATATCTTCAAGCTTTAGTCAATTTTCCTTACTAATGGCAAACATTTTTTTTGTTGTTTCAGCAATGAAAATTTCATATAATTTTTTTGGCTAGCTACTGCTCCTGCTATAAAACAGAATTGAACCAATGCGATTTTAAACGTTTCATATTTTGATTCTTGTTGGTTAAACTTTAGTTGTATTGTGTGATTCATTCTTTTTCTTCTTCATCTTGTTTTGATTGTCAGAGAGACGCTTTCCCATAATTTCGTCACCAACATCAAATTCCAGTGAATTGTTTGATTCACCTCTTGCTAGGACTAAAGTTTCGGTTTTGTTTATTGTTTTTATAATTTCTTATTCCCATACTAAGCAAATTTAAATTTTGGGTCTGAATGTCTTCTTCCTTTGAAACTGCAGGCTTGTTTCGTGGTGTAAAAGTAATTTTCATTTTGGCTCAATTGGCTATTATTTATTTTTGGGGCCCTTGGGAGCAGCCTGTCCCAAGCCATGAAAGCAGGAGGATTGGGAATGGGCTAATCACCTATCCCCGTAAAAATGATTTTTGAATCGACAACGATTAATTTGACTTCAAAGATGGTGACCATGGACCACCCCCAGACGCGTTTTTTAATAGCGAAACAATCTTCCCATCTTGCGTTTTAGAATGTAAGGGCTATTAATCCTGATACCCAGCCTGGATGCTTTGAGGGTGTAATTAAGACCATCCACTCATATAATGTTCAATTATATGAAGTCTTCTAAATGAAGTCTTCTTCTCAGGAAAGGAGAGAAGACGTGAAGCTGTATTTGTCCTAACTGTAAGCGAATCAGCTAAGAAGTCGATAATCGAGTTTATGTCAAGTGATGAAAGGATGCTAAAAGTTGGTTTTGCTTGTTCCTAGACTAAATTTACAATCATAGCTGCATACGCCCCAACGAATGAATATGATGATTCCACGAAAATGTGTTATATTTTGAGTTTTTTTGGTCTAGTCAACTCAGTACCTGAACATGATATTCTTGTATTGTGCGGTGAGTTTAATGCCAAAGTTTTTTAGTTATCACAGCTATGCACCAGAAGTGACTGGTCGGCACGGTCTTGGTGCGATAAATGACAATGGAGTGCTGTAATTAATGGCTGCGTCAGCCGAGGCCAAATTGTTGGAGGAGCGTGGTTTTTGCACCACGATATACACAAATGTAATTGGACATCACCTGTAAGGACTTCACGAAATCAAATTGATCACGTTCTCATCACAAAGCGGTACAAACGCTGTCCAGAAGATGTTTAAAATTTCCTTGGGGCTGATTCTCACTCTGATTTCAATTGAATTAAGGGGTGAAATCAATTATTGCTTCCTGTTTAAGCTTCACAGACGCTAAAATAACATGTTCGTTCGTTCCATTGTAATTATGGTATTATTTTTTTTTTTTTTGTAATCGTAGATTTCGTTGAGCAAGATTTTTGTTTCAATTCAATGTGATTCTTCTGTCGCTTGTTCCATGCTTTTTGCTTTAGGTGTTCCGAGTCATTCGTCATCTTGTATAGTTTCGCATTCGCCATAGATACCAAAGACTACAAACCCCTGAAGGTTTTCCACAATTAGGACTCTAAACGAATTTTCCCAAACTTCTATCTTTTTGTCAGGGTATACCCAAAGGCATAGTTATTGGGCCTTTCAACTATGATGAACAATATGGCTATCTCAAAATGTTGATCGGACGCTTTGGGAAAAAGTGGCGGGTGAGGGAGTCTAGTTGCCCTCCAATTTTTTTGGTCACTTAAAAAGGGCTCATGACTTTTAATTTCCGTTCGAATGAGCCCTCTCCCGATATTCTAGGACCACTGGGTCCATACGATCACCCCTAGGAACAAAAACAAAAAAAACGCCTAGAACCTTCTGGCTAGTTCAAAATCCGTCACAACTTACCCTAAACGTCCAGCTTAATAATGTAAGTCGTTCTTGAGATATTGCTGTGTCACCCTTTTGACAATCTACATGCTCATAGTTCGTTTTGATTTAGCATTCAAATGAATTTACTGAAAAAATCTACATTGTCAGTTTAATATACATATGCTGATAATTATTCCTAATTGATAATTTATGATATTGATAGTAATTGATAATTATCTTAATTGATTTTTGTTTTCTTAAAGTTAGAAAAGTGAAAACATTTAAAAGAATTTTTTTCAATAAAATACAAATTATATTCTGGCTTTTAGAAAGCTTGGGGTTTAGAACCCTACTCATATTAATTTCTGCTCGTTTTGAGTTTGACTCTTATTTATTTTAATTTCTGTTTGTTTTGGGTTTCATTTATTTATTGATAATGATTTGTGGTAGTTGTATTCTTGGTAGATTATTTTATTCTATTTTTGTTCATTTTGGTTTACTGGAGTTCTTTACTTTTTTTAAAAAACTTATTTTGTTGAAAAAGTATTTTTTTAATTAATTTCATTAAAAACCTCTCAGGGATTCTGAAACTATATTTTTGTTATTCTCTCTGGGGAAGAAATTTTTCTCTGATCCAACTAAATTTTTAGTACGATACACTAGTCAATAAATATCGGAAATCAAAAAACAATCTGAAAAAAGCTTCCTCGGGTAGGGGGATACATGGTAATAACAATGGTGTGCTAAAGCCAGACATTGCTAAGCCCTTATTCGATTTTGGTTTAAAGGTTTAAGGTATAATTTTTATCTTTTGAATTTTCATCACTATAGATGAATTCCAGATTGTGTTTTGATTACCCTTATTATAGGCTACACTATAACTTTATTTCAGCATAACTGGCAAGATTCTTTTTTGCTTTTCAGGAAAGTTTCACGTACCCTTCTAATAGAGAGATTTTTTTTTTTTCTACGATTAGGCCGAAATGTCAATACGATATAGTCTATTTTATAAAAATGCCATAAAGGAAAGAAGAATCCGAAATAAAAAAGAATTTGATATATATAGGCCAAGTTAAAGATTTTAGGGGGTTCAAAGTTTGTCTCTTGCAACGAAAGGTTTGAAACGGAATTTGCGACGTTAGTTATTATTGCATTTGGAAAGAGCGTTGAATGACAGATCGAAAGGTCAGTATATCTAACAGCCAGCGAATTGATTTATGATTTAAAGTATTTACCTGTGTTTTACTATCTTGAAAAGTAGTTGAGTTAGATCAATGAAACTTTCTGGAAAGGATTTAGAGCCGTAATACCCAACGTGGGGCGCTGGCCTTACCATTGGGGCATTTTAATATTTTCGTGGGTCATGGACAGGACGTGTACTCATCGACTGACTATGCTTTAGTGTTGGTTCTCAAACGGTGGCACGCGTAACCCTTGGGGGTACGCATAGATTTTGGGCTTGGTCATCAGAGTGGCTGTGTAGGCCGTCCAATCTCTTTTGTCACTGCACTGCAGTAGTATTGCCTGTTATTACAAGCTCGCTCTCAGTACTGTGTTATTTTTGTGGTGTGTTGTGTTAATCTGCGGACACTCAATCCTGTTTTTACAGTGCGTTAGTGTATTGATTCAGGTATGCAAGTGACTTTTACAATAAAAATTAACCGTGGATAAATGGCTCCTAAAGAAAAAGCCTCATGAAAATCTGAATCAAAGTTATAGGCCATCAACTCCACAAAATGAAAGTAGTCCTGAACGTCTTATTACTAATAAGCAGCCTAAGGAAAAAAAACGAAAAACTGGCAAATGAATCTAAAAATTGAACAAAGAAAATATGACGAGTTGTAATTAAAATTAGGCTTTACTTGAACTGGAAGCTCAGATAAACCTAATCCACAATGCGTTGTTTGTTCTGAAATTTTATCAAACGAATCTATGAAATCAAACATTAGAATTTAGTAAAAAAAAAAAAGGAGCTACAGTACTTCGAACGTCTTTTTGAATATCTTAAAAGTAGGAAAAGCATCAAAAAACAGTTTTCTGGTGCAGAACAAAATGAAAGTGCTGTAAAAGCTTCTTAACAAGTTAGTCATTCGATTGGTAAAAACCATACTATTGGTGAAAATCTAATTCTCCCTACCGCAGCAGAAATTATTTCTTGCATGTTTGGAGAAAACGAGGCAAAAAGAATTAGACAATTACATTGTCAAATGATTCAGTTTCAAGGAGAATTAGTGACATGGCCTATGACATAAAAGAACAACTTGTCGGGAGTAATTCGAGGTAGTACTTGCTTTGGTATATAACTCGATGAAACCACGGATGTCGCTGGCTTAACCTAACTGATCGTTTTTGTACGTGGCATTTTCAAGATGAAACTTTGGAGATATTTTATTTTGTAAGACACTTGAAACATCGAAAAAAGGTGAAGATATTTTCAAGTTGTTAGATTCTTATTTTCCGAAAACCAGCTCGAGTGGAAAAACTGTGTGTCAGTGTGCATGGATGGTGCTAAGGCTACGAGGTTTCAACTGAGTGTAAATTCACTCATTGTGTACTTCACCGAGAGGTTTTGGTGCCTAAGAACCTCCCTGATAAACTTATGTCCTTGATTAGAGTGTTAAAATTGTGAACTTCATAAAAACTAGGCCTCAAAAATCTCGCTACTTTAAAACTCTGTGCCAGGAAATGGGGAGTCTCCGGGTTAACTTATTGCTACATACTAAGGTACGATGGCTTTCTCGGGGAAATGTTGTGTCCCGTGTATTTGGACTCCACAGAGAATCCAAATACAAATCCCATCTGTCTTCTGTACTTACTGATTTTGATTAGCTTTTGAAGTTGGCTTATTTAAGGGATATTCTTGAAAAACTGGAATTTAAAGGATATTTTTTTCAACATCTGGAATTTATCCATGCAGTGCAGTGTTTCTGATATTTTTATGTAGAAAAAAACTGATGCAATGGTAAAAAAGATCACAAATAGAAAATAACAACTGCGAGCCGTTTGAAAGATTAAATCCATTTTTGCAAGATAATGAGAAAAACATATCTGATTTCACTGCACTCAAGACCCAAATGAGCCAGCATTTGAAGGTATTGAAGATCCGCATAAGAGAGTACTTTTCACCTTTTGAGAAGCAGTTAGACTGAATAAGTGACCCATTTAATGCTGATGCTATGGACACTAACCTAACACTACCTTTCAAAAAGAGCAACTCACTGAAGTCTCATGGTATCCCTTTAAGCTGAAAAATAAACATTTGACTGCTGGTACTACATTGTTAGATTTCTGGATCGCTATTGGGAAGGAATACAGAGAACTGTCGGTTATCTTAAAAGCAAATCTAGAAACAAATTAAATGTTGAAGATGATTTAAGATTGTATTAAACTAAGTTAGAAGCCAATTTCGATAAACTGTGTAAAGGGAAGCAAGCTCATCCTTCTCACTAGTCTCTTTGAAAGTAAGCGCTCTTTGTTCTTTAAATTTTGTTTTGTTTGTTTTTAAATAAAAATGTTTGTAAAAAAAAAACATCTCTTTGTTTTTACTTCAACATGATGCGTAATTGAGTTTAAAAGATTAAGGTTTTAAAACTTGTTTAATATTTTAAGCGGTAGTTTACTTAGTACTGGTCCTCAGAAGGGGTACCTATAATGTTTTGTGGGTAAAAAGGGGTACAGGGTCTAAATAACTTTGAGAACCGCGGCTTTAGAGCCTTAATTATAAAAAAAAACATTTTTCATGTGAATATGGTCACATTCACATGTATTTAAAGAGCAAAAAAGATACATTGTAGTATTACAATGACGGCATACATTGTATAAAAGATGTTGTATTCAGACAATATTTTTTATTAGTACAAAATATGCCTAGAGGACGACCCGAAAACGATACCAAGTTAATGACCTTTTAAGCTTCCTTCAGGTAAATACACGTAAAATTTTGTATGACAAAATTTATGTATCACTAAGGGGGGGGGGGGGGATTGCCCATAATCGGTTGAGAACCACTGATTTAGAGCCTATGTTTCAGAATTTTTTTCTTGTTATCTCGAGTGTCTTTAATAAGTCCAAAAAGTAATATTAACGTGCAAAATAAGTAAACTTTTCTTTATAGCCAAGGACTATATCCAGGCATTAGGAAGGGGAATGGAGGCTTGGATGCAGTTAAGTTTGAAGCGAGTCTTTTAGTTCAATAAGTTGAAACTTTCTAAATTTAATGATAGAATAATTTTCACATTATTTAGTCAAGGAGAAGGAATATTCTGAACTGTGGGCGTACCAAGCATAGAAGGGGACCGTTGCACCAAAATTATCAATTTTTACTTCGAGTTTGATTGCATCCCAACACTTTTATGCTTTTTGAATTCTTGAGAGCCGGGCCCCAAAAAATTACAAATTTTCTGAATTTCTGGGTACTTTTTATTCACATTATAATAATGATTTTTTTTATAGACCCTGCTAAAAAGTTATGATTTGGCCCCCTGACAAAAATCTTACGTATTTGCTTGACTAGAAAAGAAAATACAAAAAAAACGGAATGTAATGAAGTTTGATTTTTGTTATTGTAATCTTTAGTTCAGAAGTTTTTTTTTAGAACTAGCAAATATTGAACGTTAGAGTTTTTTTTTACAACAACTTTTTCAGTTCAAGGATGCTGTGATAAGGAGGGGTCCTGGGAGGAGTTTGTCGCCCTTGGTCCGGTCATGGCTCTCGGTGGCAATTCTTCTATCGTGATTCAAATTTGTTCAGTCTAAAAATAATGATATTAAATGAACCAATATGAATAATTGCAAATATTTATGGATAAAAACACACGAATTGTCAGTCCAATTTTTAAATTCATGGTTGTTCAGATGTGATTAAAGACCTTCTTTTTTTTATCTTTGATTCGCGAATCATCCGTCTTTTTAGTCTCTATTATAAGAATGTAGGTCACACTTAGTGATACAGCAAGATTTCGGCCTTTTCTTATCTTTTGGCTGTAGTACTGAGTTCAAATTCCCTCTGTTATCTTTTAATTAATATAATTTCTGCGTTTTATTGTAAATGCGAAAGGTTGTAATTATATAGAAAAAGTATATTTTTTTTATGTAGAAGAGCATAGCCCTATTTTGTAAAACCCAACTTAGAAATTAAAACTGCAAAGCATTATATTGAAGTTTTACTTGTTGTTTGAGAGATCAAAGAACCTTTCATAAGTGTTGTGATAAGGCATCATATCTATCAAGAGCGGATCCAGGATTTTTGTTCGGGGGGGGGGGGGGCTACCCGATTTTTTCCCATGGACTTTGTCTAACATCCTGTTTTCTGGTAAGGTTTTGTCTTTACAGGTATTTTTTAGACTAATTTTCGACTCGGTCAAAAATTTCGGGGAGGGGGGGGGCTCAAACCGGGTAACCCCCCTGGATACGGCCTTGATATTTATCTATAATCAACGTAGCAAAAAAAAGGAAAAAATAAGTTTCCCCTTTTTTTCAAATTTATCCCATGTCTCATGGTTTCATAAGTTTTTTTTCTAATTTTTGAGCTGTTCATTTGTGATTTTTCACCAGATAAGTTAATTTTTCAGTAAGAGAGAAACATGTTTATAAGAATATGCTGACAAGAATAGATTGGTCCTTGTTAACCGAAAAGGCATAGAAAGTGTGAAGTGGGTCTCTCGGCCAGAGATCCCTTATGTTCTTTTTCATGACAGCAGTGTTGGGGCGAAGGTCCACATCTGTATCAACAAAGACAACATCTAAATTTTCGAAATGTTGTCTCAAGTAAGCCGTCTAGTTGTCACAGATAGCCCCATAATATAGCTTAGGTTGTTTGCCTTTTTTGGTGACATTTAGCATTTATGTGGTTTTTGGGGTGAAAATGAAGTCCAAAGTAATTTTGTAACTGATATAGCAGATTGAAATGTGTAGTAAAATACCCTTATAAACCCATTCAAAGTTAAAGCATTTATTTTCCATTTCTGGACTGTACTTCAGGCCTTTAATTGCGATTTGGCCATTTCCCGGTTTCAGGTTTTGCAGACTTCTTTTTTTTATCCAGATTTTTTTTTAACATTTCGGTGTAAAAATCATGTGTTGCAATCTTTTCCAGGTTTGACCCTTTTTTCATGTAGAATGACTGGCCTATATAGAATATAGTTATTTCTGCTGGATTTGAAATACAGTTTTGCACTTTATTCATGTGTGGTTCAAATGAAAAAAAAAAAATTAGAAGAAGAGCATTTGGCAATAAGAGTAATTATCAAATGCTCCACGCTTCAGTTAATTTCTTTGGTATTTATAAGGTTGAATAGGATGGTGCAATTCCGGTAACTCTCCTTACTGATTTTATGGTAGATCATAGAAAAACTTGAAAATTAGATAAAAAAGCCTAAATATTACAAAACCATCTTTGGAATATGAAATATTGAGGTTAAATGTATTCAGTTAACTATTTTGCTATCATCTAATAGTATTTTAATACTACTGTGCACAGCTTTTGACGTAAGCTTAAACCTTTTGTGACTTATGAAAATATAATGTATTAAGGCCTCACTATTTTGTAAAAAAAAAAAGAACTTTGCGAATTGGAAATTGTATTTTCAATGTTGAATAGATCTTTAAAGAATTATATTCTATTTTCTAGAAATAAGTTGTAAGCACTTTTTTAGCTTTTATTTATATTCCAGACTCCAAAACATGAAAATGATTAATGGTAAACCCGAATACAAAGGTGCTATTGACGTCCTTGGCAGAGTTGTCAAAAATGAAGGCATATTTTCTCTTTGGAAAGGATTCACTCCATATTATGCCCGTTTGGGACCCCATACCGTGCTCACATTCATCGTATTGGAAAAGATGAATACAATGTACAGACAGCTAGTGATGGGAGACTATAGCCACCGAAGCAGCGGCCTTTAAATTTACTCTCTTAACCGTTTTCAGAGGTTTAGCGAATGTTTAATTATTCAGGTTGCTGCATCTAAAGGTCAAGTTTCGAATGCTGAGTTTTAGGAGAGTTTATTTCAACGCTTCCGGAAATTATGATTAATTAAATACACGTCTGGGATTTGTCATAAACATTGATAGTGCGTGGTGTTTTGCTACTGCTTTGCCCAATTCAATCATTAATTTTTGTTGAATCTTCTAAGATAAAATAACCATCCCCTAGAGACAGCTGTAGGTGAATTTGCCATGCCAAACAAAGTTAATTTCCATTCTTTATTCCCAAGCACTTCCTCCTTCAGATAATCAGAGCTGGCTTTGTGCCTCCGTTTTTTCTTGTAGGTTAAATCGTGGTAATTTTTCAAGCAAAAAGAGAAATAAGCCTATTCGTTGGTAATTAAATAAGTAAAATGACGGCTGGTGGATAAAAAAGAAAAGAATATTGCATAGTCAGTGTCAGGACATAAACTGGACTTCAAACGCTAATCAAAAGGAAAAATAGTTTTAAAAAGCAAATAAATAAAGCTTTGATAAATTTTTCTTCAGAACTTTAGCCTTGGAAAGGGGCACCATGAATATGGAAGCTTATAGATCTTTTTGTTATAACTCAAAACTCAGTGTTCATCACTTTAAACTTTGTTTTGTTTGTTTTTTGAATAGATCCTGAAAAATACTGTTATTGGATGTGTTATTTGTAATTGTTGCGGTTCGTTGCTCTTCTTTTTACTTAACCAAATTAAGCTATGAACAAATACGAGGACTCATGTATCAATATTCATTTCAATACATATAGTATCGCTGTATTCAAAAGCAAAGGGTCTATCTCAGAGCAAATTTGAAAACAAGCTGTTATTTTATTTAAACCCTTCTCAGGACTCTTGTCCACTACTCCTGTTTGCTGAGACGCATTTAATCCGTAGGAGTTGAAGAGACCATTTGCGAGTGTGACTATAAATATTTCAGTACATCTAGCTCAAGGACTACCGAGTATAATTTCATGTAACTCTAAACCAAAATAGACCCACATTATCAAGTTATATGCTGCAAGTGCTTATAAATTCTTTCCTTTTGTCTTTAATACATCCCTTAAAATTATCTTATATTTCTTTGTAAGATAATGATCTTATATTAATGGTCATTAATGATCTTATATTCTTATATAAAATAATCTTGTATTAGCTCTGTTGCAAAATAGTGAAATAGTGAGGTCTTGTGTTCCTGTGTGAAAATTTTAAACAGTAAAAAAGAGCGAAAAGTCTTAGATTCACAAGATGTTTTACAAGTAGTATGATTTTCCGGTCAAGCGCTACGATATAGCCATAATTGTCAAAGTTTTTGGTAGTTTTTCCGCTTCTTGAGTCAAATCCTATTAACGTCCTTCTGTAAGCCAAAGTTCTTTAAAATTAGAATTCAAAACAGGAAAATTAACATTTTTTTTTTGTTTTCCTTAGCTATTGGTGGTCATGTTTGTAAACGATCCCTATTATCCCATTTGTGTGTCAGCGGTCATATTTGACGGACCTATGCTTACTTTTTAATACTTCTTAGTGGGACCAAGCATATCCTGCTGTGCCGAATCAGCTGGACGTTTGTCAATGCTTCCCGACTGTATTTTTGCTAGGACCCTGTGGTAGCACAGTGAATTGATGCTCTGCTTGGTAATACGGGGCCCAAGGATGGATTCCCGCTGCAGCAAGGTGGGTAAAAAGCTTGGTACTTGTCCTTGTAAAAAGACCCAGCAACTGAAGCGTCATTTTGACGTCCTATGCGCCAGCAATGGTTCAGAAGGATCTTTTTTGTATTATTTTCGCTAAGAAACCTTCCCGTACAGACGGAAATTCGCTCATGTCATTCCTATGCCTGAACCAAGTGGCGATCCAACAAGCGTGGGCTCATATAGGCCTATTAGCCTCCTCTCCTGCACTGGGGTAAATTATGAAAGCGCTTTCAATCACACACTTAGTACCTGGTGTCAAACGACCTTTTAGGTGGCTGCTTATGTGAATTGTACCGAATACGTTGAACGCTTGACTACCGGCTGTATTACTGTATAGACTTATATTGAACGATTTTCCATAAAAAGGTGCGGAAAACGCTCAGCACAATAGCTCATACCTGGTTTTTAAAAAAAGAGTTAGTTTCGAAACCATGCTCTTTTTTAAGAGAGTTCTAATCAGGTTCCTTCAAATGGAATAGAACTTGGTTGGATTCATTCTTCTTCAAAAGATATATCAGTGTTTGGAAAGTTATTTCTTAAAAGGATAAACCACAGTTCAGCTTTAAATTTTTTTTTAGAGGAACTTTTGATTTGTATTGTGCAATACACACCGTGAATACTTTTCAGACTCCCTTGCCGTCGCCTATTAGTCCTGAAAGAATCGTAGTTTTTCCCCCAAAAAAAGGGGGAAACACCCCCTAAGAGTCATAGAATCTTAATGAAAATCACACCGTCAGATTCAGCGTATCAGAGAACCTTACTGTAGAGGTTTCAAAAAGTTTTTGTAGTACTTTCAAAAGAGCTATTTATTCTAATTAAACAGCCTTTGTGTTTCAGGGGTCATTCTTAAAGAATTGGAATAAATTTTGAACTTTAGCGTAAAGAGCGAGGTATTGACGAGGGCGTGAACCCCCTCATATACATAATAATTTCTGTTTGTTTAAGTCTTAATTTTGCTCCTTACTTTCTGTTGAAAAAACGATTTTTTTATTTAATATCGGTAAAGGATAAAACTGCATCCTTTTTTTTGTGTTGTATGAAATCCTTAAGAACTGAGAGAAGATAAATCTCTTCAGCATGAAAGGGCTGGATAAATCTCATCCTCTTCCCATCTTGTTTATTTTATAGCCATTAGACTGAATCCAAGATTCGCTCTATTTAAATAAGACAAGTGCACTCTCATAATGTATTTAAATAAGATAAATGCAATATAATCTATTTTGAAAAGCTTTAAAAAGATAACATTCCATGATAATCTAGACAAATACATTAAAGACAAATACATTAAATAGACAAATACATTAAAGTGATTAGTGCTATGTACGAGAATAACACTGCTGCGGTTAAGGTAGGAAATGAGGTTAGCAGCTGGTTTTGTATTAAATCAGGAGTTAAGCAGGGTTGTGTTCTATCCCCCTTTATATGGATTATTTTGATGGACTTTGTTTTAAGGAGCACAGGAAAGGCAATGGGAGACCACGGAATCAAATGGGGAGGAAAAAGTCTCTTGGACTTGGATTATGCTGATGATTTAAGCATCCTAGATGAAAGTGTGAGCAAAATGAATGAAGTTTTAGAGGTTTTGCGAGTTCAGGGTGCTAGTATTGGTTTGAAAATTAATGTTAGGAAGACCAAGTCACTAAGGCTAGGAATAAGTGAAGATGAAAAGGTGACGTTGGGTAATGAAAAGATTGATCAGGTGGGCAGTTTCACTTACCTTGGTAGTATTATTAGTAAAGATGGTGGGAGCAGTGAAGATGTTAAAAATAGAATAGCCAAGGCTCAGGGTGTTTTTTCACAGTTAAAAAAAGTTTGGAAGAATAGGAAGATAAGTCTGCAAACCAAGATTAGAATCTTAGAAGCTACAGTGATGACAGTGGTCAAATATGGCTCTGAAGCATGGACGCTCCGAAAAGCGGATGAAGATTTGCTAGATGTTTTCCAGAGAAATTGCTTAAGGATTGTTCTGGGTACCCGGCTGACTGACCGTATTTCAAACAATAGGCTATACGAAAAATGTGGTTCAATACCACTTTCTAGGTCTATAATGAAAGAAAGGTTGAGGTGGTTAGGGCATGTTGTTCGGATGAAGGATGACAGATTGCCGAAGATTGTTCTTTTCGGCCAACCATCTAGGGCTAAACGGAAAGCAGGTCGTCCCCGTCTGGGTTGGGAGGACGTCATAAAGAAAGATTTAAAGGAAATGGGAACTTCGTGGGCGGGTGTAAAAAGGGAGGCTTTGAATAGATTGGGGTGGAGGAGGAGCGTGCGTAGCTGTGTTGGCCTCAGGCGGCTTGGTGCTGCGACGAGTTGTTAGTAGTAGTAGTAGTATAATCTTCAAAAATAATGTACCAAGCTTAAGTTAAATACTGGAGAGATTGGTGAGTTTGCATTAAGCTCGCACAAAGATTTCTGCATTTCGAAACTTTAATTAAACCTTCTATTGCTATGGAGGGGGGAGGGGTTAGAACCAAAACCGTCTAACATAATAAAACAAAACAGTGGAGTGGGAATGAAGATGTATTGTTTCTTTTAATTTTATCTTACCTATTTTAATCGCCCTTTTTATTATTATTAATTTAAAAACTTTTCCGCGAAAAAGTCGCTATCAATAAATAAATAAAACTCAAAACGAACAAAAATTACAATAAATAGCCAAGTCAGACTCAAAACGAGCAAAAATTTACATGAGTAGGGCTGATAACTCCCATGCCTTCTCAAGACGAAAACACAATTTGCGCTTTACTGAAAAAAAACAAATGGCCGTGGATCGTCAGTTTAATTGACATATACTGACATTTATTTCTTAAAAGTTTTGATAATTTTTTAATTTATGAAAATAAGAAATGTGAAGACATTTCAAACGTATTTTGTTTTCAGTAAAGCGCATTGTGCTTTGGTCTTGAGAAGGCATAGGGTTTATCAGCCCAACTCATGTTAATTTTTGCTCGTTTTGAGTTTGACTTGGCTATTTATTGTAATCTCTGTTCTTTTTTAGTTTCATTTATTTATTGATAGTGATTTGTGGTTGTTTTACGATTGGAAGATTATTTGACTTTATTTTTGCTCATTCTTGGTTTAATTGAGCTCTTTACATTACTTTTCTATAAAAGACTTGTTTTGTGGAAAAGGTTTTTTAAATTAATTTCTGTTCGTTTTTTTATTGACATAGTCTTTTTCTTGCGAAAAATAATATATTATATCTTTTCAGGTTTTTTCTATAAGAATCCATAGTATGGGTTGCTATTTGTATGTCGGATAAACTTTTTCAATAATTGTTTATCCTTACACAAACAGTATTGTTTAATTTAATTTTATAGCTTCTGAAGTTGACCTGAAAAATAAAATTTAGTGCACTCCAAAAAGATTCTATCTATGCTCTTTGACTACCTGGATACACTTACACTCTTTTTATTATTTAAATTGTAAGAGCAGAAGTAGTAATAGTAGTATCTCCAAAAGTTTCAATTTATTACCCCAATTCGTTCTCAATATATTGCTGGGGTGTCTTATTGGCAACAATAAACACAATGCCTTTTGATTTATTTTAAAGTAAAATGTAGTTTTAAAGCATATTGAGCCAATTACGTAATTGTGGGGGGTTGACATGCCTAATATCCCTAAAGACATAGTTGCTGGACCGTTCTACTATGCTGAACAAAATGGCTGTCTCAAAAAGGGCACCAGAACTTTTAATTTTAATCGTATTAGCTCCTTTAAAGTTTCAATGATATTTCTAGCTATTATAGAGTGGTGCTGCCTATGATGTTGCTTATATGCCCTTTTGGAAACCTGCATGCCTACAGTTTTTTCCTTTAATTGAAACTCCTAAACGTTCCCCAAAAGTTTCATCTTAATATCTTCAGCGTCATTAGTTACATTAACTGTAGTGGTAGTATTAAAAGTATACATACAGTGCCTTCTGGCTATTTTAAAATCCCCCACAACTTACCCTTAAAGGTGTAAATTAATAATATAAGTTGTTCTTCAGATATTGCTTAGTCACCTTTTCGAAAGTCCACATGCTCATAGTTTGTTTTTTTTATTTAGTTCAACATCCGCCTAAATATTCCTTAAAAGCTTCACCTTAATACCCTTAGCTTGTGCAGTAGCAATAGTTGTAGCACCATTTGTAGAAGTATGGACATAGCACCTTTGGTTTCTTCAACATCCCCTTCAACACACACTGAAAGTTTCAGCTTAATACATACCATCAACCATTCCTGAAGCATTTCTGATGCGTCCACTTGGCAACCTGTGGGGGCATAGTGTGTTTAGATTTAGTTCCATACAGCTTCTATGTATCCCAAATTTAGCGCCTTAATATCATTAGTTTTAATAGCAGTAGTAGTAGTAGTTTTAATAGTAGTAGTAGCTGTAAAATTAATTATTGTAGTAGCTGTAAATGTAAAATTAATTGTAGTAGTAGCTGTAAAATTAATTGTAGTAGCTTAAGCTTTAGTGGCAGTAGCAGTAATAGAGGTAGTAATAATAGTAACAGTAATAGTAGTATGAGTAGAAACAGAAGCATAAGGATGCAAATATTTTCTTTTGGTTAGTTCAACATCCCTCACAACAAGCCCTGTTAGTTTCAACTTCACACACCTAACTGTTCCTAAGATATTGCTGTTACACCCTTTTGGCAACCTGCATACAGAGAGCGTGTTCTGATTCAGTTCATCTCCCCCCCCCCAAAAAAAAAAAAAAATCTTGAAAATTTCACCTTCATACCCTTAGGCATAGTTGTTATAGCAGTCACAGTTTTTGGTCAATTGAACATCCCTCTCATCGAGTCCTTGAAGTTTCAACTTAATGCAATTAGCCATTGCTATGACATTGCTGATATGTCCTTTTGGTAACCTGTATGTTTATATACTTCTTGAAATCTTCATCTCATTGCTCTTAGCTCTACAAGTAGTTGCAATAGAAGAAGTTGTAGCAAATGTAGCAGTAACAGTAGTATTAGCAGTAGTTTGCACATATTGCCTTTTGGTGACATGATCTTTCCCTTTAAGTAGTCTCTGAAAGTTTCAACTTAATACCCAAATCAACTCTTGAGATACGCTATTTTCACAATTTGCATGCATAGAGCGTCTTTTGATTTAGTTTGAATGTCCTCTTAATACTGTAAATGGAGTAGTGTGGTAGTTGTAGTAGTATTGATAGCATGCAAATATTGCCTTTTTGATCATCTCCCATATTTTGATCATCATGCATACCTTTCTCAATACCATAACTATGCGTAAACAATGAACGAATTGCCTAACTTACAGCCCTCGTCCTGAGGACTGCGGGGAGGTTGACATCCCCAATGCTGGACCTTTCAACAATGCTTAACAAAATAGCTCTCTTAAAATTTCGATCGGATATGTTTTGGGGAATGATCGGCTTGGGGGGGGGGGGCTGACGTCCCTCCATTAACTTTTGACTCTTAATTACGTTTAAAATGTTTTAAATTTTTTAATTTTAATAAATAAAAAAAATTATTAAAACTTTAAGGAATAAATATCAGTATATGTATACTAAACTGACAATTTATAGCCATTTTTTTTTAGTTAAGTGCAAATTATGTTTTGGTCTTGAGAAGGTATGGGGGTTGTCAAAGATATAATTTCCAGACCTTTCAACTACGCTGAAAAAAATGGCTATCTCAAAATTTCGATGTGTTGTGTTTTGGGAATTGACGGCGTGAGGGGGGGGGGGGGCTTGTTGCCCTCAAATCACCTTTGACCAATTTCCAATCGAATGAGCCTTTTTCGAAGTTTCTACGACAACAAATGGTCGTCTCAAAATTTCTACCAGATGCATTTCGGGAAAATACGAGGTTTGAGGGGGTATCCACCCATCGATCACTCTCAATCTTAAAAAGGACACTAGAACTTCTGATTACTAATCCAATGAGCCCCCTCCGAAGTTTTACGATCACCCTTTCTATATAAACTTATGCTTCAAGGGCATAATTTACAACCCTTGCCCTGAGGGCTGTGGGGGGGGGGGGTCATTCTTATAGACAGAATTTCTGGACCTTTCAATTACGCTGAACAAAATGGCTCTAAATTTTGATTGGATGTATTTGGGGTGGTATCCACCCTCCGATCGCTCTGAATCTTAAAAAGGGCACTAGAACTTCTGATTACCAATCCAATGACCCCCCTCCGAAGTTTATACGATCACACTTTCTATACATACCGTATATGCCCCCAGAACATAAATTACAATCCTTGCCCTGAGGGCTATGGAGGGGGGGGGGTTGTAATCTTCAGACATAATTTCCAGACCTTTCAATTACGTTGAACAAAATGGTTATGTACACATTTTGATTGGATGTGTTTGGGGAAATGGGCGTGGGAGGGGGTCAAGTTGCCCTCCAATTGCTTTCGACTATTAAAAAAGAGCACTAGTCCTTCAATTCCAATTGAATGAGATCTTTCTTAAACAACAAATGGCCATTTAAGTTTTTTAAACAACAACTGGCCATCTCAAAATTTCCTATCAGATGCATTTTGGGAAAATACGAGGCGTGGGGGGGGTATCCATTAATCTCCCATTACTCTTAATCTCAAAAAGGGCACCAAAACTTCTGATTAGCAATCCAATAAGCCCCTTCCGAAGTTTATGCGATCACACTTTCTATATAAACCTTATATGCCCCCAGGGCATAACTTATAACCTTTGCCCTGACGCTGTAGGGGGGGGGGTGTCATCCTCAAATACAAGATTTCCTACCTTTCAACTGTTTTGGGGAAATGGTGGGCGTGGGAAGGGGTTGGTTGCCTTCCAATCAATTCGACTATTAAAAGGGCATTAGCACTTTCAATTTCCAATTGAATGAGTCCTTTTTGAAGTTTCAACGACAAATCCTTCGATACGAAGTGCTCTGGTCTAAAACCAAAAAATTAAAAATAATAATGCATTGTGCCCACATCACTCTTTGCTTAAGCAGCGCTATTGCGCTGCCTATGATAGGGTGCTAGAACTTCTGATTACCAATCCAATGAGCCCCCTCCGAAGTTTCTACGACCGTCTTTTCTATAAAAACTGTATATGCCCCCAGGGCATAACGTACAACCCTTGCCCTGAGGGCTGTGGGGGGCGGCTGTCATCCTCAAGGACATAATTTCCAAACCTTTTAACTACGCCGAACAAAATGGCTATCTCAACATTTTGATTGGATGTGTTTGGGAAAATGGTGGGCGTGGGAGAGGGGTTAGTTCCCCTAAAATCACTTTTGACTATAAAAAGGGCACTAGCACTTTCAATTTCGAATCGAATGAGGTTTTTTCGAAGTTTCTACGCCAACAAACGGCAATCTCAAAATTTCTATCATATACATTTTGAGAAAATACAAGGTGTGGGGAGGGGGGTATCCACCCTTGGATCACTCTGAATCTTAAAGAGGGCACTAGAACTTTGATTAGCAATCCAATAAGCCCCCTCCGAAGTTTATACGACCACTTTATATAAACCTAATATGCCCTTTCCAATCCAGTGAGCCCCCTCCAAAGTTTCTACGACCACCCTTTTTATAAAAAAAAACTTTACATGTCCCCAGAGCGTAACTTACAACCCTTACCCTGAGGGCTGTGGGGGGTTGTCATCCCCAAGGACATAATTTCTTGGATTCGGTTCATTAGCGTTCAATTATATAACACTTGGACAGAGGTTAACTACATTGGGTGAATTGAACTTTACTCTATCAGATTTTAATAAATTATCAGATTTTAGTAATTGTTTTAAATTGTTTTAGTTTAGTTTTACTACTAATGACGGTCACTGTTTATGTGACCGAAATATCTGGTATTTTTATGAATTTCTATCACTGTTATCATCATCACTGTCTATTAAAAGGATTTTATCCCTATTAGAACTTTTATTTATAAACCCAATATGCCCTTTCCAATCCAATGAGCCCCCTCCAAAGTTTCTACGACCACCCTTTTTATAAAAAAAAACTTTACATATCCCCAGAGCATAACTTACAACCCCTGCCCTGGCGGCTGTGGGGGGTTGTCATCCCCAAGGACATAATTTCCAGACCTTTTAACTACGCTGAACAAAATGGCTATCTCAACATTTTCATTGGATGTGTTTGGGAAAATGGTGGGCGTGGAAGAGGGGTTAGTTTTCCTACAATCACTTTCTACTATTAAAAAGGGCACTAGCACTTTCAATTTCCAATCAAATGAGCCTTTTTCGAAGTTTCTACGACAAACAAATAGCCATCTCAAAATTTCTATCAGATACATTCCGAGATAATACGAAGTGTGTGTGTTGGGGGGGGGGGGGGGGGGGGGTGGTATCCACACTTGGAGCACTCTGAATCTTAAAGAGGGCACTAGAACTTTTGATTACTAACTTAATGAGCTCCCTCCGAAGTTTATACGAATACGCTTTCTACAAACTTTAAACGCCCGCAGGGCATAACTTATAACCCTTGCCCTGAGGCCTGGGGGGGGGGGTGATCTTTCAACTATGTTGACCAAAATGGCTATCTCAAAATTTTGATTGAATTTGTCTGGGGAAATGGGGGGGGGGGGCGTGGGAGCGGGTTAGTTGCCCTCCAATCACTTTCAACTATTAAAAAGAGCACTAGCTCTTTCAATTTCCAATCGAATGAGCCCGTTTTCGAGTTTCTACGACAACTCCCTCGATACGAAGTGCCCTGGTCTAAACAAAAAATAAATACATAATACATTGTGCCCACATCGCTCTTTACTTAGGCAACACTATTGCGCTGCCTATGATTATTTCTTGTTTTTTTTTTTTTTTTGGGGGGGGGGGGGTATCACTAAGACGTGTTACGACAGTTAAGAACATACAAATGATAACTCATCTACTTTATATCTAAAGTAAAGAAATTGGAGTTGATGATTGCCTTCTGAACGGCTTATTTTATGAAACGATTAAAAATAGCGTATTGTGTAAGACTAATTGATTTGGCTCATGAATTGACATGGAAAGTCCGAATATACTATATTCAAAAGCAATTAATTATGAAGAATGTTAGAGAAATTATTAGACGTCCTAACCTATATATATATATATATATATATAATATATATATATATATATATATATATATATATATATATATATATATATATATATATATATATATATATATATATATATATATATATATGTTGTGAGGCTATAAAGGCACTTGCGCAGGGTAAAAGGCTCTATACCCTACCCCCGATGTATCATAACTTTGCGTTTTGTTCCACATCCTCTTATAAATGTCGAAAATTTGCTGTGTTCGCAAATCTTCCCCCCTTCGAGAATAATGCCTAAGGTGTCTTCTGCTGTACTGCACGAGCATAATCTTAGAAAAAGTAAACGAATATGTAAAAAAAAATATTAAAGAGGCCTAAATGTCTTTTAGTGTTACTAGTAAGCTCGTGGCCCTTACAAATTCAAGTAGTTTTCTGAAATCCAAGTAGTTTTCTGAAATCCAATTTAGCTGGCGCATTTTTAAACCGATTAAATAAAAAAGCAAGTTTATTTTAACTAAAAGTAAGGAGCGACAATAAAACTTAAAACGAACAGAAATTATTCCGTATATGAAAAGGGCTGTCCCCTCCTCAACGCCTCACTCTTTACGCTAAAGTTAGTCTCTTTCTCAACTTTTTTTTAAAACAATAAAAAACCTTAGCGTAAAGAGCGAGGCGTTGAGGAGGGGACAGCCCTTTTCATATACGGAATAATTTCTGTTCGTTTTAAGTTTTAATGTCGCTCCTTACTTTCAGTTAAAAAAAAACTTTTTTTTATTTAATTTTTTAACGTTTTTGAATTAATGCAGGGTTTTTTTTGGCTCACCGTACATGAAAAATTTAAAAAAAAAATGTATATTCGTTTTACTTTTATTTGATTAAATGGTTTTCTCGAAAGTAGTTTAATTTTATTTACGAACGTTTTTATTAGTAATAAATATACGAATTAACTTACGTAACGAACTTCTATATTCATATATTTTTAATACGTATATTAGGGGGTTTGCGCTCTAGTCAATACTTCGCTCTTTACGCTAAAGTTCAAATTTTGTTCCAATTCTTTAAAAATAACCCCTTAATCACAAAGGCCGTTAATTAGAATAAATAGCTCTTATGAAACTACTAAAAAATCTTTGGCTTAAAGAGCGAGGTATTGACTAGGGGTGGACCCAATCATATACGTAATAATTTCTGTTCGTTTTAAGTTTTGATGTTACTCCTTACTTTCAGTTGAAACACTTTTTTTATTTAATTTCTGATCGTTTTTAAATAATGCTGGGAAATCCGGCACCCCTTTCATAGCAATGTCCCTTCCCCCATGAAAACTTCGTTCATGGAAAGAACCTCCCACGTAACCCCCGACCCACCCGACTCCCCCCAGAACCAGAACCCCCCACCCCCTTAAAACGTCTGTATACTTCCCAATAACCAATACTATATGTAAACATTGGTTAAAGTTCATCACTTTCAGCCCTTCCCCCGGGGACTTTGGGGATTAAGTCACCCTAAAAGACATAGCTATTATATTTCGACCATGCTGAACTAAATAGCCATCTGAAAATTTTGATCGGGTGACTTTGGGAAAAAAAATGAGCGTGGTTGGAGGCCTAGTTGTCCTCCATTTTTTGATCACTTGAAAAGGACACTAGAACTTTTAATTTCCGTTCGAATGAGCCCTCTTACGATATTCTAGGACCCCTGGGTCGATACGATCACCCCTGGGGAAAAAAAAAACAAATAAACACGCATCCGTGATCTTTCTTCTGGCAAAAAATACAAAATTCCACATTTTTGCAGATAGGAGCTTGAAACCTCTACAGTAGGGTTCTCTGACACGCTGAATCTGCTGGTGTGATTTTCATTAAGGTTCTTTAACTTTTAGGGGGTGTTTCGCCCTTTTTTGAAAATCAGGCAAATGTTCTCAGACGCGTAGCTTTTGATGGGTAGGACTAAACTTGATAGAACTTATATATTTGAAATCAGCATAAAAATCTGATTCTTCGGTTACTATTGAGCCGGGTCGCTCCTTACTTACAGTTTGTTACTACAAACTGTTTGGTAAAGTGCTTGAATTTAGACGTTTCTATCAAGCTTATAGAAGTCTGGAACTTAATGTTATATTCTAGTAAATGTTTTTTATTTTATCTTTTACGTTCTACTACGCCACTCAACGAACCTGGTAACGTTAAAAAATCACGTTTTTCACCTGAGTCCAGAAAGAGATTGCGTACGATGGATAGCATTGTCAATCGGGGAAGATCGTTTATTTCAGTTTATATTTCAACGCAATTTAGGGGGGAAATGCAATGGTTAGAAATACCCGAAACGTTTACAAATAGTGATTGGAGTCAAAGTATTTAAAAATTCCTAGAAACTTAATTTTTAAGAAGAAATTCTTTGGACTATTAGGCAGGACTGAGTGAGACACGTCAGAATTTTTAGGAATTAATAAATTATAGACTCATAACAGGAGATCATTACCAAGAAAAATGAATAGAAGGCCCGACTCACGTATATATGTATTTGATGTATTTAACAGAGCTGCCAGTCTCTCGAAAGATAACCCACTTAGCTTATGACCACAATTGAAATGACTGCATCCATAATAACGCAGGTAAGCCTTTAGAGACGGGCAGTTTGGCTGGAAAACTCCCCAAGAGTGACCTATGTTTGCTAAGTTAGATAGAAAATGCATCACTCTAAAAACAAAAATGGCTGATTAGCGAAATTTGAAGTAAAGATATCAAAGCTATTTTGTATTGACGAGATTCGTTTCCTAGTCTCATAGCGAGAAAACAAAGAAGAAAAAGGCGAAAAATTCTAAGAGTTTTAACAACTTATTGCAATGGAGAATTCATATAAATCTCTCCTTGTATTCGCATTTATTGACAATTAACTTGGTTTTTGTTTTTAATATTTAAAGAAGCCCATATTCTTTGAACTAAAGAAGCTAATGTCGTACCTGGTCTCTACTTATGTAAAATCTAAGTGGCAACTTATTTTATAAATTACTAGAAGCAATAAAAGTGATTTCCGAAGAAAGAAATCGAGAAAAAATGACAAAACTAAAAAACAGTTTTTATTCAGATATTTGTGGCATCAATTAACTGGCACGTCCAGCTATTCGCTAAATGACACTTTTACTTATTCAGCAATGTTGAGTAAAATAATAATAAGATCCAGTGCAACAGCATTCTGTAGTCAGACCAAAAATTTTGAATGCTCCCAAATGAGCCTGAAACCCTTCGAAAACGATATCAGGTTTAATAAAGTCTGTCATGGTCAAAACTATCTATGTGCTGAGATTTGCCAATAAGCCCACTAGGTTCGGGCCCAGGGGCGCAATAAATTATCACTGAGTGAATTTTTCTTAACAAAACTGGACTGATGGGATTTGTCGTCAAAGTGTCAGGTGTACTCCGCTGCCGCACTGCCTATCCACAGAAAAACGTTTTTAAAACAACACAGGAATTCCGTGGTCACTTATTAACTGTCAGATGTCTCCCAGAGACAAGAATAACAGCTGAGAGTTCGGTATCACTTCTCTCTTTCATTACTTTTGGCTCATCAGCACAGCAAAGAGAATATATTCTCTCTACTGTGCTCATCAGTTGCGTTCTGTTCAGTGCTTCCCCTATCCCCGAACTTTCGGGGAGCGGTAAAAACGCTTGGGCCATGAAGCGTCAAAGCTTTAAATCCTGCCCTGGTCATTTTGCTGCAAAGTAGTTTTTTGTCTATAAAAGCATATAATATACAATCCATACACAATAAATGGATATTATAAAATGTTTATTTTGTAATATTAGTGGTCGTATCGTATTTGCAAAGTAATGCACCAGCTATTATTTTGGAAGTATGAGTGTATCCTTAATACTGTAGATTCGCCCCTTCTCATATTTAAGTTTATCTTAGTTCATTGTGTAAGGAAAAGACACTTCAATCGGTCCTTATTCTCAAAACACTCTTATGCAACAGATAACTTTATCGTAAACAGCGAGGGTTGAAGAGGATGACAGATATTTAGGTGATATGTAAAACATAATTCTGAGTATACATTAGGAAGAAGCAAAAATTATACTTAAAACGTAATATTTTATTCAATTAAAAGTGAAGAGTAGCATCAAAACTTAAAATGAATCAAAACTATCCAAAGGGGTTTACCGCTCACTTAGCTCACACAGTGTACGGTAAAGTTATTCTTCTTTATTCAATGCTTCAATAAGGAATGTTCTATCACAAATTCAGTGTGATAAAACATTAGATTGTTTCAGAAATAAAAGCTATCATTTATTCCCACTTACTTTAAACAATAAATTGTTCAGTGCAAAATTTTGAAGAATCACTGGTAAAGAAAAACTATACTCGCAACATTCAAAATATTTTTTATTAAATTACTTCACTAATGAGGAGATTCTTGCCCTTCCCCTTTTACCAAAATCCTGGCCTCAATGGTGTACATGGATTTCCAAAAAGCTTAGACGGTTTTATGCCACACATTTGCTAGATTTAACTACTGCCAAAAACACCTGAGAAGTAACTATTAACCTAATTATCTTTAGTTCACCTAGTATTTTATAAAATTAGATATTTAAATAGGGAAAGTACTGACAATAAAACACTTTATGTACAACGCATTAAGCGCGTGTAAATGCATTGCGAATTTCAGCTTTCTGTTTGTGGATTAAATAAAAAAAACACGTTTTTTTTAAACTGAAAGTAAGGAGCGACATTAAAACGAAAAGTAGAGTTATAAGAAAGAGTCAAACTATAGCGTAAAGAGCGGGGCGTTGAGGAGGAGACAGCCCCTTTCATATACGGAATAATTTCTGTTGTTTTTAAGTTTTAATGTTTGTACTTTCAGTTTCTTACTTGCAGTTAAAAAAAACTTGTTTTTTTTTATTTAATTTCTGAACTTTTTTGAATTAATGCAGTTTCTGAAGATTGCTCACCGTACACGAATAATTAAATGAAATTTGCGTATTAATTTTTCTTTTTTAACTAATAATAACCTAAGTTTAATTTTTGTTCCAGTTATTTAAGAATGACTCCTGAATCACAAAGGCTGTTTAATTAGAATAATAACCTCCTTTAGAAGTAAAAAAAAAACTTTAGCGCAAGAGCGACCTATTGAGGAGAAGCAACCCCCCTCATATATGCCCCCCGAATAAAATGAGCGTGGGAGGGGGCCTAGTTGCCCTTCAATTTTTTTCGTTCACTTAGAAAGGACACTAGAACTTTTAATTTCCGTTCGAATGAGCCCTCTCGCGATATTCTAGGACTCCTGGGTCGATAAGATCACCCCTGAAAAAAAAGCAAAAAAAAACACGCATCTGTGATCTTTCTTCTGGCAAAAAATTCAAAATTCCACAGTTTTGCAGACAGGATCTTGAAACTTCTGCAGTAGGGTTCTCTGATACGCTGAATCTGATGGTGTGATTTTCACTAAGATTCTATGACTGCAGGTTTTTTTCCCCCTTTTTCGAAAATAAAGCAGATATTTTCAGGCTCGTAACTTTTGATTGGTAAGACTACACTTGATGAAACGTACATATTTGAAATCAGCATAAAAATCAAATTCTTTTGATGTATCTATTGGTATAAAAATTCCGTTTTTTAGAGTTTCGATTACTATTTAGCCGGGTCGCTGCTTTCATTTCGTTACAACGAACTGTTTGATAATGCTAGGTAATTGAAAGGATTTTTTTAGCTTATTTGTAAGTTGTTGTTTTTTAAGAAGAGTCTAGAATGTCAGGCAGGCACTTATCAAACGCGCTGCTTTAGTTAAGTGTCACACAACACCGATCCTTCATATTATTGAAAATAAAACAAAACCTTATCGAAGGAAAAGGCGTGCCACTTCCCAATGAACAGCAAGGTTTCTGAAATACCGTTATACGCTATTGCGCTCATCTTATTCTTTTACGGTAACTTTAAATCATAATCTTTCTTTTTTAATATACCAAGTCGATTAGATCTTATTTAAATTTATTCTGGTATTAATAACGAACAAGATAATAATATAAGGAACAAAATAGCAGAGTAAGCGGGAGATGAGCACAAAATAAATTCACTAACCTCAACTTCTGTATGCTATTTTGTATAACGTTTTACCTCACTAGCGTCCTGCAACGAGGTATTTTAGCTACTTAATATTCGGAGATTCTTAATTATGATATCCAAACTTTAAAGTTCACTGAATAAATTATTAAGCATACTATTTAATGGATTATTAATTAGTTATCAGTATACTTGTCGGGGGTCATTTCCTGTTAAGAAGAATTTTCTTTTATGCTATAGGCTGTTTCAAGATTCACTTGACAAAATTAACTATTGAATGCAGCGACAAGGGCTATTAGGAAGCGATGCTTAGTGCACAAAAGCATAGAGTGCCCAAATTTGCTCATCAGCTGGTATACGCGTTGTTTAGGGGATTAGGATTCGTAGCGCAGCGAAGGCAGATACGTAAGTGACATGCTTGGTTCCAAGAATGATTTTTAAGGACCATTTTGCGCTGTTTGTAGTTCATCGTTAAGGCCATCGATGTTATGCATTTGTGATCCCTAAACTAGACATGCGTGCATAGAAATAAAGAGATGCAGAATTCTTGTCAGCTGAATTCTGTGGCTCTTTCTTGTCAGCAAAGCAAGGAACTACCAAATTAGAGGAAAGTCGAACAAACCATTAATAAAAGATTTTTTTTAACTTGTGTTGTAGCAAATAACGTCTATCAAAATAAGGTGAAATAATAAAAATTAGATAAAGCTGATAGTACACCACATAAGTTTAAAACCCAACCATGGAACGAGAAAGAAACGTAAAAAACTTAAATAAGTGTGCTTGACTGAAACAAGAAAAAACAGGATATGAAACCCTGTTTTCTACCAGAAAGGACGAAGGTCATATAATAATATGCCGAAAAAATCACTTTCTCATATCAATTCAAAAACTCACTAAGAAAATTATGGAGCAATATCAAAAGCTAAAACAAGCAGAAATAAAGTCATATAAAAAAAAACAGACGAGCAGAAATTACTATGAATGAATGCGCTCCCTCAAATCCTTATAACGTTTACTTTTTATAAAAGTTTTTGAATTTATTTATGTTCACATTTCACTTGACACAGTTTTACGACAGTGCAGTGTAAGAATATTTCCTAGCAGTTTCAGCTTTTCCGCTGAAATGTTGGATTGCAATTTAAATTGAAGCAAAATTTGATATTCATTCATAATGTGTGTTCAGCCCCAGTATTGTGCAGTTATCCTTAAGTAATAATTTTCAAGCCAAGGGACAGAAAGTTTCCTGTATAGGGGTTTCGAGCAAGGCAGTTCTAATGGTGTACTTTTTGTTTTGATCTCTATTTTTTAAGGAGTTATGGGTTCTTTTATTTCTTAACATTGGACGTGATCGTCTCTTACTAGGTTGCTAGCTACCGCTGCAACCCGGATTTTCATTATAAATTTCAGAGTGGACAGGAAGGAGGGGGTAAATCCTATGGATTTAAAATCTCTAAAACTGTTTGTCTTCTCTGGAGGCTGAAGATATTCTGATCTCCTGTTCCTAACCACCCACTCCGAGTTCTGTGCGGACCTTTGACCATAGATGTATCTTAATCCATCATTTTATTAAAAAGAAGTTTTCGTGCTCTATTTTGTTATAACTACTAGCGTGCTTAAATAAATCCATGTCTCAGTAATTGACTTTGTTGTCTTGATAAAATAAAAAATCAGAGGACCTCAATCAATACAATCACGTCTATTCCCAAAATAATTGTCTCGATGGTGGTTCTTTTGGGCCTGACTAAATACCCTGTAAATTTCAAGCCAATAGAAGAAAACAAATAAATTTAGATTGATATAGTCAAATTTCCCTCCAAATGTTTGTTTTCATTGAGGTCTATACAAGTCCCTAGTCCCTAGCCCAGTCTATATAAGTCTGTATTTGCTTAGGAAATATTGGAGATAGTTTTCAAGCCAGAAACAGACGCAGTTTTTTGACCCGTTATTGGGTGTCACGATTATTTCGGCTCCTTGTGTTTTTTTTGTGCAATAGGGACCCCTTGACACAGGGACTTGCGGACATCAAGCTGTTCGGGAAACCCCTTTTTCGTGCGGTTCGTTTGAACAAAAGTATTTGTCCCTCCTTTGGACAAAGCAAGTTTTTTTGTGGACTGAAGATCCCATGGCCAAAGGACTTTTAGATAATTTCTAATCAATAAAATAATGGTTTTATAAGCACACTTTAGCCCCCATCCTTCATTTTTTGCCTTGGCCCAAGGACTTATGGATGTAAGTTTCAATGTGTTCGGAAGGAAAACGGTTTTGTATCCTTTAAGGGCCAGCAAATATTTTGTTATCTGTGCATTAGGATTTGCTTGGCCCCAGGACTTGAGGATATGACTTTTTAGCAGATCAGGTAAAAATTCTTAAGTTAATAGTCTAAGCAATTGCAAATGTCGTTATCGATTAAAAAATATGCAGAATTAGTGAGCGTCTGATTCCACCACAGAAGTTTTTGTCATTGTAGCCTATAGCCTACCTCTTAGTGCTATGAAGGTTACTTGCTGTGAATCCATTATTTTAATGAGCATAGTGATTCTAAGCGTGAAATATAAAAAAGATGGCGATAAGAGAAATCCAAGCCGTAGCTAATGGAGTTTTCCGAAAAACAGTTTAAAAATCGTGAGACAGTTTAAAAATCGGGGTTGATACACACAACCTTTTTTGCTCTGGGTTCAAACCCCGTACGCCCCCCCCCCCCGGATACGGCATTGACCCTCCAAACTAATGTCTTTTTCATAACAGGTCATTCTAAAAAAATATACATAGAATAATTTATTGCAAAAACAATAGAGCATCTAAAACTAAAACGATATCACAAATAGAAAAATCAACTTTCCTCTATATAAACATAAATAACAACTTTCAATTAAAAAAAGAATACAAAAAAAACAAATCTATGTTATTCACCGCTAACCCTGGATCAAATTATAATTTTATGCTTAATGCTACTTCCACTTAGTTTTATTACTTTCAGTTTGTTGTAACACCTTTACTGGGTTGCAGCTACCGCTGCAACCACGACTGTTTATTGTAACATTAACTATTACTTCCAAACTGATTGAATTGATTATAAACGAGGGAAATGGGAAAACTGTATTATACTCTTCACCCAGAGGCAATTTTGTACTGAAGATTGCACAAAAGCTTATTAACCCAGCATTTGAATTTACATTTATCATATTTTAAAGAATGCAACATATTTTTTCAGGCCTTTTTTTAACAACCTACATGACGAGAATCAACTAAGATCTTTCAGAAACAAACAAAGAATGTATTATGACGCGAACCATTCCCTAGTTAGGAAAGACTCTGTAAAATTTCTTGACTAAAACCAGGGGCGTAGCTTCAGAATTTTTATTGGGGAGGGGGGCAACTGCCCCCCTCCAACGACGCCTCTGCTAAAAACTGAATACAATAAAACAAAATTACCAGAGGACTCTCCTTGAAGAATTTTGCTTATTCACCAAACTATCTCAAACGGGTACCTTAATATAAACCGATGTGAGGATCAGGAGATTAGCCAGTCCTAACATAATAGCTTCCAAAAGTTTTCAGATCAAGAATCACTTTTCAAATGTTAAAAATGATCAGCAAACATACTTTTCTAACAGCCGGACATCCTGGAATCTCTTTAGACAACTGGATAAAGATAGTGATTATCATGTAATGATCGAGACAAGTTTTGAGCTTCTTTTAGAAACTTACTCGACATAAAGTCGAATCTTACAATTTTTGAGTTAATTAGTCAGGAAGATATTTTGGTAGTCCATACCCTTCCTCCGCACTCCGCAATATGGCAACCTGCGAAAAAATCATACGGAAATATATTTTTGACTGCACAAATGGTCTTTGATTCAACCAAAATTCACACTTGAGGATTTCCGAGCTTGCATAAAAACATTAGCGGGGGGTTTACAGTCCAACCAATGTCCTCAGGTTAAACTTCTTTTTTGTTTAGGGAGTAAGACTAAATAATATAAAAATTACACAACAATCCATTGGCGAACTAGGCCCTGCTAAATTTAATTCTGTTTTTATTCCTTCTTTTACGACGGACAAAAGGTAAAAAACCCTTCAAATAAAAAAGAAACAACTTAAAACAGCATTATCAACCCTTACTAATACGTCAACACATCTTCTGGAGATTAGAAAATATAAACAACATTAGAAGCTTAAAATACTGGGGGGCGAAGAGTGTTATGTAAAAGAAAGACTGTCAATATCTGAGACTCGCGTCATTTGGCATCCCAACAATAGTTGCTGAAATCAGGTTTTACTTGGTCTTCACTCAAGGGCGTATCCAGGACTTCTGTTCGGGGAAGGGTACAAAAACGCACGAAAAATTCGTGTATTTACATTTTGTTGCTTTTTACAAGTCGGAAAAAATTTCAGGGAGGGGGGGGGGCGTACAAACCTGGTACCTCTACGATACCCCCCCCCCCCCCCGCCCCAGTATACGGCCTTGCCTTCACCAATCCAAAACATAATGTTTAGGTGTGGATATGATCGTCACTCAAATTCATTCGAATCACAAAAATTGATAGTCTTGTCAAGAAGTACACGAACTTGAATAAAAATAATAGAAAACAACCTGTTAAGACTAGCAAGTACGACAGAACAAAATAAAGTTAAAGCACATGGATTCTGGGATTTTTTATTCAGATATTACGAAAAGCTGCAGAATTTGTTTTCACATCGAATTTCAAACATAAATTACGATTTCACAGATTAAATATTTTCTGGTCTATTAAAACCAGAATAAGAAACAAAATTTCCTTTGAAAAAAAAAAAAAAAAACTAGTACTGAACCCATCAAGGATACAGCCAATGAAGTTGAGATTCATGACTGCCATCAAACTCAAATATAAAAAGCAAAAAAGATTACGGATACAGAAGCTTGGTAACAAAGAAGCGTGTTTGTTCCCAGGAGTCTGCCATATATGAATAGTTCCTTTTTTTCTAGTCACCGCGTGAATTTTGAATTATTAAATTTCATTGAGTTACTCAATGGAAAAATAAAATAACTTTATTTATAGTAAATATACGTTTCTAAGACCACACTGGCTATACGTGACGGTTGATGTTTTTATATTCTTTTGTTCTTGTCAAACTTATTTAAAGTAACTTTGGGAAAGAAAACTGCTATTGAGACTAAAAGCATTGGTTGCACCTGACGCAACATATTAAAAAAATATGATCACAGAAAACAAAACCCAGAAAACAGAGAAAAAACATGCTATTCCGATCAGTCCTCTGTCACTAATCAATCAGGTAAAAATCGCTCTGACTATCACTTGAAAGCAAATACTAGCAGATAAAACTCTTCTATACACTAAATTACATTACTATGCAGACAGATCCTCGGCAAACTGCCCTGTCACATAACAAGAATTAATTAGTTTCAACACATGATTCATTGTAGCGCGTGTATAGGTAAACACATCCTTCGTAGGTTGCAAGTACAATAGCGGTATTAGGGATTTGTCTTATTAAATGAGTTCCAAGACCTCTGTATAGACCTCGGTAGCCATCTTCCCGGTATACATTTATAAGACAGTTAATGAACCCACTATGGCGGCTTCCTTCTTCACGAAGTCGGGTCCGGGCAACTTCTGTAAAAAAAGAGGTCATTTGATAAAACAATTGCAAATAATGTAAGAGGTGGGTTATTCATGTGGGAGTAGCTTTCTTAAGGGAAGGGATTTCTCAGTCCCTAGGGGATGGACTTTAAGTAGGTGTGCTCATGCATGGGACAATGAAGGTAATATAAGAAGAGGGTAAATTAAAAATTAAAAAAAAAATCGTTTTGATAACCTTCAGTACACGCGATAACTACGAAAGTCTGAAACAGCCTTTTTTTTTAAAAAGCAAAAGCATTTCTAACAATTTTCTTTGGATGTCGAACAAAATAATATACCACAATATCTATTTCGCTGACAGGATGAACTCATCTTAACTATTTGGAGGTTCAGTTTCAGACAGCAAAACAGAAACTCCCACAATTCTAAAGGAGAAATCCTTAAATACCATAGACAAAGAGAAGAGGTTAGCGGTTCTAAAAAAAAAAGAAAAAATTGCTTTGATATTGTTTAGTTTCAGCGAACTTCATACTATATTAAAATAAGCTTTGGTAAATGAACATCGAAATATACAAATATCACCATGATCTCGAAATATGTCCATACTTCTACGTTTTCTTCCTGATCCCAAAAGTTTAGATATTGCAGTATTTAGTCAAGAGGCAATATATATAATATATCTTGATTTTAACATTTTCCACTTGATTTTACGTTTACAAAATTTCAAGAGGATTTTCTCTTTTACTTTTATTCTAAATTTTCCTCACATTTTTCATATATTCGGTATTTTTCAAGCGGTGGCTCTCCCCCGCACCCTCCCCACTCCGGAAGATATTTTTTCCCTTTCCGAGATCTGTTGTGGCATTTTTTTTTAAAAAAAGGTCGATTTTCATTGAAACCTTTCCTTTCGCTTAGTTATTGAGTACCCAGCTATATTGCTGACTTTCGGCTGAAACTGTACATGTTGAGTCAAGTTTTTTTCTTGGTACTGTTTCCTTTTGCAACGTTTTCCTGTTGATTTGTCATTGCCAGTAATCGGCCTCTTCAGCCTTCATTTAAATCCTACAAGAATTTAACACGAATCTAAACTTGTGTTACGAATAAGTAAATACACTAATTGCATGAATATACATAAAAAAAAGTGTAGGCCAGCTATGATTATGCATGCTAAAAATAGAATAGCAAAAGATAGTTACACTATTTGACATTCTCTGGGATTCTCAATTGTTTTGCAACTATACCAACCGATTTGAAAATCGATGGTGCTATTTATAACATTCTAGCGTCAAAACTTGGAATACGAGCAGGAGAGAAAAAGTAATTCTTTTACTGAAAAACATTTGGAAATAAATAAACGACGGAAATTCAAAAAGAAGCATCCAGCAACAGAGAGTTAAGGGCTGTGTTGGCTGAACAGTTTGCACACATGGGCACCCATAAGCTGAATTTTAGGGGAAGGGGGGGGACTTTCCTGGTCTAATCGATAATTCCAATGCTGTATAACAGAAATCTAAAAACAAAAATATAAAACTATAAGGTAGCATCTTTCAGCCAGGGGGGAGGGCAGACACCCCATGCCCCCCCCCCCTTTATGGGAAGCCACCCATGCCCCCCCCCTTTATGGGCACCCATGTGTGTGCATTACATTGTGAATTAAAAGTGTAATGAGCTCCGAGTACATATGGAAATTTACCATGAGGGTAGGCTACACATGAAGCAATAGTTTTAGAAGTTGCTCCAGCTCCCATATACTCCAGAAAGCGTACTAAAGACTTCTTTGGACACGATGATTGCTCTACATCCACCCACTCGTCTTCTTCGAATTGAGATACAGGAGAATCCATTTGGACCTTGTAGTTATCCAATCTCTTCTTTATCGATTCGTATATAACAAAATGAAGGGCTGTTTCGCATATTCCAAAATAGGATGCCGTGATTCCACGATAGAAACCAGGGATTCCCTAAAAGAAGAATTGCCGTTCTAAACTGATTTGGTTGCTCAACTTCAGCAGAAAAAACGCAAGTTGAGTTAAAGTTTGTAGGAAGCAAAAATTATTCATGGAAAGACAGTTAATTCTTTTTTTTAATACAAGAAATGTTTTCAATACACTAACACACAAAATTCTTCTGTTAAATTTGAACTTCAAATAAAATAGAAAAAAAACCATTGATTGATACAAAATTTACTTTTGTTGAGAAACTTTATGTTAAGTTTCTGTAATCTGAAAAAAAGATCTCGGTAGCATGGTAATTCAATCCAAAAAAGCTAGCTTCGTGTTTCAACCAATCGCGATGGTGATTTTAGTCTAATCACAAGTACAATCATAAAAAAAAGACTGACCAAAACTATTTTCTGAACAGAAAGTAAGTGAGTTATCACTCGTTATTTTATGCAAATCATGAAACACTTAGGGAAAAACCCAAATACAAAAATTATTTGCGGATTTCTTCTCCTTTTTAAAATTCTTGTGTTTATTAATATATTTTACCGTTGCAACACAGCATCAAAAATTTAAATTAAATTTATATTCCTACTGCTAAAACAGAATCCAGAGTAGGTTTCCGTATAAATAGAATTTGCGTAAGTAGATGTTATCAGCGTCACCTTAAAATAGCCTGTCAAAACGAGGTTTCCGAATCTGTTCAAAATTCAAAGGTTAGATTTCATGTTATTTTTGCATCTCTCTGAAAAACTATCAGAGAAATAAAATGAAACAATATTTTGAAGACCTTTATAACAATAGCTTGCACTAAGCGTCGATAATAGTTTAATGTAAAATACTTATGAAAGGCGAAGGAAATCATGATTAGCCATGAAAGGCTTTTCTTATAGGTCTAAATACTGCTTAAATATCCTTAAGGCTAAATTCTTCTTTTTAAAATAAATCTCGTAAAAATTGCAATATAATTGAAATACGGGAACAAACACATAAGAAGGGTCTTTTGGATTTTTCTTCTAAAGTGCCATTCACACGGTGTGTTTAGCTAGAGATCGATTTCTAACTATCATCACTCTGGACCAATCAGGCTTAGTTATGAAAGAAGGGGCAAATTATGATTGGTAGGTTATCATTATGCCTAAACAAGGACGTCTAGATGTGAATTGGGCCTGAACAAGAAAAAAAAACGAAAGAGAGAATAGAGGGAGAGAAAGAAGAACAAAAAAGGTTGGGTCTAATTTCGGGGAAAAGGTTTCAATACAAGCCTGCACTTCCCACAAAATATTGATCATTTACGAAAACAAACCAAGGGAAAAGGATTACCAATACTAGACCTGACTCAGAATGAAGTTAATTTCCTGCTAGTCTATCGCGGACATCTAGATCTCACACGCAAATGAACGCTAAAGTTCAGACAAATCTTATTATGAATGGGTCCGGCGCTAACAAAATCTTTGTGACTGATATCACTAGGCCCGTTTTTTAGCACTAAGATCTTACATCTTTCTGCAAAGATTATCGTTTTTTAACTCATCTTTGTTCTAAGATCTTACAGCTCACTGATGTTAGCAAAAAGTGGGAAGACCGCCACTGTTCTGCCATATAGAATAATGACGAAAGAACTTTGATGATATACTCATCATTGTTCTCAGTCCGCTGATCAGAGCAGAATGATGAAAGACGTTTGCACAAAAACGACCAAAGATGAAGATCTTAGCACATTGATGAGTGAAGAACGGCCCTATTGTGAATAAGCCTTTATTCCCTCTATAAACATGTCTCAAGAACTAAAGTAATCCAGTTATAATCTTGGTATCTTTTACTTTGTATCTTTTAAATACAAAGTCCATCTATTTAGAAATTCAAACATAAACACAATGGTTCATAACGAAGGAATAAATTGTGCAAATACTTATGCGGTACTTGGTAAATAAAACATTAACCTAACTGACAAAGTTGGTATCTACTAACCAATTCAGTTCTCTTAAAATTATACTTAGACATCATAATCGAATGTCTGACGGTCTCTGACAATTTTATAGTAGAGGTATAAAATTAAAACAATTATTATTTAGTTTTGCAACACAATGCACAAATTATTTTTCATAAGATACGTATAGGGAGGAGAGACAATAAAATGTTCGGGGGAACCCTGCACCCTATCTTTAAAGGCATTGTGGCCCAATTGATGTCTTTTAACATGATTAACCAAGGATCTCGAGTCAAAAATTTCAAGTTTTCATGGGAAGAGGGTCTCTCAGACACAACTTGCAAGGGGTTCTCTTGTTCCCTTTTCGCAGTGGCAGTTCTAAGCCTGGGAAGGGTGGCAGATACACTCCCCCTCCAGTTTTCCTGACATCTGACATTAAATCCCTTTATTTTTTATTTTTAAACTCCTATTAAAGTACTTAATTGGCTAAAAATTGTCGCGATTGTAGTTTTAGTATACCTTGCCGCCCCCCCCCCCACACACACACACAGTTTCGGAGGCCTAAGACCGTTACTGCCTTTTCGTGTAGGTTCAGTCTAGAGGTTTGCTGGTTTCAGTAAGTACCTCTCGCTTGTGTCTTAAATTATATTTCTCAGTCATAAGCTGTTCCAAGCGCAAAAAATAGATGAATAAGAAAGAACAAGATTAAGAAAAACCTTTACATCTGCATCTTATAGTATCCAACTTTCGTTTCTTAAAAGCAAAGTAAATCAGAGAAACAGCATTAATAAGTCAGCCTTTGGATAATCTCTTTACCTATATTTTTCTCACGGTCCGAGAAAGCCAATTCGGAGACAACACAGGGCATGTTTCTTGGTAGTAGAACGAACAGGACACACGATAGCCTGTAAAATATCACTTACTATGCCGCCAACATTTTTCACACGTACATTTAACTGAAGTTTATAACAAGACTTAAATCCTAGTAATCTAACTTCAAATAATTAAAATAATAATGGTCAAATAGACTCATAAAAAAAGAAGAGAAACACCATGGCCTCATTAAAGCTTTTATTTAACTTCATCTGAATAGGGTATCTAATCTTAAAAGAAAATAGAAACCTATCTAAAATACGGCATTCATCCTATGCGAGTAGCTATGACTATTGGTTGTTTGCGAAGGGTTAAGCTTGGTCGCAGAATGAAGTTTTAAAAGCGGGATTTGTTAGAAAGTATACATCTCTAGGCCTACATTGAGAGATAATAGAAAAGAATAATTGCCGCTTTAAAAGATTTACCTTTCGGGACAGAAAATTAATCTATTCTAAAGAGGTAAAACAAAGTATTAAAAAATCATTTATCTTTAGATATACTGAAAAAAACCTTTGAATAGGAAAAGAACAACAGATACAATTCTGTCAAAACTGAAAAGTAAGAAATGTCACACAACCAGGGTTGCCACCACGATCAGTTCCTAAACTGCTAAAATTCCCCAGATTTGCGTGCTACACACCGGTTTTCGGTGCTACAGCCCAAAAATTTTAAGCATGTCACCGCGACACTCGCTTGGTCCGTTCAAGTGCACTTGGATTAGTTTAAGGTCAATTTTTTAATCTTTTTATGTCTGGTTATTTCAAACTTAGCGCCAATCTTTCTAAACGAACACGGCAAAAGGCGGTACTGATATATATCAGACTTTGCGCCAATCTTTCGAAACAAATACGGCAAATAGGCGGTCCGCGCTTTTTGTTTGTTCGCCTGCCTTTTTTCAAAATCCTCATTATTTCATCCAAGACAAAAAGAAAAAAACTGTAGCACGAAATTGCTACAATTTGGTCATTCAATGTAGCATGTGCTACACATAACCAAATAGTGCTAAAATAGCACTTTCGTGCTACAAGTAGCAACCCTGCACATAACATCGATCTGAAAAATGTTTGAAACTATACCACTAATGAACTTTTGGTTGTGCTGCCAAAAGGAGTATCTAAGGGTAAGCAAAAACGCGATACCAATTCTAGTTTTTTCTGTCACCCCTTATACGTGTGAAGCTGCATTCTTGTTCTTGGTGCCCTCAGTGGAGGGGGGGGGCAATTTTTTCAATGAAAATTCCGAAAAACGAATTTCAGAAAATATAAGGGGAATAAAAATCTGAAGGACAAAGAACCCTCTCTATCCCACAAAATCGCAAGATTTGTATTTAAAACAAAATCTGTTTTGTATACAAATGTTGTGTTTCTTGAAGTGGGCAACGAAAAATTTTGAGGCATAATGCCGGGTCACACTGAAAACTCTGGGAGATGCCAGTCTGTTACTATAATAATTTTGTATGCAAGTCTAACGCTTGGGTATATAAATAACGAGTCTCCAATAAATCATTCCAAATTCCTTTTATTTTAACCGCGTAGCCAAGTTTTTTTTTAAACCATATCACGCTTTTAAATCATGAACAATGATTTTTTTCTCATTTTTTTTTAGTTTACTTTGTGAATGCTGCGTAGTTGGAAACTAAGATAACGGCTTAATCAATTCAGTGAAACGTGAATACAATTGACGCTTCTAAACCAATACTTTCTCGGAAGTGGCTATGGATCTCAGCAAGCAATAAAAAAACGATAGCACCAGCGGGAATTTCCCTACTAGCCTGAACTTAGTTTAATAAAATAAAATGATAGACAAATAAAACTTAAATATTGCAATAGTTCATGACATTTTTTTTTTCCAAAAATCGATAAGCCTACACAAATACAAAAAAAAATCTGTTCAAAAGTTAAAACCCTTAGGAAAATTTTACTATTTAAACATGTCTTTATTCCCTGGTGGCATTTGCTTTTCAAAAATTTTCGTATCAGTTGATAGAAAATCAAGAAGTGAAACCAACATATTCTATTCACTTTTGGAAGCACATAAGTATTGTCAGTTTGAAGCCTTTGAAAATATCTTCCGAAAATTCTCGTCAGTAACAGAAGACAACTCGAAAATTTTAGTTTTAGTTTTTGATTCTCAATCGATTGGTATGCACATTAAAAAAAGCCCTTCAGTTCTGTCAATAATTACTTAAGTTATTTACAATGCTTTTTATATTTAATTTTTACTTAATATTTTGTTTAAATAGTTTATATGAAGGTACTGTACGACGGTTCTAGGCGTTTACCCCCCCCCCCCCCCCCAAGAAAATACATCCCCGCTGAGGAAATTATTCCCAAAATGTTCTTTCAACTAAAAATTCCGAATGTTTCCCAATAACAAATACTATCTGTAAGGAACGGACAAACTACAAAACTTAAAAATGCACTTCAACTTCTACAATGGGGTTGTCTGATTGTTTTGTAGTTCGGGAGGGAGGGAGATATCTCAAAGGGTGCATTTTGATGCCAAAACATCCCAGCTCTCATTGAGCCATCAGATAAATACAGAATTAGTTCTAAGGGAGAGATGACAGGAGGATGGAGGAAGAAATTGTTTGACAATCCCCAGGCATATCCCTATCTCCGACGCAAAATAGACGAAGCTAGATGGTTCTTCTAAGATTTACGGAAATGTAGGCGCCGGCTATTAGTTTTCTATTATTTATTCGGATATCTTCTCCAAGATCTACAAGTTAGGGCAAAACTACCCAATAAGTCATAAATAGTTCGTCCACAAAAACAAAAATTACAATGAACGAGATAGGGTGATTCTATAAGGTATCATATGATCTCAATATACAATTGTATCGATATTTTGACTGACGAATTCAGACGATTCGAACTGGACTTATTAGGAGTTTCAGAAGCTCTTATGCCAGGGCTAGGAAGCATGAAATTAGGTTATATAGAATTTGTTTACTCAGGCAGGAAGGATGGGGTGCATAAACAGGGAGCAGGGCTCATGATGAATAAGGAAGCTGCTAAGTCGTGTTTAGGCTTGGAAGGTATTAATAATAGAATACTAATTGCTCATTTTATGATTAAAAAGTTCAGGGTATCAGTTATAGTAGTATATGCCCCTGTAGAACCGACTGACGGAGATACTAATGACTCAGATGAATTTTGCTTACAGTTACAGGAGCAAATAGATAGGGTCCCAGGTAGAAATATGATGTTTTTACTAGGAGATTTTAATGCCCAGGTCGGTAGAAATAGGGATAGATGGTATCCTAGCCTAGGTAAATTTGGTGTAGGAAAAGAAAACAGTAATGGATACAAACTTTTGCAATTTTGTAGGTATAACAATCTAGTTATAACCAATACGGTGTTTGGTCATAAAATGGCTCATAAGTTAACATGGTATTCACGTGATGATTATGCAAACCTTATTGATTATGTTATAGTAAACCGAAGACTGGCAGGATCAATACAAGATACTAGGGTATATAGGAGTGCTGTTATTGATGTTAAAAGTAAAGATCACCATCTAGTAGTGTCAAGGGTTAATTTAAAGCTGAAATATCGGAAGGGTAACTACCTCCCGGGAAGTTATACTGTTGGAAACTTCCAGGATGAGAATTTGAGAAAAACTTTCCAGGAACAGTTGAATACTAAACTTGAGAGTTTAAAATTGGATAATGTGGAAGATGGTTGGAATAATTTTAGAAAAATAATTTGTGAAGTTACTGAAGGTGTCTTAGGGAAGAAAGCTAGAACTGCAGCTAAGAATGTCAGTGAAAAAGTTTTATATCTAATAGAAAGGAGAAAGGACTTGTACAAGAATTATCTGAGTGATAGATCATATGAAAACAAAAGGAATGTAAGGAAAGTGGAGAAAGCATTAAAATATGAACTAAGGAGGTGTGAAGTGGAGGCCACGGATAAAATTGCCGAGGATCTGGAAGATGCAGCTAGACGGCATAATAGTAAAATATTGTACTGACATGTTAATAAATTAAGAGGGAGTAGTCAATCTGGACTTGGCCCAGTTAAAGATAGGAATGGGGCCACAATTAGCGATAAGGAAAGAACTAAAAAGAGATTGGCCGAACATTTTGAGAATTTGCTTAACCGAGATAGAGTTGCAGGAAAAGATATAGAGGAAAATGAAAAAGTTTGTGATACCTTGGATGTGAATGAAGATTTTTTTTTGTGAGGAAGAATTAGCGACAGTACTAAAAGGATTAAAAAATAATAAGGCTCCAGGTGCTGATAGGGTGGTAAATGAGTTTATTAAATACGGTGGCTCTGAGGTTAGAAATAAGTTACTAAAGATTATGAATATGATTTTTGAAAAAGGGAAGTACCTAAAGATTTTAGGAAAACCTTAATTAAGCCACTTTATAAGAAAGGTGATAAAAGTGAGTGTGGTAATTATCGAGGCCTTAGTCTGGTCTCTGTAGGTAGTAAATTACTTAGTAATATGATACTTTTTAGACTGAGAGATGCCGTAGACAAAGTTTTAAGAGAAGAGCAGTGCGGTTTTAGAAAAGGTAGAGGATGTGTCGACCAAATTTTCACTCTTAGGCTAATAATTGAGAAATGCCTGAGTTGTCAAACGCCTTTGGTCCTCAGTTTTATAGATTATGAGCAAGCGTTCGATTCTGTTGTTAGAAGAGCTTTAGTAAAGGTTTTATCCTTGTATGGTATACCAGACAAATACATTAAACTAATTAGTGCTATGCACGAGAATAACACTGCTGCGGTTAAGGTAGGAAATGAGGTTAGCAGCTGGTTTTGTATTAAATCAGGAGTTAAGTAGGGTTGTGTTCTATCCCCCTTTATATTGATTATTTTATGAACTTTGTCTTAAGGAGCACAAGAAAGGCAATGGGAGACCACGGAATCAAATGGGGAGGAAAAGGTCTCCTGGACTTAGATTATGCTGATGATTTAAGCATCCTAGATGAAAGTGTGAGCAAAATGAATGAAGTTTTAGAGGTTTTGCGATTTCAGGGTGGTAGAATAGGTTTAAAAATTAATGTTAAAAAGACTAAGTCACTAAGATTAGGAATAAGTGAAGATGAAAAGGTGACGTTGGGTAATGAAAAGATTGATCAGGTGGGCAGCTTCACTTACCTTGGTAGTATTATTAGTAAAGATGGTGGGAGCAGTGAAGATGTTAATAGTAGAATAGCCAAGGCTCAGGGTGTTTTTTCGAAGTAAAAAAACGTTTGGAAGAATAGGAAGATAAGTCTGCAAACCAAGATTATAATATTAGAAACTACAGTGATGACAGTGGTCAAATATGGCTTTAAAGCATGGGCGCTCAGAAATGCGGATGAAGATTTGCTAGATGTTTTCCAGGGAAATTGGTTAAGGATTGTTCTGGGTACCCGGCTGACTGACCGTATTTCAAACAATAGGTTATACGAAAAATGTGGTTCAATACCGCTCTCTAGGGCTATAATGAAAGAAAGGTTGAGGTGGCTAGGGCATGTTGGCTAGGGCACGTGATGACGGATGACAGAATGCCGAAGATTATTCGTTTCGGCCAACCGTCTAGGGCTAAACGGAAAGCAGGTCGTCCTCGTCTGGGGTGGAAGGACGTCATAAAAAAAGATTTAAAGAAAATGGAAACTTCATGGGCGGGTGTAAAAAGGGGGGCTTTAAATAGATTGGGATGGAGGAGGAGCGTGCGTAGCTGTGTTGGCCTCAGGCGGCTTGGTGCTATGGTGAGTTGTTAGCAGTAGTAGTAATATACACTTGCAAAGCAATAGTAGAGCCAATTTCTGGGATTGCTTCCATTCCTGTCCACCGAAATCAATCTCTAAGATGAGTATCTTCAAAAGACATTTTTTCAGCAGAATGTGTACAGGTATCAAGTTTCACAATAGGTTTATGTAAAACACAGGTATGTATACTATTCTTAGTTTACGATGTATTTGTGCGCACATCGTCAACCAATCTGTTCTTTAAGCGGATGAACGTAGACAAAGTCAGAGAAAATATCGCAGAATCGACAGTTTGGCCCACCAAGGCTTTTCGGTTGACTAAGCTGAATTTCTACCACCTTTACTTTTTTCTCTTTTCGCTCCAAATACTCATAGAAATGTATTTAAAAACTTCAAATACATTTAAAAATTTCACACCCTATCAGAGCCGTTCACAGCAAGATACGTATGAAAATTAAATAAGACTTACAATAAAAAAAAAAAAATAATAAAAAATAGGTCCTAAGGGAGAGACAAGGGGAGGGCTGAGCAAAAACGTATAAAAAATGTGAAATTGATATTTAATCCCTTCTTATTTCTGGTTTTCACTGTTATTATGAAAGTACAAAAGTAAAATTAAACTCCACAATGAACAAAATTTATTCCGTACAGAGGAGGGCTGCACCTTCCTCACTCCATCTCCACCTCATGGTCGCAGAAACTTCGGAGGGTGCTCTTTACATCAGAAATTGAGAATTGTAGTCCTTTTTTTTTATACAAGTCAAAAATGATTAGAGACCAACCAGCCACGGGGGGTAAACGCCACCTCTTTCTTGCAGTACTTCAGCCCAAGGTCGCCGCTACCTCACCTCCAAATAGCCGCTAGCCAATAGTAACCTGCTGTAACTATAGTTGCTGCAGTAATAGCCCCTAGCCTCCAAACAGCCTTGAAGGCTAGGATAAAATCTTTGAAGATTTTATTTTGAAGTAATGTTAGCTGTGTATTTGTGTGTGTTTTTTTTTTTTGGGGGGGGGGAGTAGGGGTACGAATTCCAGTTCCACTTTCACCAATTTCTATTGAAAATCAATGCATATATTAATTTTCGGTGCGTGTTACAGTTGTTCATTCTGGTCGAGAGATTTTATGTGGTGAATGAATTAAAACAATCCAGAACAAACCAGTAAGGCTTCTTCTCATAAGGATGTTAATAAATCTTCAATTTCAGATTTTTTTTTTAAACAAGGTCTTTGATGTTGCTAAAATAAGAGCCTACCAAAATAAGATTTATCCTTACAAATACTTTATAATATACTGCCTTCTCCATTGCCCATTTTTTTCTCCTACAAATATTGATATTCCCAGTTATGAAACTACCAAAGCAGCTCTGGGGATATTGTGCAGGAAAACCAACTTACCTCCTCAAAGAACATTTATTAGTATAAACTTTGTACCGAGTGTCTGGAATACAATTCCAAGTGATGTTCGTGAAGCCACATATCTTGCTGTATTAAAGGCTATAGCGAAAAGATTCTTCCTGGCAAAATAGCAAAGAAGAGTAAGCCACTGTTATTTCTCTTTTCTATTTTTTCTGATTTTTTTTCAGTATAGATTTTTTTACTTTTTGTTTATTTGTATCTTCTTTATATTATTGAGAGGATGTACACCTGCTATTCAACAAGTCCGCCAGGACTTTTCCTGGAGGAGAGGCAAGCTATGTTGTAAATATTTTGTTAGTACATGTTTCTCTTTCTGGTCTTCGATCTAAACAGACAAAGTTAAATAAAAACCTTTAAAAGCGAGTCTTATCACCTTAATTTATAGTGACTGTATTAGGGGAGGGGGGCAGAAAGGGCATACACCCATTTCCTGAATTTTGAAAAATACCTTTTTGGGGGAGAGGATTTCATTGACAAATGCCTTTTCTTGGTATTTTCATTGAGAAAAAGATAAATTCATGCTAAATTTAAAATTATATTTTACCCCACCCCCAAATTTTCGTGAATTGACACCACTGTGACTTTACAGCATTCTCAAAGCACGCCTGAAGGAAAAATTATAGGTAGCCTATATTTCACTTGTGAAACACCATTCATAATTCAAAGTCTAGAGAACCTGAGGAAAAACTAGAGGCTGAAAATTCTCAAGTAGCTGCTTTTTAGACTTAGGAGTTGCTCCAGGATTTTTTTATTGATCTTGAAAAGAGGACAGTTTAAGAGGAAAATGCCCTTTCCCATCATCAACAAAAAAATTACATTTCCAACTTGATTAGATTTAGTGACATACTAATATATCCAGCAACTTTGAAATAAGAAGCAAAGAAAAGGTTTTAAGAACTCAGATAAAGCCATGAAGGATTTGTAAAGTATGAAAAAATGTACTTTTTATAGAGGACACTCCCTTGTTCCTACAATGGGATTTTAACGACTCTTCAGGCTGGATGCAATGCATCGTGCTTAGAATGATTCCATGTGCAAAAATGGCAGCTTGGGCCAGTACAAAATAACCTATCAAGTTTATGGAAATATTACTGTATAAGAAATAGAATAGTAAATATTATAATTGCGTTCAGACCTACTGCGTGATTTTTTTTTTCTTTTTCTTTCTAAACTAAATTTTTTGTTCAGCATTTACCAACACAAATAACGCGATGTGACTGTGCTTCGCCAAAAAATAAGATGAACCCTTAAATCCAAATTAAACTATAAATAGATTACAGAAAATAGCCCTTTGTATCATAACTGTAGCAGAGAACTTTACCAACTTCTTAATCCACTATCCATCTACTCCTCCCTAGTACACCACCTGGGAAAATTTCCTCCCTCAGACCATTTAATTCTTTACAAAAACTACAGAAATGAATTAAATCATCCTCCCCATCTCCACACATTGGGCAAAAGAACATTCTTTTCGATTTTGAGTAAGCACCATGCAACTAAAAGTAATATGATCAGCCTTACTGTATTGAAGCCCCTGAAACTCAAGATTTTTGTTTTTTAATTTTTGTTATTCAATTAAAAATATAATCATCAAATTACCAGTCAAACAGTTCGTGGTAACGAACTGTAAGTAAGGAGCGACCCGGCTCAATGGTAACCGAAACTCTAGAAAACGGGTTTTTGATACCAATAGATATATCAAAAGAATCAGATTTCAATGCTGATTTCAAATATATAACTTTCATCAAATTTAGTGCTACCCATCAAAAGTTACGCGCCTGAGAAAATTTGGCTGATTTTCAAAAAAAGGGGAAAGACCCCCTAAAAGTTATAGAACCTCAATGAAAATCACACCATCATATTCAGCGTATCAGAGAACCCTACTGTAGAGGTTTCAAGCTCTTATCTACAAAAATGTGGAATTTTACATTTTTTGCCAGAAGAAAGATCACGGATGCGTGTTTATTTGTTTGTTTGTTTTTTGTTTTTTTTTCCCCAGGGGTGATCGTATCGACCCAGTGGTCCTAGAATATCGTGGGAGGGCTCATTGGAACGGAAATTAAAAGTTCTAGTGCCCTTTTTAAGTGACCAAAAAAATAGAGGGCAACTAGGCCCCCTCCCACGCTTATTTTTTTCCCAAAGTCACCCGATCAAAATTTTGAGATAGCCATTTTGTTCAGCATGGTCGAAAATATGATAAATATGTCTTTTAGGATGACTTAATCCCCCGAAGTTCCCAGAGGGAGGGCTAAAAGTTATGAACTTTACCCAATGTTAACATATAGTATTGGTTATTGGGAAGTATACAGAAGTTTTCAGGAGGTTTTTTTTTTCTGGTAGTGGGAGGGAAGGGTGGGTCGGTGGTTATGTTGGAGGATCTGTTCATGAAGGAAGTTTTCATGGGGGAAGGGAAATTGCCATGAAGGGGGCGCCGGACTTGCCAGCATTATTTATTGGTTATTGGGAAGTATACAACCATTTTCAGGGAGGATTTTTTCTGGACGGGGGGGGGGGCTAGACGAGGGGGTTAATCTGGAGAATATTCCGTGGAGGATGTTTCTTTGGGGTAAGGGACATTTCTATGAAGGGGGCGCCGGATTTCCAAGCATTATTTAAAAAACGATCAGAAATTAAATAAAAAAACAAGTTTTTTCAACTGAAATGTAAGAAGGAATATTAGAACTTAAAACGAACAGAAATTATAACGTATGTGAGGGGGTTCTCCCCCAAGTCAATACCTCGCTCTTTACGCTACAGTTTTTTTTTAGTGCTTTCAAAAGAGCTATCTATTCTAATTAAACGGCCTTTGTGATTCAGGGGTTTGTGAATCAAATTTTTTTTTAACTTTTAACGTAAAGAGCGTGGTATTGACTAAGGGGAGAACCCCCTCATATACGTAATAAAAAAACAATAAAAAAACAAGCGATACGGCTCAATAGTAATCGAAACTTTTAAAAACGGAATTTTGATGTCAATAAATGTATCAAAAGAATGTGTTTATAATGCTAATTCTAAATATATAAATTTTATTAAGTTTAGTATTACTCATCAAAGGCTACGAGCCTGAGAAAATTTACTCGATTTTTTAAAGAGGGGGGAAACATCCCCTGCATTAACTAAAAAACGATCAGAAATTAAATAAAAAAAAACAAGTTTTTTAAACTGAAAGTAAGGAGCGACATTAAAACTTAAAACGAACAGAAATTATTCCGTATATGAAAGGGGCTGTCCCCTCCTCAACGCCTCGCTCTTTACGCTAAAGTTTTTTATTGTTTTAAAAAATTAAGTTGTGAGACAGAGTCAAACTTTAGCGTAAAGAGCGAGGCGTTGAGGAGGGGACAGCCCCTTTCATATACGGAATAATTTCTGTTCGTTTTAAGTTTTAATGTCGCTCCTTACTTTCAGTTTAAAAAACTTGTTTTTTTTTTATTTAATACACCAAAGAACTTCAGAAATTATTTTCACCTAGGTATGGCTGTATGCCTGCGGCGTGGACTATATCCATTCAAAGAATATATTAATATGAGTTGAACTCGTTGAAAAATGAACCGAGAAAACAAGGTTAGGAGAGAAAAAACCCTACAGACATACCTTTTCGTAGTACACTTTTTTAATACAATCGGCGACGGATTTATACTTCCCTTTATCAAGCTGAAGTCTGGTTTTAATAAACCATATCGGGTTGGTAAGTGTCGACGACATAAATCCTGTCAATAAAAATATTCCAATTAACAACAATTACAACCTTTAACAGCACTGACGTATTGGAGGAAGCAAAATAAAAAAGAAACAAACAAGCAAACGGAACCAGCCACTTAATAAGGGAGGAAGGGCTTCCACACCTCCTGAAATACCAATTTCTTTGTGATTTGTAAAATAATTTATTGTCGCCCGTTGTTATTCTATTCTCCATTAAATAGTCCTGCGTTCGTGCCTATTGACAACCCATTAAAACGGGACCTCTTATTTCGTCCTGTTTTTGGGTTTTATCTTCCTATATAGAGACCAACTTCAGGTGGTTCGGGGAATAACCCCCCTAAAAAATATGATTACAAGCAAACACACAAAAAAATACTTGGGTACAGACACGTATCCAGATTTTTTTAAGGGAGGGGGGGGGGAATAAAAATCACTTTTATATAAATTTGCAATTCATAATTTGCCAAGAAGTTCGGGAAAATTTAGTACTTTCGGGGCCCAAGCCCTTAGCTCCCCCCTGCGTATGCGCCTGCTTGAATGGGTTTTATAGGTTCCATAAACTTTTAATTTAATTGTACTAAATTGAAAATGATTAGCCCAAGTCCTTTAAAAAAAGAATAACTGTCCTTGGCACCCAGGCCTTCGTGCTCTATACAGGCAATAAAAATAATAGTAAATACTAAAGTGACACACTCATTGTCCTTGAATAGCCGATGCACCTATCACTTACTACCTCACTGGGGGCCAGTTTGCTCCATTTTTAGTTACATTTTTCTTCAAATTTAATAAAGGAAAAAAAACCTATTTGCAATTCATAATTTGTATTATGTGCCAAGAAATTCGGGAAAATTTAGTATTTTCGGGGTCCAGACCCGTAGCCCCCCCCCCCTGCGTATGGGCCTGCTGGAATGGGTTTTATAGGTTCCATAATTTTTAAATTTTATTGTATTAATTGAAAATGATTAGCCCCAGTCCTTTATAAAACAAGAATAATTGACCTTGACACCCAGGCCTTCGTGCTCTATACAGGCAATAAAAATAATAGTAAATACTAAAGTGACACACTCATTGTCCTTGAATAGCCGATGCACGTATCACTTACTACCTCACTGGGGGCCAGTTTGATCCATTTTTAGTTACATTTTTTTTTTCAAAATTTAATAAAGGAAAAAAAAAACCTATTTGCAAATCATAATTTGTATTATGTGCCAAGAAATTCGGGAAAATTTAGTATTTTCGGGGTCCAGACCCGTAGCCCCCCCCCCTGCGTATGGGCCTGCTGGAATGGGTTTTATAGGTCCATAATTTTTAAATTTTATTGTATTAATTGAAAATGATTAGCCCCAGTCCTTTATAAAACAAGAATAATTGACCTTGACACCCAGGCCTCCGTGCTCTATACAGGCAATAAAAATAAAAGTGAATACTAAAGTGACACACTCATTGTCCCTATATAGCTGATGCAATTAACACTTACCATCTCACTGGGGCCAGTTTGATCCATTTTTAGCTACATTTTTTCAAAATTTAATAAAGGAAAAAAAAAACCTTGATCATAAAAGAAAAGGCCAAGTACTCAAAGTAGGCTAGTACGCGAGGGAGAGGATAGGGACGTGTCTTCTAAAAATCCCAAATTTTTCCGAATATCTGAACCCTTCTCATATAGACGATCAAATAATCTTTTTTCACTACTCCCCCCCCCCAAATAAAAGAAGAAAAATCAAGGACTTTCTTGACTCTAAGGATTGGGGTAAGACCTAAAAAAAAATGACTATATATATACATATTGTCCTAACAGACAGATACTAGGGAAAGACACATCAGTTTGTTATTTGGCATATAGTTCAATATGAACCGGTTTAAAAAAAGCATGCTAAAACAGCATGGACAATTACGAAATCACATTTTCTTTGATCATTACAAAGAAAAAGAGCATGCGCAGAGCAGAAAAAAAACCTTTTTATGTTCAAATAAAAATAGACGACTAAAATATTGCATCGAGACTAACGTCATTTTAGCAAAGATATAGGTCCTTTCTAAGCTTTAGAAAGGGGCATTTTTTAACACATAAAGGATGGAATGATTTTGAGCTAACTTATACACTAACTTATAGTTCCCCTTTTCTGCGAAATGATGCACCCCTGAAAAAAAAAAAAACAACGCATGATGGAGGTGCAAAGGTGAAAAATGCATGAAAAAGACTGAAAACAATATTTCCCCTGTCAAATTAAGGTGCTTTACCAGGGTTGGTATGAAGAAAAGCAGAACTATCGACAGGAGGGGTCTTGGTGGATCTAAGAGAGGATAAGTACATTCTTAACTCAGAAATTTACATTACAAGTAGAACTATGTTGTAGTTACTTAACCGCCAGAATTTTTTGCCACCAAATACACATAATTGAGAATTAAAAAATCTTGCTGGCAAACGTTTGAAAAAATTCACGCTTCAACACACCGAGAAGTGTCCCACTTTCAAAAATGTATAGCCTACACCAGGTGACACTGCCTGGGCGAACGTGGCGTAGCTTAGCAGAACATAGTTTGGAAGGCCAGAGCACGGTAAAAAAGTAATATAGTGTGGCAGCGATTTTAAGGAACATTAATTAGACCTCCTTTTTTCAACCCAAAATAACAAATATCATTCGATAGTACAATCACAAATCAGACAGTTCGTGGTAACAAAATGTAAGTAAGGAGCGACGCGGCTAATTAGTAACCAAAACTCAAAAAAAACGGAATTTTGATACCAACAGATACATCAAAAGAATTGTCTTATTATGCTGATTCCAAATATGCAAGATTCATAAAGTTAAGTATTACCCATTAAAGGTTACAAGCCTGATAAAATCTACCTAATTTTCGAAAATGGGGGAAAACACCCCCTAAAAATAAAGTTTTTTTTTAATGAAAATCACAGCATCAGATTCAGTTATCAGAGAACCCTACTGCAGAGGTTTCAAGCCCCTATCCGCAAAAATGTGGAATTTTGATTTTTTTTTTCCAGAAGAAAGATCACGGATGCGTGTTTATTTGGGATCTAGGCGTTTACCCCCCCCCCCTCCGACGGCTGGTTTCCAATTACTTTTGACTTATAAAAAAGGACTAGAACTCCCAATTTATGATCGAATGAGCATCCTCCGAAGTTTCTACGACCATGAGAAACTTCGGAGGATGTTTCTCATGGAGGATCATTCTAGACCATGATGCGGAGGTGGGGATGAGGAAGGGGCAGTCCATCTCATATACGGAATAAATTCTGCTCATTTGGGGTTTAATGTTACTCTTTACTTTCATATTAACAGGGCAGGCTAGTGGCGTAAATTTGTCAAAATCCAATGGGGGGGGAGGGGGGTAAAATTGGAGCCAATTCTCTCAAATCAAGTGAAAATGAAAATGTAAAACGAAAACCGAGCTATATAGCACCAAAACGGCATCTATACACTAAAGAAAACTGACTTGTCTCTCTGGATTCTTAAATTATGTAGGATAATTTTAGTTTTGTCATGGTTTTTTGCAGAAAACTAAATTTCAGATGGGTGGCAAACTGAGGTCTAATTCTGAGAACTATTTCTGTATTTATCTGAAGGCTCAAAGAGAGTTGGGATATTTTGGCATAAAACGCACCCTTTGAGGTATCTCACTCCCTCTCTAACTAGCCAAAGAAGTTTAAGGTCTAAAACAAATTTCATTGTCTTAGGTAAATTCCCTGTTGTTTTACAATTCCAAATATTTGCATATAAAGGCTTCAAACCTCTACAATAGGGTACTATAATTGTTTTGTAGTTAGGGAGGGAGGGAGATACTTCAAAGGGTAACCCTAAAAAACAGAATTTTGATACCAATATACATCAAAAGAATCAGATTTTTATGCTGATTTCAAATATATAAGTTTCATCAAGTTTAGCCTTACCCATCAAAAATTATGCACCTGAGAAAATTTGCCTTATTTTCGAAAAAAGGGGGAAACATCCCCTAAAAGTCATAGAACCTTAATGAAAATCACACCATCAGATTCAGCGTATCAGAGAACCATACAGTAGAGGTTTCAAGCTCACATCTGCAAAAATGCGGAATTTTGTATTTTTTGCCAGAAGAAAGATCACGGATGCGTGTTTTATGTTTTTTTTTTCCCAGGGGTGATCGTATCAACCCAGTGGTCCTAGAATATCGCAGGAGGGCTCATTCGAACGGAAATTAAAAGTTCTATTGCCCTTTTAAGTGACCAAGAAAATGGAGGGCAACTAGGCCCCCTCCCCCGCTCATTTTTTCCCCAAAGTCACCCAATAAAAATTTGATAGCCAATGGCTGAGATAGCCATTTTGTTCAGCAGGGTCGAAAAATATAATAACTATGTCTTTGGGAATGATTAATCCCCCACAGTCCCCGGAGGAATGGCTGCAAGTTATGAACTTTGCCCAATGTTCACATATAGTATTGGTTTTTGGGAAGTATATAGACGTTTTCAGGGGGGATTTTTTCTGGTAGTGGGAGAGGGGGGTCGAGGGTTACGTGGGAGGATCTTTCCATGGAGGAATTACTCATGGGGGAAAGGACATTGCTATGAAGGGGGCACAGGATTTCCCAGCATTATTTACAAAAAACGATCAGATTTTAAATATAAAAAAAACAAGTTTTTCAAGTGAAAGTAAGGAGCAACATCAAAACTTAAACCGAGCAGAAATTATTAAGCATATGATTGAGTTCGCCCCCTAGTCAATACCTCACTCTATGCGCTAAAGTTTTTTTTTAGTACTTTCATAAGAGCTATTTATTCTAATTAACGGCCTTTGTGATTAAGGGGTCATTCTTAAAGAATTGGAACAAAATTAGAACTTTAACGTAAAGAGCGAGGTATTTAATAGGGGGCGAGCCCCCTAATATACGTAATAAAAATATACGAATATAGAAGTCCGTTACGTAAGTTAATTCGTAAGTTACGTATATTTATTACTAATAAAAACGTTCCTAAATAAAATTGAACAGCTTTCGAGAAAGCCATTTAACAAAAAAAAAAAAAATTAATATGCAAATTTCGTTTTAATTATTCATGTACGGTGAGCCAAAATCAAAACCTGCATTTTTTCAAAAACGTTCAGAAATTAAATTAAAAAAAAAACAAGTTTTTTTTAACTGAAAGTAAGGAGCGACATTAAAACTTAAAACAAACAAAAATTATTCCGTATATAAAAAGGGGTTGTCCCCTCCTCAAAGCCTGCTCTTTACGCTAAAGTTTGACTCTGTCTCACAACTAAATTTTTTAAAACAATAAAAAAAACTTTAGCCTAAAGAGCGAGGCGTTGAGGAGGGGACAGCCCTTTTCATATACGGAATAATTTCTGTTCGTTTTAAGTTTTAATGTCGCTCCTTACTTTCAGTTAAAAAACTTGTTTTTTTTTATTTAATTCAAACAGTGAGCTCTACGAAAACGAGGTTCTATCCCGCTCTCTAGGGCTATAATGAGAAAATGGTTGAAATGGCTGGGACTTGATCTGCGGATAAAGCGTGCCTTTATCCGTGCAGCTGTGATGACATCAGGCGGTTTGGTGATGCAGTGAATTGTTAGTAGCAGTAGTAGCATGGTAAAATATGGTGTCAAACAGTTCGTGGCAACGAACTGTAAGTAAGGAGCGACCCTGCTCAATGGTAACCGAAACTCTAAAAAACGAGATTTTGATACCAATAGATACATCAAAAGAATCAGATTTTAATTCTGATTTCAAATATATAAGTTTCATTAAGTTTAATCTTACCCATCAAAAGTTACGTGCCTGAGAAAATTTGGCTGATTTTCGAAAAAAGGGGGAAATACCCCCTAAAAATTATAGAACCTTAATGAAAATCACACCATCTTATTCAGCGTATCAGAGAACCCTACTGTAGAGGTTTCAAGCTCCTATCTACAAAAATGTGGAATTTTTCATTTTTTGCCAGAAGAAAGATCACGGATGCGTTTTTTTTTTTTTTTTTTTTTTTTTTTTTTTTTTTTTTTTTTTTTTTTTTTTTTTTTTGTTTTTTTTTTTTTTTTTCCAGGGGTGATCGTATCGACCCAGTGGTCCTAGAATATCGTGGGAGGGCTCATTGGAACGGAAATTAAAAGTTCTAGTGCCCTTTTTAAGTGACCAAAAAAAATGGAGGGCAACTAGGCCCCCTCCCACGCTCATTTTTTTCCCAAAGTGACCCGATCAAAATTTTGAGATAGCCATTTTGTTCAGCATGGTCGAAAATATGATAAAAATGTCTTTTAGGATGACTAGATCCCCCAAAGTCCCCAGGGGGAGGGCTGAAAATTATGAACTTTACTTAATGTTAACATATAGTATTGGTTATTGGAAGTATACAGACTTTTTCAGAGGAGATTTTTTCTGGTAGGTGGGGGAAGGAGACGGTCGGGGGCTATATGGAAGGATCTTTCCATGAAGGAAGTTTTCATGGGGGAAGGGACATTGCTATGAAGGGGGCGCCGGATTTCCCAGCATTATTAAAGAAA